>CAJNDS010002768.1:0-60000 GCA_905221605.1 Symbiodinium natans | reverse complement strand
AATAATATAAGCAAACAAATAAATTAAGACAAAAAATGTATATATATATATATAGATCTGCATACACACATACACAAGTCACATACGCATCTTGCATTCAGCAGCTGGTAGCTGTGGAGTTCGGAATGAGGGCTTCTTGTAGCATGCTGGTTGTCATCACTGTCACTGCCATCAAGAGCGATAAACACGTGCGCGGGCAAGGAATCATCTTCGAAAACATCTTCGCAGTGGTGTGCCTCGGCTCTGCTTCAGGTTGGCAAGAGATCGGGGGCGGAGCAGTGTGACCAGAACTATCCCCCCCTCCCCCTGCATGTAAGGATTCCCTTAGGATGACGACGATGAGACGTTGATGATTCCATGATGCCAGTGGCATGGCGGCTGTGACCATCGTCAGAATATGATGGATCTACTTACCATGTGCCTTTTGGAAACTCTAAATCTTAAGAGCCTTAAACATAAAACCCCTACTATTGCGTTGCTTGGATCCTTGCTTGTTTCTCTCCGGTTTTCCGTTCTTCTGCCCGGCACTCCCTCCCGGGCTCTCGGGGATTCGACGTATTCCTCCCCAATGTTGCGGAGTGGGTACTGGAAGGACATTCCCAGCCGTGTCATACAATGAGCCATGACGCTTCACCATATCTCAGGCATGGCCATCGTGCCCACGGTCCCACCGTGTTCTGACAAGTCTTGTCAGCCAAGCTCTGTCAGGGATGACAGAAAAGAACGGAGAGTTGTCATTTGGTCGCTTGAAATGGTTTGTGCGCACCAACGCCCAGCGGCTTCTCAAGTAATTCCTGTGGGGTGCTGATCGAAGGGCATCGGGTTTAGGATTATAGGGCTTGCAGGCATTAGGGCTTAGAAGCTGAATGGAGGGTTAATTGGGCATTATACTGTAGGGTTTTGTTTGTAGGGTTAGGTTTAGGCAACGGTTGTTTATTGTTGCTTCGAAGACGCCCTCGACGTGTACTGATAAGGTTTGCGGCTGTTTGCAACAAATGCGTTACGAGACACCTACAGTTTCAATCATGTCGAAACTATAGTAAAGCTAGACAAAAAAAGTACCCGAAACCGTAAACCCCCTTGAGGCAACCCTTCAGGCTTTTTTGGCTCAACACGCTCTCCCGCTTATCAGCTTTTTGTCATGGGAGCCCTTTTTTTATTAATATAGGTTCCACTTTGCTCGAGTGCCCTGCCCTCTTTACTGAGCCACCATCCCCTTTTACCCGAGCAGCCCGTTCACTTCGCCTGCAAGAGGCTTCCAGCTTAGGGATTGCCTAACCCCCCCTAAATACTTTAGGGTTTAGGGTTTAGGGTTTAGGGTTGGGCTATCCTTTTAAACATACCTTTGGGGTTCGCAGGGCGTGGTTATCAAGAACTTGGCTTACCCCTAAGGCGTACGCTCGCCGTGTGATAGAACCCAGTTGTTAGGTGGATGTCTTTCCGGAAAGGAGAGCCATGGATCCCGTGTGGTTTTGTTACTTTGATCCCTCCTCCTTATTATCAGCTCGAAGCTTGCTAGCATGATTTTGATCGCGCGCGTGGCCCAAAGCTTGTAGACGATGCTTTAGCTTCGGTTTGTAATGAGAGTCTATGAGCTGCTGGTCCTGAAAATGCACAAATCTTGCAGAGTATGCGATGGGTGAGGCGAGCTCAGTCGAAAAATTCCTGGGCCGCCCTTGTGTTCGATACGGCGAGCTCCGTGTAGCCCGCTCAATCTGTGTCATAAAATGGAGAATATGTATCCTCCTCCGGGTATTGTATGAAAGTCCGAGACCTTTGAGCCATATCATCTGAAAGGCCCTAAACCCCCCGATGAGCTGGTGAATCTGGCACCTTTGGGGGAAGCTTTGAAATACGGAGAGAAGAGTACCCAAAACCCTAAACCCTAAATGAGTACTGGTCCCGGTCGTTCTTCGACAAGCACAGCCTGTTCTTTTGGTGGCAGTGCTTTGGTGGCAGCAATCCGGCTTGAGCCTTATAGTGATAGCTGGATGAGTTGCCAACCTTTGCAATGGTGCGGTTGAGAGCTGGACTGAGGGTTTAGGGTTTAGGGTTTAGGGTTTAGGGTTTAGGGTTTAGGGTTTAGGGTTTAGGGTTTAGGGTTTAGGGTTTAGGGTTTAGGGTTTAGGGCTTGTGCGGTTTCACCCGTGCAGGATTTGCGCGCTAGCACATGTCCTGAACACTTCCGCAATGATGCTTGGAAGGCTTGTGCCGTAGCATCCTGAGCAGCGAAAGCTGATCCAACAGGGTCCATGTTTTCATGTGAAGGAGGGTATGTATTACTGTTATTGGCGGGTGTATATAAGGTTCCTTTCTAATATTGGTGAGTGTATGTATTGGGTGTCCTTTTGGGGATACAAGAAATACAGACCCTGCTTAGCCCTGCTTCATATGTTATAGTATACAACTTGGACTCCTTAGGGGCGGGAGACTTAATCAGTTGAAGGCTGGTGGGTCGGCTCACACCATCGCTGCGTAGCGCCTCCGTGGGCAACAGTCATTTACGTCACGCCCGGCTTCCTCAAAGGACGGTGGGGCCGAGCATTGCCATGAAAGCCTTTACGCTTAAACACCCTACGAGCCCAAGACTCCACGATGAGCTGACGTGTCCGGGTGCCCCTTTGGTGATCTAGGGGCACCTATAGGATGTGGGCAGTGCTGGGGGAGACACGCAAAATGTCTTGATGAAACCTGCTAAGCCGAGCAGCCTTTTTTGCTCGAACGAAGCGCTGGCATGGGCTAAACCCTAAACCCTAAACCCTAAACGCAAGAAGCCATATGATGCCGAGAGCTCCGTGTAGCCAGCTTCTGAGTTAACTCTGCTGCTTCTGTACGGCCCAGTTTTGACATGACAGAATTAGGGTTTAGGATTTAGGGTTTAGGGTTTAGGGTTTTGACTTTCATCTAGAGTGAATCCCGAAGCTTAAACCCCACGATGAGCAGATGAACGCGGCCAGCGGCCCCATAAAAGGGCTGAGAGGCAGCAGTCGCTGACAAGCGAGCCCTTGTGGTCTTTTTTGTTGGTGCAGTGTTTTGGTGGCAGCCAACCAGCCTTGACCTAATTCCTAAACCCTAAACCCTAAACCATGAGTTGCTCACTGTAGGCCGTTTCGGGGGAATGCTGCGCTGGCTCAGCTGCGCTGAAACCTCACCATTCCGGATGTATGGGCATGTACATGTTCTTCGCTAGCCTTAGCAGCGAAAAGCTGTTGTCGAAAGGGCCCATGTACCAGGTAAGATCATGTAATTCGGAACTACTTGGGGCCTACGTATTCACCAGGACTCTTGAGACGTACATACCGGATGCTGGTTCAAGTCACAGTCCATCTCTGCTTTTTGAGAAGAAAGCAGCTATCAGCACAGAAAGGAAGAAAGTTGTAGTTCAGGAGCAGTTGACCATGTGGTAACCTAGGTTGCCCCATGAACCCCCTTCCTCCTGCCCCCCCAAACCCTTGACCCAAAGCCCTCCGCTCCGAATGCCAAGGTCCTTGGGATCTCAGTAGCGCTTTACTACTATTTGCTTAAGCACCCAAAAGAGTAACAAATAATCCCCAGATTACCCCCTTAATCAGGAATTTTAGATTTTTGGGGGGTTCTTATGCAATTAGTAGTTTAGCGTTTCTACGCCAAAGTAGTCCACGCACTTGGACCCCAGGTGTGCCCAGAGGTATCTGCATTGGGGCAAGTTGGGCTGCGAGCCTGTAGTCAAATCCCTGCAACCCTAAACCCTAAGCCCTAAGCCCTAAGCCCTAAGCCCTAAGACCCCAGGTTCCTCAAACCTTGGCCTTCGGAAACCCCAAAACACTTGACCTGTACAGGAAGCCAAAGAGCAATTGGGCAGCTCGCAGCTCAAAGGCTTCCTGGGTTGCGAGTTCGGCCAAAGTACCAGGTAGGGTTTAGGGTTTAGTGTTTAGGGTTGGGGTCTAGGGAGTAGCATTTCGGGTTCAGGGTTTAGGGGTTTAGGGTTTAGGATTTCAGAGTCGAGGGTTGTAGAGAGTGTTAGGGCATTTGGGGGGGGATGCAGTATCCAGCGAGTGCCGTTCGACCCTAAACCCCTAAACCCGAAACCCCAAACTGCAATCTTGGGTGATACTTCACCAGTGGTTCGGGCCTGCGAACTAGGCGCTGCAACGAAGTTTGCTTTAGGGTTCGGCCTTGGGTTGACAAAAAGCTTTCTTGGTTCCCCTTTTTCAAGTACCCCCTTGCCCCCCCCACCACAAAAAAAGAAAGGGGCACCCTTGTTGAAAAAATAGGTTTTGGGCTAGGAAGAAGTTCTAAGGATAGTTGCATGGTCCCTTAACATGGGCCCCTAAACCCTAAACCCTAAACCCTAAACCCTAAGCCCTAAGCCCTAAGCCCTAAACCCTTCTTTGCCCTATACAACCAAGGGCCCATACATCAGAACCCTTCAAAGGAGGTTAGGGACCACAGTAACGGCCCATATAGTTTAGGGTTTAGGGTTTAGGGTTTAGGGTTTAGGGTTTAGGGTTTACCCTTAGAGGAGTAATTACCCTTAGAGAGGCATTAAGCTTGGCCCTGAGAACGCTTGCACCTCGTGTAGGAAAACCCCTCGCCTGAGCCCAAAACCCTAAACCCTTAACTGGCAGAGGAGTTGATACTTAGGGTTTCGGGTTTAGGGTTTAGGGTTTAGGGTTTAGTGTTGGCCACAGCAGGATGCACAACCTCTTACTTACGCCCATGGGGGCAGGGTGGAAGGAATATCCATATTACGCAACCTGAAGCCCTAAACCCTAAACCCTAAACCCTAAACCCACTCGCCCTGTTTAGGCGCCGTTTAGACTTCACTGCCGATTCCTCTCATGCGCCTCAGCCTGTCGAAGCAGCTGTAATAAAGTGTTTCTGCTAGCAGGGACACGTCTTGACTATGGGCGTATATAGCCCAAGCCCCAAGCCCTAAACCTTAAACCCTAAACCCTGAACCCTAAATGCGGAGGTAAGGCCTTTGGGCGCTAGCCCAAAAAGGTGTGAGCATCCCATTCAAAGTTTATGTGTGCGTGATTTCGTTGCAATCAATCCCAAACCCTAAACCCTAAACCCTAAACCCTAAACCCTAAACCCTAAACCCTAAACCCTAAACCCTAAACCCTAAACCCTAAACCCTAAACCCTAAACCCTAAACGACATGCGCCGCGCGTAGAGGCGACGAGCAGGCTCTTCGTGAAGATACACATGCCTTGGCGAGGATGCGCAGCAGCAGTATGAGCTGTGGTTGCTGTTCTTACGAGTAGGGCACTACCCCTAACCCCTAATCCCTAAACCCTAAACCCTAAACTCTACAAGCCCTAAGAGATGTCGCCGTGGTCGCATAAGCAGTGGTAGTGCCGAGGTCCATCGGACGTAGAAGCAGTGGTAGCAGCTGGAGTTTGGAAGAAAGAGTGTTAGGTTTAGGGTTTAGGCTTTAGGGTTTAGCGTTTAGGGTTTAGGGTTTAGGGTTTGGGGTTTGGGGTTTGGGGTTTGGGGTTTAGGGTGAGAGATCGCTAAGCAGTTCTGACTATATTGGAGGGGGCAAAATCTGTGTAGGACCAATGTTGAGGCTACTTTCTTGGTAGGGTTTTGGGTTTATGGGGTTCATAGGGTTTATCGGGTTTATGGGGTTTGTAGGGCTTATAGGCTTGATCGGGTTTAGGGTGTAATCACTTCCCGCTAGTATTAAACGCCCCCCCCCCCCCAATAGAACCTCGAAATGTGCTTTTAATATTCGGAAAATGTTTTCATCCAAATGTCATGTTGGGTCCAAAGGGTTTAGGGTCTAGGCTGGGAAGGGAGGGAAGGGAGCTTCAGGATGTTGGTTGGCTTCAGGGCTTGGGAACCCTGAACCCCCCTAATTCGGAATAGGGTTCAAAAAACCGGGGCCGGCTTCGGCAGGATTTTCCGGAGAGTGTTTTTTTTCTATTATTAGGGATACGTTTAAAAAAAGGGGGAAGGGATTATAGGGTGTAGGGAGGCCGAGGCCTCCTCCTGAATTCCAGGCAGCGCAGGCTGAGGAGCCTTAAACCTGAAAAACCTTGGGGTTTAGAGTTTTGGGGTTAGGGTTGGGGGTTTAGGGTTTCGGGTTTAGGGTTTAGTAGGATTTAGTAGGGTTTAGTAGGGTTTAGTAGGGTTTAGTAGGGTTTAGAGTTTAGGGTTTAGGGTTTCGACCTGGAGCCCATGAGTCCGGGTTTTAAACTTAGCAGGGCCGGGCTGAGCCTGCAAACGGTGTTCCGTTTGAAGGGGGAGGACTAAAACAAAAGGGTTTAGGGTGTAGGGTTTGGGGTTTAATTAGGGAGAAAGACTGTAATGTAGGGGTTTGAATACTTAGAATTCGTACTTTTTTATATTTTAGTTTGTTTTTTTTTTTGGGGGGGGGGGGTATTATAGCTATAATTACAAAGGGATCATAAGGGAATATTGCTAGTAATTATTCCGAGCCCTATGTTAGACATCACGATGTCACGGATGACTTCTGACTCCGGGGTTGCTGTCGTGACAAAGTGTATATGCTTGCGGTCGTTGCTAGCACGGAGGAAGCTTAGTGTTCCAGACAGATAACTTAAACATATTGGTGTGGGCTTAGGGTATACAGGTCCACAAAACCTGCACCCCCAAGCCCAAACCCGAAACCCTGAACCCGAAACCCTCAACCCTCAACCCTAAACCCTAAACCCTAAACCCTTGCTGACTCTGAGGGCATGGGTTAGGCGAGCGGAGGAGCGCTTGAAGGCTCCGGGGGGTTTGAAAGGCATCCCAATCGCTGGCCGCAAATAGTCAAGCATGATTTCGAGCCCGAGACACTTGATTAGGGTCTTGGGTTAGGGTTTAGTGCTTGGCCTAAACCTGTGTAGCCCAGAGTAGGATCAAAGGGTCCATTGCTTCAGGTAAATGAAAGGCTTAATTATTTCAATACTGATCATTGTTGTTAATTTTCTGTTTCTTGTTTCTTCATTGGTATTTTCACTTTTGGTTTATTTTTTTTATTTTTCATTATTATTGTGATTATCAGTATTATCAATATTTTTTACTATTGGTATGTTTGTTTGTTTTTTTTTTTTTTTTTTGGGGGGGGGGGGGGCGGGTGCAGGTACTGGACATGTAGGAAACCGAAACTCAGAGCACCTAATTCCCCCCCCCCCCCCAGTTCGGCTCTTCACGCGATCAGGCGCAACCACCGTGGTTGAGGGTTGAGGGTTGAGGGTTTAGGGCAGTTTAGGGTTTAGGAGCTTTTTGACATGATCTCAAGCTGCGTGGGTTATAAGGCCGGCAACAAGGTTCTTCAGGGCAGTAGGGATAAGGGCCTCTTCAACTCCTATTCTCTCTTAAAATGAATAAGGGCCTCTTCAACTCCTATTCTCTCTCAAACACTTCACCGCAAGCTTGAACGCAGAATCATTGGCACCGACACTTGAGCCGTAGCGCTTCTCAATGCCTCGAACTCTACAATGCTAAAGTCGACAGACAAAGCTCATCAAACCAAAGCCCTAAACCCTAAAGGTTTAGGGTTTAGGGTTTAGGGTTTAGGGTTTAGGGTTTAGGGTTTAGGGTTTAGGGTTTAGGGCCCCAAACCCTGAACCCTAAACCCCCAAAATCCGGCGAGTTGAGCTAGCTGGCAGGCAGCCACTTTTGCCTCCGAGCTTTCTGCACTCAGGCGGGAGCTGCAGAGGCTTCAGGGGCTCTAGCCTGATTAGGGTGCAGTGGGTTTAAGGTTTAAGGTCTAAGGTTTAGGGTTTAGGGGTTTAGGGCCCTAAACCCTGAAAACCCCAAGCCCTAAACCCTTAAAACCCGAGACCTTAAGCCTTGTAAACCAAAAAGTCGCTTCTCCCTGAGTGGGGTGAGACCCGAGACTCTGCGCCTGGGGAAGAGAAGTCGAGAAGTCGTGTTTTAGTGCTGAGTTTGCTTGGGAGGCTCAGGTCCTAGGGTATGTGCGAAGGAGATTCAGCCAGTCGTAACCTGGAGGAATCATTCTACAGTAGTGCCTACTCTACATCTCTCTAGGCAACTGAAATCCTGAACCCTAAGCCCTAGACCCTAAGCTGAAGCGAGCTGCGGGCGCTGCGATGAGCAGCAGAAGGGGGCGAGAGCCCTTACCAGCGCGCAGTCGCAGCAAAGGAGCTCCTAAACCCTAAGCCTAAACCCGAAACCCTGAACCCCAAACCTGGGCTTTGGAGTACTATACTTTAATACTTTTTTTGGTTTTGGGTTCCCATTATAGCTACTTATACCTAAAAAGTATATACTTTTTTTTTCTGGGTCTACTCCAGAGGTAGGAAACCCCAAGCACCGGCCTGGACGTTGCCGGCCCGCTCCACGGGCGTGTGGAGCTGCCAAAAAGAGCTATGACCCAAAAAGGCCTTTGGCCTTTGGAAAGTACCCTTCAATTTTTCTCAGTTGTTTTCAATTTCCTTTAAAAGGGAAGCCAAAAGCTGCCTCACAAGAGTTCCCAACAAATGCTATTGAGAGTAACAAACAGGAACGACCCTTCCAGCTCCTGAGATGCCTGATATCCAGCTCAGTTGTGGGTTGTGGGCTTGCAGCGCTTTTGGACTTTTGCGGCTTTGTTCCCCACCTTCGGAACTCTTCGCCTTGCCCGGTCTGTGCCCAACCCCAATCCAAATCATTAAGGAATGTTTTTTTGGCCGGGGGTGGGGGGGGGGGGTTTGGGGTTTAGGGCTGAGCTGAGCTTTTGATGCCTCAACCTAAATACCTCAAACCTTGACAGATACCCTGCACCCTACACTCTACACCCTAAACCCTGCACCCCAAACCCACAACCCTAAGCCCTGAACCTCGGATGCACGGTTCAGGGTCCAGAGGATCCTTGCATGCGTCACCTGCGCTGCAAAGGCAGTCCGTCGAAGAGTGGGAAGCTTTAGGTTTCTCAGCTGCAGCCCCCTTCAAGGCATCCCCGGTTTAGGGTTTAGGGTTTACGGTTTAGGGTCTAGGGTTTGGGTTTAGGGTTTAGGGTTTAGGTCATAAGCCCTCAACTCTTTTTGGGGCACGGGTTCAGAGTCTAAAGCCCTGAAAGGGTTCGGAGTCTGTTTAGTGTTGTGTTTGGGGCTAGTAGGAATAAAGGTGCCAGGGTCTCTGTATTCCTCATGTATCCTGCAGTGATTCCTGTTTTCAAACATCACATGTTTTTTCTTTATGGTAAGTAGGGGAAACCCCGCGAACCATCAAAGCTCTGAATTGGTTTAGGGTTGGGAACCCTCTTTACCCCCCCCCCCCGCCAAACAAAAAAAAACACAATAATTACCCCCCCCCAAAAAAAAAACTTGAACCCCAAACCAAAGAGTGCAGGCATGAACATGGGCTTCTACACTTAAAACAGGGTTCCTGTGGGAGGAAGCAACTTTGGGAGTAGTTCCAGTAGGACTTCCTTTTGTGCAAAGCCCATTAGATGCCTGAGAGCTATTTGTTGTGAGGAAGCCTTGCATCCCAATAGTGAATGTAGGGTTTAGGGTTTAGGGTTTAGGGTTTAGGGTTTAGGGTTTAGGGTTTAGGGTTTAGGGTTTAGGGTTTAGGGTTTAGGGGGTTGAGGATTTAGAGGGCTTATGGGGCTTTACCGGTCAAATATTTCCTAAGCCAAAGACCTACATGTGCCGCAACCCCCGCAATTCGGAAACGGATGACACCAGCAGCCTGACAAGAACCCTCGAGTTTAGGGTGCTCTTGTCCACCAGCCCCTAGATTCGCGTAAACCGTTCAAGCACGAAGCCCTCAACCGCAAAACCCCAAACCCTAAACCCTGAATACCCTAAACCCTTACAACCCTACACCCCAAACCCCGAACCCCTAAGCCCTGAACCCTGAAACCCTAACACCCTAAACCCTAAACGCTAACCCCCCCCTTCCCTGCCCCCCCCCTCCCACCCCTCGGGTTTAGGGTTTCAGGGCCCACTCTTTCTCTTGTAATACTCATCTTCTTTCTGTGACGCTATGTGGAAGTTTTAGAACGAATTGTTCCGTAGTCGTAACCTTCGTTGAGTAGAACTTTGCTGTATGAGGATACTTTATATTTTTCTTAATGTTGTGAGATTCTCTGTGTGGGTGGGTAGTATATCAGAGCCGTATATATAACACTACCATAACACTGCTCGATCCGGAGCTGCTGAACCCTAAACCCCCTAAGCCCTGAACCCTGAACCCTGAACCTGAACCCTGAACCCTGAACCCTCAACCCTAAACCCCAAACCCCAAACCCCAAACCCTAAACCCTAAACCCTAAACCCTAAACCCTAAACCCTAGCCCCTGAGGACGTGTCCTTCGGCCCACCGGGCCGTCCCCTTCGATTTTGTCGGAGGCTGGAAGCTGCCGGGAGGGGGGTTTAGGGTTAAGGGTTAAGGGTTTAGGGTTTAGGCTTTAGGGTTAGGGTTTAGGGTTTAGGGTTTGCTGTGATAGGGCGTAGATGCTGTGAAGGTTAGGTTTCGGAACAAGCTCGAAAGCTTCGTGAGGTGTGAAGAGCAGCTTTGGCCTGATTGTGGAGGGCCATCGAACATTTTTCTCCCACCCCACGCCGTCCAAGGCAGCAAAGCCACCCAAACCTATTCCGTTGGGTTTAGGCATAAACTCAGACAACAGCCCACTTCTAAAAACTTATTCAGTTCTCGAAGCGAGGGGTGGGGCCAGGCACCCAGAGACAAGCACGGAACCAGGGCGGGCAAAAAGGGGGGGCGGCCAGAAGGGGGGTCGGGGGGTTAGGGGGGCCAGGCCAAAGCTATAGAAAAAGGCCAATTTCCAATTTTTGAGCACCCTGCCTGGCCTGGCCTGAGGCCCCTGGTCCTTGGGCACGCTGCGGTGAGGGATCCGGGGTTGCCTAGGCTGGGGCGCACGAGCTTGGATGCTGGGGTTTAGGGGAAGACTTTTCCCAGAAAAAACCTGCTCCGCTACCGGGCCCATCGTGGGTGCTACCGACCTCCGAGTTGTGGGAGGCGGGCGAACGCCTGGGTCGGCTTGCGCCATCGAGGTCGAGGGGCTTAGGCGCCCCCCCAACTGCAGGGGGGGCGGCCTAGGCCTTGAGTTTAGGGTTTAGGGTTTAGACTTTGGGTGTAGAGTTTAGGGGTTCAGGGGTTCGGGACTTTGGTGTTTGGGGGTTTGGGGTGCTAAATTTCTAAATTCACTGCAGAAAAAAAACGGGCTGAAATTAAGGTTTTTTTTCAGGTGGGCTGATTTCAGTTCGTCGTTGCAGAGAGAGATCAGATTTTAGATTGATGTCAATGATTGCAGCTGTGAAAAGCTGGCTCGAGTGCCTGAGCCTACCATTGAGCAGCGCTGTTTCAAGGAGTCTTCGGCATCGGTACCATACCTAAAAACGAAAGAACGAACAAAAGAAGGAACGAACGAAAGAAAAAGAGAAATAAAGAAAAGAAAGAAAGAAGGCAATAAGGAAACAGATAGAGAGATGGAGAGAGAGCAGCCCAATACGTCCACATTTTCTCTTGTCAGTCAGCACTGATAGAGTCGGGTCGTCGCCAGAGTCGAAACACTGACTCTCTGAGTCACTGAGTAAACTGAGCAAGCCCAGCCCCTAACCCTCCTAAGCATGACTGCCCTACACCCCTACTCACCCTCCCGCACTCCACCCAGCCAACGACCGCCCCCCTGCCACCCCCACCACCCCACCCCCGCACCCCGCGCAGCGGAGAAAAAAAAGTTGTGGGTTCAAAGGGCAACCAGTGGGGGGGGTGGTGGGGGCGGAAGGGGGAGAGAGGGAATAACAGAGAGGCCAGCCCCGCGCAGCGGAGGAAAAAATTGTGGGTTCAAAGGGCAACCAGTGGGGGGGGGTCGGAAGGGGGAGAGAGGGAATAACAGAGGCCAGCCCCGCGCAGCGGAGAAAAAATGGCCGATTGGGGGCCGAGACCTGCCTGATTCCTTAATTTCAGCTCCGGTTTTTTTTCATAAAAAAAGAAACTGAAATTAAGAACTGGGTTACATGGCCACAATTCCTGACACCAGCTGCAAAATCCTTAATTTCAGCTCCGTTTTTTTATAAAAAAAGAAACTGAAATTAAGAACTGGGATACATGGCCACAATTCCTGGCACCAGCTGCAAAGTCCTTAATTTCAGCTCCATTTTTTTATAAAAAAATGGAGCTGAAATTAAGGATTTTGCAGCTTGGACCAGGAATTGTGGCCATGTAACCCAGTTCTTAATTTCAGTTTCATTTTTTTTAATAAAAGAACGGAGCTGAAATTAAGGAATCACCGCCTGGCCGTGGAAATTCGGAGTTGCCACGGGGTGCGGGGTGGGGGGGGGAGGGGGTGGGGGGGAGGAGGGGGGAGGAGGGGGGCTGGGCGCAGTGGGGGGTGGGGGGTCCGCGGGGGGTGGGGGGTCCGCGGGGGGGGGTGCCCTTAATTTCAGCTCCGTTTTTTTATAAAAAAACGGAGCTGAAATTAAGGAATTTTGTTTCCTGAGAATTCCTGGCGCCAGCTGCCAAATCCTTAATTTCAGCTCCGTTTTTTATAAAAAACGGAACTGAAATTAAGAACTGGGTTACATGGCCACAAATCCTGATCCAAGCCGCAAAATCCTTAATTTCAGCTCCGTTTTTTTTATAAAAAAAGAAACTGAAATTAAGAACTGGGATACATGGCCACAATTCCTGGCACCAGCTGCAAAGTCCTTAATTTCAGCTCCATTTTTTTATAAAAAATGGAGCTGAAATTAAGGATTTTGCAGCTGGTGCCAGGAATTGTGGCCATGTATCCCAGTTCTTAATTTCAGTTTCTTTTTTTTATAAAAAAAACGGAGCTGAAATTAAGGAATCACCACTTGGACCGTTGAAACTCAGGAAACAAAATTCCTTAATTTCAGCTCCGTTTTTTTATATAAAAACGGAGCTGAAATTAAGGATTTTGCAGCTGGTGTCAGGAATTGTGGCCATGTAACCCAGTTCTTAATTTCAGTTTCTTTTTTTATGAAAAAAAACCGGAGCTGAAATTAAGGAATCAGGCAGGTCTCGGCCCCCAATCGGCCATTTTTTCTCCGCTGCGCGGGGCTGGCCTCTGTTATTCCCTCTCTCCCCCTTCCGACCCCCCCCCCACTGGTTGCCCTTTGAACCCACAATTTTTTCCTCCGCTGCGCGGGGCTGGCCTCTCTGTTATTCCCTCTCTCCCCCTTCCGCCCCCACCACCCCCCCCACTGGTTGCCCTTTGAACCCACAACTTTTTTTTCTCCGCTGCGCGGGGTGCGGGGGTGGGGTGGTGGGGGTGGCAGGGGGGCGGTCGTTGGCTGGGTGGAGTGCGGGAGGGTGAGTAGGGGTGTAGGGCAGTCATGCTTAGGAGGGTTAGGGGCTGGGCTTGCTCAGTTTACTCAGTGACTCAGAGAGTCAGTGTTTCGACTCTGGCGACGACCCGACTCTATCAGTGCTGACTGACAAGTGTGGACATATTGGGCTGCTCTCTCTCTATCTCTCTGTCTGTTTCCTTCTTGCTTTATTTCTTTCTTTTCTTTCTTTTGATTTTTCTTTAGTTCTTTCTTTCTTTCTTTCTTTTTTCCTGTCTTTCTTTCTCTCTCTCTCTCTCTCTCCTTTTTCTCTGACGTCAGACTCTCTCTGTTTCTATTTATCTCCTTCCATCCCCCCCTCCCTCCCTCCCCTCCCTCCTTCCATCTCTTCCTCCCTCCCTGCCCTCCGTCCTTAGCTTCAGCTAGACGTACAGATGGACGATGAGGGGAAACAGCCATCCTTGCTCTTGGTTCCCCCCCTCCCCCAAGCCCCAAGGAACATGTCGACATGCTAAGTTTATCGTGTTGCGTTGGGTTTACATTGTTGTTTCAAAGCATTTCGACAGATGCTGGTTTCATTGTCTTTTGGAATAGTCTCCCAAAGCAGAATCCTTAATTTCAGCTAGTTTCTCTTCATTTCCTTAATTTCGGTGAATATTGAAATTTAGCAGTTTGGGGGCTACACCAAGCCCTAAGCCCCAAGCTCTTTGAACCTCGACCCAACACCATGGGCACAGCTGGAACCAGCTTCAGGAGGGCTTAGAGGTTTAGGGAAGTTTAGGGTTTAGGGTTTAGGGTTTAGGGTTTAGATGGCTCCCGTTGGATGCCACTTGGAAATCAGAGACTTCACTGGTTGAAGGGTTGGGCAGAGGATACTCGCAGTTTAGGGGGGTTTGAGACCGTACGCCACGTCCCTAACTCCTTAATGCGGCAGGAGGGTTTAGGGTGCAGCGTTGCCCGAATTCCCCTAAACCCTAAACCCTAAAACCTAAGCGCTAAACCCTAAACCCGAATTTCCCTAAACCGCAAAAGCCCTATCTTCGGAAACTCCTCGAGGCCGAGGTGCGCCAGGCCGTAGCCCAAATCGTTGCGGAGGAAGCAGGACCTCATCATGGGTTTCCCTACTACCCCCCTCTGTACTGGTTTCGGGTTTAGGGTTTAGGGTTTAGAGTTTAGGGTTTAGGGTTTAGAGGGTTTAGGGTTTAGGGTTTAGGGCTACCCCCCCTAGGTTCCCACACTTACATGACTCGGTTAGGCCTAGTTATCCCTAAGAAGCCTTAACTATGGGGGAACCCAGACGGGTAGTAATAGAGAGGGGCTAGTAGGACCTTATGGTTGAGGGTTCAGGGTTTAGGGTTCTGGGTTTAGGGTTTGGTGTTCAGGATCGAGGGTGCAGGGTCTGGGGTGCAAACCTTCGCTGGTGCACCAGTTCGCACCCCAGCCTTTCCCTACAAAAGACAAGAGGAGAAATACAGGAACTTCAATTGGGAAAGGAGGGTTGAGGATTAAGGGTTTAGGGACCAGGGTTCAGGGTTTGGGGGCAACCCTGAATTAGACACCCCACAACTCCAAGCCCTTTAGCCCTTAAGAGCTTGGGGTCGAGTGTTCCAAACCCCCCCGCCCCGCCCCCCAAAGACTTTGATAGACCCTAAACCCTAACCCCAAACCCTAAACCCGGGGCAAGTCGCCAAACCTCCTTGCGTTTGGAGACTATGAGGCTTAACGTGCGTGATCCGCTGATGCCTTACCTTCATCCAAAAACCAATCAGCCCTTCACCCTGAACCGTCGCCTAAACTGTACGACTTTAACATCGGAGTCAGAAGAATTAAGACTAGTATTCCCTCATGGTCCTTATATAAAGAATGAATACCCCATGAAAGCCGCCCAAACCCTATGCAAAACCTACTGCAATTTTCAATTATTAAGGCCAACATCGTAGTGCCGCAAGAGGAGCAAAAAGCGCCAAGCACGGTCATGAGTTGTCGTCCTGGCCCCAGCAAAGGACACAGCGGTTGAGTGCCCAAGGTTTAGGGTTTAGGGTTTAGGGTTTAGGGTTTAGGGTTTAGGGTTTAGGGTTTAGGGTTTAGGGTTTAGGGTTTAGGGTTTAGGGTTTAGGGAGTGCCCAAGGTTTGCACGGTGTGCTTTGCCTCCAAGAAAAGGGCTCATGAAAGCAGCTGCTGCCAACATCAGCCTCTAATGGTTGAATCACAACATTTTGGAGGACTGATTCGGGGAAGGGAGGGTTTAGGGTTTAGGGTTTAGGGTTTAGGGTTTAGGGTTTAGGGTTTAAGGTTTAGGGTTTAGGGTTTAGGGTTTATAGGGTTTCGGGTTTAGGGCTAAAGGCTCTGGCGTGAGAGTTGAACGGATGACTTCGTCAGGCTTGAGGGGTAAACCGGACCAACACGCCTTTGAGGCTCACCTACGTCCTGGCAACAGTGTCTTTCGAGAGAGACGACTGGTCCTTCAATGTGCCCTGGCTTGTCGCTGCAACCCTGAGCCCTGAACCCAAAACCCTAAACCCTAAACCCTAAACCTAAACCCTAAACCCTAAACCCTAAACCCTAAACCCTCACATGCCGGATGCTTGACTTGCGGCTGGGGCTCTGGGGGTCGGGCGGTCTGGAGGTTTTTGAGGGGTCGTTCAGAGTTTAGGGTTGAGTGTCTGAAAAGCCCAAGCTGGAGCCTTTTAGAGTTTTGCAGGCTTGGGGAGATTTCAGCTGTCAGGGGGTACATACTAGTACCTCCCCCCCCCCCCCCCCCCCGCCCTCACTGAAGGTCCTGAACCCCTTCATACAAACCCCCCGAAACCCTAAACCTCATATCATGGACCCTAAACACCTCATCTCACGTGGACCCTAAACTCTATGAACCCTACAAACCCTGCCAAGGACACTAAGTGGTCCATTCTGCGGCAGCAAGCTGTGGGCGTGCTTCAAGTGGAGGACTTTGGTTGATTCCGCCAACGTCCGGCTTGGGCACATGCAGGGTGTAGGGTTTAGGGGTTTTAGGGTTTTAGGGGTTTAGGGGTTTAGGGGTTTAGGGGTTTAGGGTTTAGGGTCTAGGGTTTAGGGTGTAGGGTTTAGCGGACCCGAATACCGGAGTCAGACCGCGGCATCCCCACCGGCGATGATGAGTTGAAGTCTTCTTGTCTTGTTGCAACCCTAAAGCCAATCCAAAGTCCCAACCGAAAGAAGAACCAGTTGCACGTGTGTGTGTGTGTGTGAGGGAGACTATAGGACCCAGAGCAGGCCATTCTTGATTTTTCTAGCGTTTCGGTTCCCTTGTAAGCCCCCTTAAACCAAAAAGGGCACCCTTTTTGCTCCTAGGTTAGGGTGTAGGGTTTGGGGGCCCCAGTTTTCTAGGACCAGACTGAATCTTTGAATTAGGGTTTAGGATTTAGGGTTTTGGGTTTCGGGTTTCGGGCAGAGAGGCGGGGAGGGGGGGGGGGTTTTCAGGGGAAGGGGGTTGCTCTATACCATACTCTATGTGCTCTGTAACCCAAACCCCCAACCCGAAACCATAAGCCTTGCATCGTCCCCCAAGGCTGGTAGTCATGCTGCTTCCAGGAGCACCGTGCGATGGCAGACCGCAAAGTTGAGGAGGCTGCCCGTAAACCCTGAACCCTAAACCCTGAACCCTAAACCCTGAACCCTAAACCCTAAACCCTAAACACTGAACCCTATAAACATAAAAAGAGTTCTGCTCTAAACCCTACACACAACTTCTCCAACTCGCCATCTCCTAAAGGCCAGGGTCCTAAACATAGAAAGCCCAAAGCACCCTGAACCGCAAACCTTCAATGTGCCGCAAGAGCTCCTCAGCCCCATAGAATGAGCCAACCCCATGCCATCCTAAAGTTTAGGGTTTAGGGCTTAGGGCTTAGGGCTCAGGGCTTAGGGCTGAGGGCTGAGGGCTTAAGCTTGGGTTTCCAAAAAAAGTAATTACGCCCATTCCCCGATTTCTTGCAGGACACCCGGCGCCTGAGCATTGTCGGATTTCGCATCCAGCTGTTCCTGCCTGCATCCACACACCCCCAAACAATTCCAAACCCTAAACCCTAAACCCTAAACCCCAACTTCACGTCTGAGCCCTAGACCCTAAACCCGAAGCCTACACCCTAAACCCAGAAAGAGCACATGGAAGTTACCATGCAAGCTTGAGAAACCCGAGCCCTATACCCTTTTCCCTACAACCTTACCCCATAAACCCTAAACCCCAGGCCCAAACCCCAACCCTAAACCCTAAACCTTGAACCTAAACCCTATAAACCCTGAACCGAAGCCACTAAGCCCTGGCACATATCTGTCTTCGAGGCACTAGCGCGGAATGCATCCCTGGCAGAGCTTCGCACACTGGACGAGGCCGTCCCCGCCTTGCAAGGTTACATAACATACCCCGAGCCCCGAGCCCGAAACCCTACAGAACCAGTAGGATTTACGGTTTAGGGTTTAGGGTTTAGGGTTTAGGTTTAGGGTTGAGGAGGGGAGCTTCTACCCTGATGTAAGGAGGTGTCTTAACCCTAAACCCTAAACCGTAGAACTTAAACCCTAAACCCTAAACCTAACCCTAAACCCTAAACTCGGGTGCCGGAATCCACGAAGCAAAAGTCCATTTAAAGTCTTCGGCCCCTAAAGGGGTTTATGGTTTACGGGCTTAGGGTTTAGGGCGTTTAGGGGTTTAGGATTTAGGGTTTCTGATTCCGTTGTCAGAGTGCCTGTGCCCTTTGGGTAGAAGGTTCGGAAGTTGGAGGATTCCTAAACCACCTGACTGTAGGATGGCCAGCAGCGCTGCTCATGCCATCTTGACCTTAAACCCTAAATCAAGGGTAGGACACGTCCCGTATCTGTTCAACGCAGTCTATGGATGAAACCGTTTCAAACGTCCAGGGGGCGACCACCATGATTGAAACGTCTAAAAAGGCACAGCAAGGTTGTGTGCCAGAGGCTCGCCCAGCTCAAGCCAAAGCAAAGATCGATTTGCAGCTCCCAATAGCCTAGCAGACATGGCCCGACGTGGACGCAGCTTGGTGATGAGCCTCTCTTTGAGTGCAGTGGCGTTGATGGCTTGTTGCTCAGCTAAATAGTTGAACTTCATTTTTTTCGGGTTTTCTATGCGTATGTCGTAAGAAAAAGTGAATGCTTAGGTTTCTTCATCCCTAAACCCTAAACCCTAAACCCTAAACCCTAAACCCTAAACCCTAAACCCTAAACCCTCGGAGAAGTAAGGTTGGCAGTTTGTGGCCCCCGTCTTCGTGCAGCCGAAGGCCAACAGGGGCCTCGAGGCGGCTGCTCCGGCAGCCATGGGTGCGCTCGTCTCAATGGCTTCCTCCTTGCCCGCCGAGGCCACCGCTTAGGGTTTAGGGTTTAGGGCTAGGGTTTGGGGTTTAGGGTTTAGGGTTTAGGGTTTAGGGTTTAGAGTTTAGGGTTTAGGGTTTAGGGTTTAGGGTTTAGGGGGTCGTTGATTCTTTGCCTACTGAGGCAACGGTCCCCGCCAAGGGCCCACTCTACGGCACGGAGCTGTGCACCAAGCCCCTCATCTACGTCATCTACCCCCTCTGTGAGCCTGTGTTCCTGGTGTCTGGGCTGCCCAGTAGTGCACTTGTTCCCGTTTTGGGGGGTTTAGGTTCCCTTATAAACCCCTTTGAGCAAACAAGGGCACCCTTTTGTGTCCTAGGCTACTGGGCAACCCAGGTGTGCCCACTCTACAACTTTCCGCTGGTCTTGGGCTTCTTCGCTGCCCTTGTCACGGTGATCAACCTCATCCTGCCTGAGACACAGCCGGATGAGGACCTGAGGGTAGGCTGAGATGCGCGCAGAGCATTAGTCCACTTACAGCCGCCATTTCAGGTTGAAACTCTTTGCAGACCTTAGAGCGTACACAACCCTTGTGTGGCCTTACTGTATGGGAGTTATAGTCATGACAGGCTCTGGTTGAATATATGTGGGCTTCATGGTACCTACTGCCAGCACTGCCGCACATACGACGGTGGTGCCCATTTTCCTGCCGGATTCGTGACGTGCCTTTGGAGAAAAGATCGTACAAGAATACCAAAGCACGGATGACAGCTTGAGGTGTCCCAAGACCCTCAACGACTAAACCCTAACTAAACCTGAACCGTAAACCCTAAACCCTAAACCTTAAGACTGCAAACGAACTGCAAGCTCTACCGCTACCTGAGCTTCCAGAGCCTAAACGCCCTAAACCGGAGGAGTGAACCATGGCCCTGCCAAAAAAGTTGAAACGCGCTTCCAGGTATAGGGTTTCGGGGTTGGGGTTTAGGGTTCAGGCTTTCGGGTTTGGTTTAATTAGGGTTCAGGGTAGGGTTCTTTAGGCTGTTGCAAGCCGGTGGGGCTCAGGGCTTGTAGGGTTTTGGGCTCATGTGGCCTTTTCTCATCCCGGCCCCGCACTGCCTCAAACTCTACAGCACCATGGGGTTTAGGGTTTAGGGTTTGGGGTTTAGGGTTTAGGGTTTAGGGTTCAGGGTTTAGGGTTTAGGGTTTAGGGAGCACTAACCCTACATCTTGTGTTGCACAGGCCTAAGGAGGTTTCTGGTACAGGGATGTGATAGGAGGTTTAGGTTTTAGACTCTAAACCCTCAGGATTCCTTTCGAGCGCCCCTAAACCCCAACCCCAAACCCCAAACCCGAAACCCCAAACCCTAAACCCTAAACCCTAAACCCTAAACCCTACACTACATAGTAGTTTAGGTTTATAGACTCTACACCCTCAGTTTCGAGCCATCCGAGCAACAGGCCCTGCGGGACACCGTCAATTCCGACCTGGCCGGCCGCTTTCGCGAACGCTGTGAGATGCTGGAAGGCGCACAGGGCTAAGCCCTGAACCCTAAACCCTAGACCCTAAACCCTAAACCCTTTCAGTTTTGGGCCTTGTGGGGTTGGTTTTGGGTGTTTTGGGGTTCGTTGGAGGGTTTTGGGGCTTTGGGATTGAAAGTTGGGGAATTTGGGCAACCGCCTAAGTGGCCAGCCTTCTGCTCATGCAAACTGGAGCTGGGGGCTTCATCCGGGAAGGCCTAGTTCTTGGTGTTGTCGTTTTTGTTGCTGTTTTTGCTGTTTTTGCTGTGTTTGTTGTTTTTGTTGTTGTTGCTGTTTCTGTTGTTCTTTTGCTGGTTTTGTTGTTTTGTTTTTGCCTGTGAGGGCCTTGCTGGCTAAACGCTAGGCTCGAAATCCGTCAACTACGGACCCAAGCCCAGGACCGTCAGCAACCTAATCCCTAAACTCTCTAAACCCAAAACCCTAAAACCTAAACCCTAAACTCTCTAAACCCTAAACCCTAAAACCTAAACCCTAAACCCTAAACCCTAAACCCTAAACCCTAAACCCTAAACCCTAAACCCTAAACCCTAAACCCTAAACCCTAACCCCTAAACCCTAAACCCTAAGCCCTAACCCTTGTGGTCCTAAAGGCCGGCTCCTCTCCCGGTGGACACTCTTTGGGGCCATTGTTGCCTCCAAGGTCTCTACCATGAGAGCTTGTCCCCTGGCCTGGGGGGGGGAGGGTTAGGGTTTAGGGTTTGGGGTTTGGGGTTTAGGGTTTGGGGTTTAAGGTTTAGGGTTTAGGGGTAGTTTGGTGTGGAAAAAATGGACAGCCGTATCTTCGAACATATGAACTTAAACTAGCTCAGCCTGGTTTTCCGAATCCACCGAAGCACCCAGTCTAAGGAGATGCGCCCATCTTTTCTGGGGGTTGATATACGAAATTCATCTTCAACTTCGACGGGCTGAACCCCTAGGAAACCATGTTAGGGTTCAGGGTTAGGGTTTAGGGTTTAGGCGTTTAGGCGTTTAGGGGTTTAGGGCTTAGGGTATGAAGTCATGGGAATCTTGTTTCCTGTACTTCTCACAGGCTCATGAAGAGTTGCAAGATCTTGTTTTGATAACCCTCAACTAACAGTGTCACAACCAGTTAGAGCCCAAGTTACCCTACTCATAAGAACCCCCAGTTTTTCACCCCTAACCCTACAGCCGAACCCCCCATGAACCCCCCCCCCCCCCAACCCACCCCAGTTGTGCGGTGGACAGGGCCCTTAGGGATGAGGGTTTCGGGTTTCGGGTTTAGGGTTTAGGGTTTAGGGTTTTGGAGAAAAGCCGATCTCCAATACTCGTCTGACCCTGTACGGTTCGTTGACCTGCGGCTTGGGCCTTAGAGGTTGAGGGTTCTGGGTGTAGGGTTTTGGGGTTTGGGTCTAGAGCTGAGGGGGAGCTTGATCCTTCCCATCCCCATCGCTAGACAGCCCAAACCCCCCCCCCCCCCCCCCCCCCCCCCACCCCGCCAGTATACAACGTTGTATAGGGTGAGACTAGCATGGTGGGTACAGGTTTGGGCCCTTTCGGGGCTTAGGGTTTTAGGCTTAGGGTTTGTTTTTTGGGTTAGCGGTTTGGGGAACCCTAAACCCTAAACCCTAAACCCTAAACCCTTTGGGATATATAGCTTTCGGGAGCCTGCGTTGACTTGGACTTGGTGGCAGCTATAGAATGGTTTCTGGGCTTCTGCTATATATCTTTAGGGATGTGTGCCGGCATCCTTCAACAAGTCGAGGCACACGTAGGGGGCCTACAAAAACCCTACTTGTGTCCCCAATTGCCTATGTACGTAAAGTAAAGTAAACCCTGAACCCCAAACCTTAAATCCTAAACCCTAAACCCAATAAACCCTGCTAACGTGTCGAACTTGGTGCTAGTTTAGGATTGCAGATGAAGACACAGGATCGAAACCCGAAACCTCTTATCTTGCAAAACACCAAGCCGCTAACCCCCTAAACTAAGCCCTTCAGCTCTTAGACCCTTAAACCCTTAAACCCTTAAACCCTTAAACCCTTAAGCCCTTAAGCCCTTAAACCCTCAAACCCTCAAACCCTTAAACCCTAAGCCCAAAGCCCAAAGCCTATGCCTAAGCCCTCGATTGTAAACTGAGCCTGGGACATTGCGGTGCAGCTCCTGCAATTTAGACCATGAGCATGGACACTAGAGTTTGCTTGCAGTCATCCCTAAATCCTAAGCCCTAAATCCCAAGTAACCCTAAATCCTAAGCCCTAAACCCTAAACCCTAAACCCTAAACCTCAGGCACCCAGGGCCCAACGTGGATCAAGGCGGCCATCAAGCAAGCGAGAGGCCTCCCTCCTAAGATGCCCAGAAGTACCCCGTATTCCCGCCTTTTGGGGTTTAGGGTTTAGGGTTTAGGGTCTAGGGTTTGGGTTTAGGGTGAGGGGTTTAGGGCTTAGGGATTCACCCCGCCAAAAGCAGCCCGAGTTTCCGCAATAGGGTGCTTAGGGTTTAGGGTTTAGGTCTAGGGTGTAGGTTTCAAAGTTTATGGAGGTGTTTAGGGTTCGGGGTTTAAGGAGGGGATGGTGAGTCTTATCCTGTCCTTACCCCTTGCAGCCCCTTCTTATGCCAAGGAGTGTCTTTAGGCTGATCTGTCGCAACTCCCTTCTCCCCACCCAGCTGGCCATCCATGATTTAGAACTTTGGTTTTGGAGTTCACCTAAACCCCTAAACCCCCTTAACCCTAAACCCTAAACCCTGAACACTTGCATGACACTACCGTTTAGGGTTTAGGGTTTAGGGTTTAGGGTTTAGGGTTTAGGGTTCAGGGTTTACAAGCCCAATGGATACCAAAAAGCAAGAAGAAGCGACGGAGCATCCCCAAGAACAACTGCCCGAGCGAGCCATGACAAACATCAACACGCAATCGGGAATCCCCAGACGGTTGCGGGAATGACTTCGGCCCTGAACCCTAAACCCTAAACCCTAAACCCTAAACCCTAAACCCTAAACCCTAAACCCTAAACGCCCGAAAAGGAGCTGGTTTCAGGAAGGAAGACCTGGAGCCGGCCTTAGACTGCTTCGACAGGCCCCTCCTGCGCAGGGAATGGGTTTAGGGTTTAGGGTTTAGGGTTTAGGGCTAGGGTTTTAGGGTTTTTAGGGTTTTAGGGTTTTAGGGTTTAGGGTTTTAGGGTTTTAGGGTTTTTAGGGTTTTAGGCAGTTTTAGGGTTTTGGGGTTTTGGGGTTTTAGGATTTTAGGGTTTTGGGGTTTTGTTTCAGGGTTTTAGGGTTTTTAGGGTTTTAGGGTTTTAGGGTCTTAGGGTTTTAGGGTTTTGGGGTTTTAGGGTTTTAGGGTTTAGGGTTCTAGGGTTTTAGGGTTGTAGGGCTGTAGGGTTGTAGGGTTGTGGGTTTCGGGTGGTTTTGGGTTTGGGGTTGAGCATTTTGGGGCTTGGGTTTTGTTGTCGACCAAGTCCTTCCGCGAAGCGTTTGTGGGTTTAGGGCTTAGGGCTTCGGGTTTAGGGCCCGAGGGTTTAGGGTTTAGGGTCTAGGGTCTAGGGTTTAGGGTTTAGGGTTTAGGGTTTAGGGTTTAGGGTGACACCTCTCCAAGAGCCCCAACTTGCGCCAAAACTGCCTGGCGGCTTCCGAACACCAGGCCTTCGCAAGCCCCGCCGACATCAACACTTCAAGGGGCCGTCCCTGATGCCTTTCTCGTGATGGGTTTAGGGTTTAGGGGTTTACGGTTTAGGGTTTAGGGTTTACATTTAGGCTTTAGGGTTTAGGGTTTAGGGTTTAGGGTTTAGGGTTTAGGGTTTAGGGTTTAGGGTTTAGGGTGAAGGAAGCCCCTTTGAGGAGGGCTTGGGGCCCTAAACCCTCAACCCTAAACCTCACACCCTGATTGAGGGTGGGATCCGAAGCAACGCTTCGCTCGCGGCCCGCGACCTCGTTTGAAACCCAAAAGGATTGGTTGCCTGCATTTGACCCTAAACCCTATAAACCCTAAACCCTAAACCCTAAACCCTAAACCCCAAACCCTAAACCCTAAACCCTAATTAAACCCTAAACCCTAAACCTAAACCCTAAACCCAGAAATCCAAAGCCATGAGCCCTAAAACCCAAGGCCAAAACCCTGAAACCTCCCAAAACCCTGAACCCCAAACCCTAAAACCCAAACCCTAAACCCTAAACCCCAAACCCTAAACCCTCAACCCTAAAATCCACCAGGATGGAGTACCAGCGAAGGCTCCACGAATCGCTGTCGCTCGCCGGAGGAGCAGAGTAGTTGCCCTGTAAGGTTAATTAGGAAATTTTCAGGAACCAAAGGAGGGTTCACAGGGTTTAGTTAGGGTTTGGGGTTTAGGGTAGGGACCTTAGGGTAATGTAGGGGCTACTTAGGTACATGAGGACTCTATCAGGTCTATAAGATATTATATATATATATGTATGTATTCATATATAGGGGTTCTGTACGGGAATAAGATTAAGGGTCTTTTCTACTGGTCCCTGCTTATATCCCTTCAGGGTCATCGTAGGGTAGAGGGCTTGGGATTGGGACCTTTCGGGAGTAGGTCTTAGGAGGTCTGAAAGGGGTTATTGGGTTTGTAGGTTTAGGGTTTTCAGGGTTCAGGGTTCAGGGTTCAGGGTTTAGGGTTTAGGGTTTAGGGTTTAGGGTTTAGGGTTTAGGGTATGTGGGGTTGCACCCTGAAGCCTCAACTGGCATCCTAGTCGGTACATCGTGGGAGTAGGATTAGAGGTCTCAGGGAGTGCGCCTGTATCCTTTTCCCATCATTTTTACACTTTTCCATGGTCAAACCCTAAAAGCCCACAGCTCCGAAACCCTAAAACCCTCAACCCGTTTAGGGTTTAGGGTTTATAATTAGGGTTTGGGGTTTAGGGTTTTGGGTTTAGGGACCCAACTCCACAAGCCCACGCAGTTTAGGGGCTTAGGGCAACTTATTGGTGCAGGGTGTACGGCTAAGGGCAAAAACCTAAACCGTAAACCCTAAACCCTAAACCCCAAACCCTAAACCCTAAACCCTAAACCCTAAACCCTAAACCCTAAACCCTAAACCCTAAACCCTAAACCCTAAGTGAAGTTACTCCGGGGCTGGGCCCATACCCTATTAGGGTCCATGTACCTTGTTGTTATATGCTTGGGCCCCAGAGTCCCTATTGAGGACGTAGTTTATTAAGGCAAAAGTAGTCCATTTAGGTACATGGACCCTTAGGGCTACCCCTAAACCCTAAACATTCAAAGTTTTCCCCTTTTTGACACATGGATCCTTAGGGATATGCACAGAATGGAAGAGGGGGAAACCTTCCCTAAACCTTTCGACCTCGCGCGCCACAGCTCAAAGCTTGCTCCGAGGATGGAGGCTGTCGGCCAAAAGGACCCTCCGCGACTACGTAGCATCATCAAGGAGATGGAGGTCGTCTATGCGCCCTGGACTTCAGTTCGTGAGAGCTTTGGGGCCCTTGAGGCTTAGAACCCCGCGGAAATCCTGAAACCCCTGAGTACGAATACCCCCCCGCCCTGAGCAACCCTCAGCCCACCCTAAATCTTTGGGGTTTAGGGTTTATAGGGTTCAGGGTTCAGGGTTCAGGGTTCAGGGTTTAGGGTTTAGGGTTTAGGGTTTAGGGTTTAGGGTTTAGGGTTTAGGGTTTAGGCTTTAGGCTTTAGGGTTTAGGGTTTAGGGTTTAGGGTTTAGCAACCATAAAACCCGGAAGCCTATGTAGTTAGGGGGCTTCAGGGTGGGTGATTGAGGGCGCCTTGTTCACGGATCTCCCGTTCACACTCAAACACTCAACAAGCTTCCCTTAAGGGTCCATGTACCTAAATAGGGAATACTTGGGCCTCAAAGTACCTGGGGCCAGCTTTGAACGTTTAGGGTTTAGGGTTTAGGGTTTAGGGTTTAGGGTTTAGGGTTTGGGGTTTAGGGTTTAGGGTTTAGGGGTAGCCCTAGGGGTCCATGTACCTAAATAGCGAAGACTTGGGCGTTGAAGTACCTCCTATGTCGGGACTTTGGGCCCCAGCAAACGCTGTTGAGCGTGGTACACAGGTTTCTGGCTTCGGGCGCATGTGAACAACCTTCCGGGGTTTAGGGTTTAGGGTTTAGGATTTAGGGTTTAGGGTTTAGGGTTTAGGGCTTAGGATTTAGGATTCCGAAGGAGCAGCTCTTCCCCATGTCTGGATGGATCCATATAACCGTTGTAGACCTATAAACCAAACCCTAACCCTAAACCCTAAAGAGCCATATAACCAGTATAGACCCCATAAACCCGAAAGCCCTACTGCCTCCTTTAGGCGCATTTGCTTGTTTTTGTTCAGGAGGTTTAGGGTTTAGGGTTAGGGTTCAGGGTAGCCCTAACACCCTAACACCCTAACACCCTAAACCCTAAGCCCTAAACCCTAAGCCCTAAACCGCAAGCCCTAAGCCCTAAGCCCTAAACCCTAAACCCTGACCCTAAACCCTAAAGGTTGCCGAAGCTCCGGACCACCTCCACAGCTTTCGGCTCACGATGGCGCGCGCGAAGCTGCAGTTTCTGGAAGAGCAGGTCGCCTAGGGCTAAAAGGGGTTTAGGGTTTAGGGTTTAGGGATTAGGGATTAGGGTTTAGGGTTTCCCTAAACCCTAAAACCTGAACCCTAAGCCCTAAACCCGAAAGGGTTTATGTTTTGTTTAGTGGTTTATAGGGTTGGAGTGCCGTAAGAGTTGGATTTTCGGGGGATTGGGGGCTTTAGATGGTTCGTAGGGCTTGCATCTAGAGGGAGTTGAGTTGGGATGTTCCCCCTTGTACTAACATTAGTAGGGATTGTAATCGGGGGTATCAAGGTCTGGTAGTATAAGGGGGAACATGCCAACTTTTGGGCTGTGAGGGTTGTTCGGAATTATGGGGTTTATGGGGTTCAGCCGCCTCAGGTTTTAGGGATCAGGGAGTCGAGTTTGGGGCTTGGGGTTTGGGGTTTGGGGTTTAGGGTTTAGGGTTTAGGGTTTAGGGTTTAGGGTTTAGGGTTTAGGGTTTGCAGTGATGATGCCATCCCGCGGTGACTTCCATGAAGCCCCCCCACACTAACCTGATACTCAACTCGGACACAAGGTAGGCCCTAAACCCTAAACCCTAATCCCTAAACCCTAAACCCTAAACCCTAAACCTGAATCCCTGACGCCCTAACCCTTTCAGTCTGAAGAACCCCACCCCTAAGCCCTTAAGCCTCGAATCCCCCACAGTAAACTCTCAATCCCCTAAATCGTTCAACCGCTGAACCCTAACCCCTAAACCCTAAACCCTAAACCCTAAACCCTAAAACTACCCATGAACCTCCGAGCACACATTCGGGTTTCAATCCAGGGCCTGTGTGTGGGTTTAGGGTTCTGCAGCTGGGGGGCTCAAGCCCTAAACCCTAAACCCTAAAGCCATAGGCAGCCGCGGCGTCTCGACTTCACGAGCTTCTGCAAGTGCACGCGGCTGCAATTGTAGGGATGCGGTTCACGAAGGGTTGTTGATGTTGAGGGTTTAGGGTTCTAGGGTTTAGGGTTTAGGGTTTAGGGTTTAGGGTTTAGGGTTCAGGGTTTAGGGTTTAGGGTTTAGGGTCTAGGGTTTAGGGTTTAGGGTTCAGGGTTTAGGGTTTAGGGCTCACGAAGGGTTGTTGATGTTGAGCCAGGCGTGAGACTCTCTAGGTCTCTGGTGCTGAGGGTTTAGGGTTTAGTACCCAGGTTTTTTTGAGATTTCTCAGATTTTGCAGGGCATATTACGGGCACATGGGTCACGCCATCACCGTCATCACCACCATCAAAGTCACCGTCAGCACCAGTTCCCAGTAGCAGTAGGTAAGGTATGGGGATTTAGACCCACCCTAAACCCCAAACCCTAAACCCACTAAGTCCTAAACCCTCAGCAGGGATTTAGACCCACCCTAAACCCCAAACCCTAAACCCACTAAGTCCTAAACCCTCAGCACCAGAGCCCTAGATCAGAGGCTTTGCTTATGTACGTTAGGAGTCCCGGAGGAAGGCAGGATATGAGGCGCCGCAGTTTTGCAAGCACGAAGATGTTGGATTCCTTTTCAGAGTGTTGGGTTGACGGTTTAGGGTTTAGGGTTTAGGGTTTAGGGTGAAGAGACAGTCTCCTTGTGTTGCCTTATGTGTAGGGGGTGTTAATGTTCAGGGTTTCTGGACCCGGCTGCATCTGTCCCAAGTAAATGTGGTGAGCAGTTTCAGCGATCTACGCACTCATATTGAACGCAGATCTTCATCTACCAATTGCTTAGGAACCCCCCAAAAATTTGAATGGTCCGCCTTATAAGGGCAATTAGTACGGTTTTCATTTTTTTGGGGGGGGGACCAAAAGCAAATAGTAGTCATCTGTCCTAAACAAGGCAGACTGAAGGACATCAAAGAATCTAGAAGGTCTAGGCTCTCGGCAAGATGGGCAAAACGCGTCCCTGGAAACCACACCCCCCAAAAGTGCCGAAAAGCCTAGATTCTTCAAGAAATCCCCGAAAAGTGCCGAAAAGCCTCGATTCTTCAAGATAACTCCCAGCGAGGCCCCGTGAGAATAAACTGGTCGTTGACTGTCCAGCCGTCGTTGTAAGTAGCCCTTACCTGGAGAATTTATGTTTGCTAATTTTCCTGGCGATATCAAGGGATCACGTGAGATGTCGTTGTTCAAACGGGCACCAATGATGCCTTGAATAAAGGCGAAGAATGATTTCCCTTTCGCCATACTGTGGCAGACAGGGCCAAGCAGCGCACAAGCAGGGGCCCCCTTTGCTATACCAACTATCTAGTTCTTTAGAATACTTGTAACTTGTAACTGTTTGAGAAGTGCTTTGAACCTGCATATGACTGGGGGGGCGGAGGGGGTGTCTCTTGTAGGGTGTCCCTAAACCCTAAACCCTAAACCCTAAACCCTAAACCCTAAACCCTAAACCCTCCTTGTAGTGGAAGAGACACTGGGCACATCTCGCCAGATGTGCTGCTCCAGGTCGCACAAAGAAAACATTGGAACTCCCGACCATTGCGAAACCTAAACCCTAAACCCCAAACCCTAAACCCTAAACCCTAAACCCCAAACCCGAAACCCTAAACCCTAAACCCTAAGCCCCAAGCTGTGGTGTTGGGGGCAGGTGCGGCGAAAGTCGCTGTTGCTGGAATGCCTCCCTGTTGAATCTCGGGCCAACATCTGGGTAGCCCAGTGGTTCCTTTTTCCTTTTTACCCTAGACCCTAAACCCTAAACCCTAATAAATTAACCAACCAAAAAAGGGTGCCCTCATATTATAGTTCAAGGTTCCCTTATAAATTATCCAACCAAAAAAAGGGGTGCCCTCATTATAATGTGGTTACTGGGGTACCAAGACATGGTTTTTTGTTTTTGTTGCTAAGGGCTTTGGGGCAGAGGACTTATGAGGGTCGGGGCTCATAGGCTTAAGTTTTCGGGTTTAAGGTTTAGGGTTTGGGGTTTAGGTTTCGGGTTTGGTTGGGGGAGGGGGGGGGGAAAGGGGGGGGAGGGAGGAGGGGGTGAGGAGGGGAGGGGGGGGGGCTGGGGGGGGGGGTGGGGATGGGGGGGAGTGGGGGGTGGGGGGGGGGGAGGGGGGGGGGATGGGGGGGGGGAGGGAGGGGGGGGGGAGTAGGGGTGACTCTCGGTGGTTTAGGGTTTAGGGTGTTGAGAGTGTTTCGGGTTCAGGGTCAAAGAGTCATTGCATGGTCCCGTGGTCCAATACCTTCTTTCAGGGGTTCTGAAGTATGGGTCCTTGGTCAAGGGGCGCGGAGGTTTGGAGTCCTCAGCCCGCCCTAAACCCTCAAACCCTAAACCCTGCACCCTACGCCCTTTGAGTCTAGGGTTTCGGGCTCGGGGGGCCCTCCACCTTCTGACCCGAATCCTCTAATCACCAAGCCAGAACTTGGCTTTTGGGGCGCGAGGTTTAGGGTTTAGGGTTTAGGGTTTAGGGTTTAGGGTTTAGGGTTTAGGGTTTAGGGTTTAGGGTTTAGGGTTTAGGTAGAACCTACAATAAGGAGCCTAAAAGTGAAGCTTCTAGGAGGGGTTCAGAAGTCAGCCAAGAGGACTCGGAGTTGGAACCCTGCAATCGGTGTTCGAAGTTTGTTCCCTGATGAGCCCTAATACTTTAGCTATCTTTCTAGTCTTTTATCTCTCACTTCGTTCCTAATGTTGTTTCGTTCAATCGCTCACAAGATTCATGCGCTTACTTCGTGCACTTATAATCTTGTTCCCTCTTTCTCTTAACTTTTACTATAATGCTTACCAGGGGCAGAATATACTACGTTTAAAGAGGCCCCCGGGCAATATTAATACTATAATACTAATGGTGTAGTTCTCACGCACTCCTTTTATTGGATTACAAATGAACGCAGTGAGTGCGTGATATACAATAATAAAGGGTGAGAACGAAACACGGGCGAATTAAACAAGATATTAGTATTCTATTCGCCCTTTCTTTCTCTTCATTTATAGCACAGGACTGGGTTTTGGGTGTAGGGTTTAGGGTTTAGGGTTTAGGGTTTAGGGTTTAGGCTTTAGGGTTTAGGGTTTAGGGAATAGGGCTTAGGGTTTAGGGTTCCGCCCCCCCCCCGCTCCCTCCCCCTCAATCCCTCAACCCAGTCAACCCTGGTCATTTCCATTCCTTCCTCCGTCTCTGGGATCGCGGCCCTCAGGCCCTTAGCAACGCCAAGCGCTTGGGCATCGACCCCCGCAAGGGGCCCGGAGGATGGTCCAGGGTTTTTGGGATTTCGGGTTTTTGGGTCTAAGGGTTTTTGGGTTTAAGGGTTTTTGGGTTGTTGGGATTTTGTGATTTGTTTTTTTGGATTTTTGGGATTTGGGGATTTTGGGATTTTGGGTTTTTGGGTTTTTGAGTTTTTGGGTTTTTTGGGGTCTCTCAGGGGGTTGAGGGGGTTGAGAAGGTTTCGGGCGCATCTCACGTTGCCTTCTTACATCTGTTGTCAACAGGGCAGTTGCCGAAATTAGGGGTATTTTATTGGGGTCCTTATTTTTAGGGATCCTACTATTGCGTAAACTCCACATACCTGGTTATTGTGCACACAGCAAGCAAACAGTGCTCAGTCTTCTGACAAATTGATATGTCTGCCTGCCCTGTTGCATGAGCATTGACTCACCCCAAACCCTAAACCCCAAAACCTTAATCCCTTCCCCCTTTTATTAAATGCCCCCCCCCCCCCCTAGTGATAAAGAAACACTTTCCGGAAAATCCTGCCGAAACCGATCCCGCCATTTGAACCCTATTCCGAACTAGAGGGGTGGTTCAGGCCTCCAATAAACCCCTCAACACCAATAAAACCCTCAGTGGGTTTAGGGTTGGGGGTCTAGGTTAAGGGTTTAGGGTTTAGAGCCCTTATGACATTTCGATAACAATACTCCCTAATAATAAACACACATTTCGAGTTTTTATTGTGGGGGGGGGGGGGGGGGCGTTTAATACTAGGGGGAGGGGATTAGCCCTAAACCCCAAACCCTAAACCCTAAACCCCAGAAACCCCGAAACCCAGAAACCCAGAGCTCCCCAGGCTGACGGGTTTTTGGTCGAGACCCATGGTTTAGGGTTTAGGGTGTATTGGATAAAATCCCTTCCTGGGCACCTTGTATCCCCCTATATACCCTCAGCCCCAAGCCCTAGGCCCTAACCCTAAACCCTAAACCCTAAACCCTAAACCCTAAACCCTAAACCCTAAACCCTAAACCCTAAACCCTAAACCCTAAACCCTAAACCCTAAACCCTAAACCCTAAACCCAGAACCAGAAATTCAGGTAGCATCGCGAAGGGGGAGCAGATCTTGCAACTGGCTTCGGCGCAAGATCTCCTCCAGGCCTGGTCATACTTTTCTTTTTAGGGTTTAGGGTTTTAGGGTTTTGGTTTTTAGGGTTTGGGGTATTAGGGGTTCTAGGGTTTTAGGGTGTAGGGTTTAGGGTGCATCAGGGCGTGCGTAGACGTAGAGTTTCGGGCTGTGTGTATACGACTCAGAACACCCAGAACAAGACCCGGTGGAGGGCTCAACAAGCTGGGATGGCCAATGAAAACTTCCGACGTGGTAGCCAGTGTCGCCTAAACCTACAAACCCTAAACCCTGAGAGCCTAGAACCCTAGAACCCTAAAACCCTCAACCCTAAACTAAACCGCAAACCCCAAAGCTCTAAGCCCTAAACTTGTAGGGTTGCTAGGCTTGTAGGTGCTTCAGCCCACACCCTGACAGAAAAAGGGTCTGGGGATTGTAGGTCTCACAGTGTTTAGAGATGAGCGACATTAGGGATTGGGGGCTTGCCTAACCCCCAAAATATGTAGAATAATGGCCCTTGGGGCTTTTTCTTTTTGTGCGTACTTTGGGAGTCCGTGTAGGGCTTCGGAGTACACTTTACACTTTTTGGGATACGATAATCCCCTATAGAGCTGAAAGTGTACACTTTGGGGGGCTTATGACCCCCCTAAACCCTAAACCCTAAACCCTAAACCCTAAACCCAGAACTAAGAAAATGTTTACCGCGCCTTCTGCAAGGCAGCTGTCGAATCGGGCGACCGTCAGGTGTCGCTGTCCTGTTCTTGAAGTGGACAACCCTAAACCCTAAACCCTAAAGCCCAAATTCCCTAAACCCTAAGCCCTGTAGACCCTCAACCCTAAGCCATGCTGGCACCCCCTTTTGGGCTGGGCTTGGGGCCAGTTTCGAGGGGCACCTCCGGCGTGTCTGTTTTGTGCGTGAAGGGGTCGGTTGTAGGGTTTGTTGCGTAAGCTAAAACCCAAGCCCTAAACCCCAAACCCTAAACCCTAAACCCTGAACCCTAAACCCTAAACCCCGATGCAAGGGGTCATCATGACCTTTTCCTACAGCTCACCCAAGCCAAGGAGGCCTTGAGTGCTTGGGTCGACGAGAGAAAACCCATTAAAAAGTATTTAGGCTTTAGGGTTTAGGGTGTAGGGTGTAGGGTTTAGGGTTTAGGGTTTAGGGTTTAAAGTTTAGGGTTTAGGGTTGAGGGTTTGGTTTAGGGTTTAGGGCAAAAGCCCCATTGAATCTGCGACAGCTGTCGCACGGTCATCCAGAGGATGCAGAATTGCCCCAGATGCCTGGGCTTCAAATCCAACAGCGGCCACGATTGTGGCTACTGCCCTAAACCCTAAACCTTAAACCCTAAACCCTAAACCTGGCATCTTTATGAGGGCCCCGAAACACAACGCCCACATCCTGCACACAGCCGCCCTCGTGGCCCGTGGCGCTTGGCTTGCTGGAGCTGTGGTGCCAGCACCCTAACCCTAAACCCTAAACCCTAAACCCTAAACCCTAAACCCTAAACCCTAAACCCTAAGCCCTAAGCCCTAAGCCCTAAGCCCTAAGCCCTAAGCCCTAAGCCCTAAACCCTAAGCCCTAAGCCCTAAGCCCTACGCCCTAAAGCCCTAAAGCCCTAAACCCTAAACCCTGAACCCTGAACCCTAAACCCTGAACCCGAAAGGAGACGTAAACCAGTTTGTCCTGATCCTTGAACCCCTCTTTTTATATTCTACCCTAAAAGGGTAATCCGGGAATTGTTTTCCTTTTTCATTTTCGTTTTTTTTTAGAGAAGAGGTTCTTAAACAAATACTTGTCTAGGGCTGAGGGCCCTTCAGGGACTTTTGGGGTTGGGATGTGTTGTGTGGGGTTCTCTGTTGAGGGTTCAAGGTTTCAGGAAGTTGCTGAGTTCTCGGGCTTTTGGTGTTTTCTAGGTTCTTGGTTTTACTGGTAGGGCTCAGGAAACCTGTCTGATCTCCAAAGCGACAAGTGTCGTGAGGCGGTCTTGGTATTCTCATCTGCCAGAACCCCAAACCCGAACCCGAAACCAGTAAACCCAGCAGCGGGGGGTAGTAGGGAACCTTAGCGAAGCTTAGGGAGCCTCAGGGAGTAGTGGGAAGCATTGGGGGAAGTTTGGGTTACCCCTACACCCAACCCTAACCCCCAAGCTCTATGCCCCCCTTGAACCCCGCTCCCGTAAGGACCCTACAATGTAATGACCCCCCTCGCATAAACTCAGATTTAGGTTTCCTGCGGGCCAGGGACTGCCAGACCCCCTCAAAACGTCTAGGGCTTAGGGATTAGGGCTTAGGGTTTAGGGTTTAGGGTTTTACAAACTCTAAAGCTTGAGTTCTTCTCTGAAGGGTCCACGGAGTTCAGTATTCCCTATAGAACCAAGGTTTAGGGTTTCGGGTTTTTAGGCTTTACGTCTACGTGGAGTCGATCAGGGGATTTACTTAGTCAGTTGGTAGAGCTACAGGTCCAGGTATGCCCAGTTAGAATTATCCTACTTAATGACCCTCCTTAGAAATATCGATACTTATACTTCGCAGGTCCCCCGATCTGTACCTGCACCCCAAACCTACAAGCCCAAGAACTGCTGTGATGTTCGCTGCTTTGCGCTTCCTGCAAAGCCGGGCGCAAACAGCAGAGAGAGAGCGCCCCCGACCAGATGTTCGTTGCAGCAGTTGCACTATCTGTCTTTATCTGTCTTACGAATGAGACCCGAGATTCGTGTAGTTTAGGGTCTGCTTTGGCGTTCAAGATTTCAACTTTAGTGTGTTGCCTAGGCTTATGCGCCTTGCACACAGTGTTTGGGGATTCGCGTTTCTCGTTGCAAGTTGCGCGTGCTGTTTGCGTTAATTTCGCTTGCGTGCCTCTTGTGAATCTCAGCAATGCAACAGGGCCCAGTGTCAGTCAGAAATGACATATAGCCCTGTGAACTCAAACCCGAAACTCTAAGCCCGGAACGCTAAGCCATAAATGCCCCAAACCCTAAACCGCAAACTGCAACTCCTGAACCGGACCAGGTGGTGCGCGCAGCCCTGGAAAATGCCCAGGGATGCGACACTTTCAGCGATTGCTCCCTGGAGGCGAGAGCTGCGATTTTTGGGGTTTAGGGCAGTTTAGGGTTTAGGGTTAGGATTTGGGGTTTAGGGTTTGGGGTGAGGGTGTATAGGCTTTACATCTGGGGCTTCTAGGTTTTATAGGGTCATAGCATTTTAGGCTTTAGGGTTTGGGAAGTAGACCTTCCACCCTACAGGGTGTCGGGTGCGGAGTCGAATGGTCGGCTATCAGCTTAGGGATTTTGGCATGTGAAGGGTTCACACTTAGTAGCTGAGTGAGCCCACTTTACACTTTTTTGGGATACTAAAATCCCCTCTAGAGCTGGAAGTGTGCAGTTTTTTCGGGGCTCATGAACTCAGCAACTAAGTTTCGAGGTTGGTTTAGGGTTTAGGGTTTAGGGTTTAGGGTTTAGGGTTTAGGGTTTAGGGTCCACCCGAAACCCCTCCAAACCACCAGACCTGGGCTTGCGCCGTCGGGTTTAGCGCTTCATCCCTTCCCCCTACTGTTACACACCCCCTATCCCCTAATACTGAATACCCCCCCAAAGTTGTTATACTTTAGTATATGGGTGGTATTTAATATTAGGGGTAAGGGGTGTTCAATATTAGGGGGCAGGGACTAGGGTTGCAGCACAGGCAAGAGTATCAAGGCTGCAGTCGCGACTTCTAGCCTGGCTGCTCTAGGTTGGGATGTTCTGTCTGTTGCAAGCAGCCCTCCGAGAAGAAGACTCTATGGGGCCTTCTACCCGTATGATCCTGAAAGCCTGGGAATGAACAACTCCCACAATTTGCTTTAGAACCCCCCCAAAAAAAACAGAACATTCTTCCTTATAAGGGCAGCACATGGGGTCATCATGTCTCATTTTCAGAATTTCCCGGGCACGTGTTTAGGGTCTGTTTTTGGCGATTCAGCGTTGATTATGTTAAAGATCTCCTAACCCCGCAATAGACCGCTACGAGGGAGCCCTTGTGAGTTTGACCCTGCCGCAGTGACAGGGGTTCTTGGGTTTTGGGGCTTAGGGCCTGTTTAGGGTTCGGAGAATGGGTTCTGGTGGTGGGCAGGGGGGATTGAAACGCGGAACACGGAAGGACATAGGTTTAGGTTTAGGATTTGACCCTGAAGTTAACCCTAAACCCTGAACACTGGACTGCGTCTCGGTTACCAAAACCCTAAACCCCACCCCTAAACCCGTGGATTTTGTTTCATAAGCCCCTATAAGCCTTCCTAGGATGCCCAGTAGTACCCTTATTCCCTTTTTGGGGGGTTTAGGTTCCCTTATAAACCCCTTTAAGCAAAAAAGGGCACCCTGTTTAAGCCTTGGTTACTGGGCAGCCTAGCTTCAAAATGCGAATTCAAACGAAAATTAGTCCCCCCACCCCAAACACCCGGATCTCCTTCCAGGACAAGGAGAAGCATGTTCGGCAGGCAAGGCTGCATTTTGGATGTTAGGGCTTTGTGGCTTCTGGGCACGTAGCAAGTCAAGGTTTAGGGTTTAGGGTTTAGGGTTTAGGGTTTAGGGTTTAGGGTTTAGGGTTTAGGGTTCAGGGTTCAGGGTTCAGGGTTCAGGGTTCAGGGTTCAGGGTTCAGGGTTTAGGGTTTAGGGTTCAGGGTTCAGGGTTCAGGGTTCAGGGTTTAGGGTAAAGGTCTTAGGATTTAGGAAGCCCAAATCGTCCCAGCTGTGTCAGTCAGCGGCTCTGCTGCTAAGCCCTAGGCCCGTAAACCGTAAACCCCAAGCCCTAAACCTTAAACCCTATACCTCAATCCCTAAATCTCAACCCTGGCTTCACCCTAAACCCGGCTTCTAGTGCTTCAACACTTGGTTTGTTTCGTGGTTTAGGGTTTAGGGTTTAGGGTTTAGGGTTTAGGGGTTTAGGGTTTAGGGTTTAGGGTTTAGGGCTCAGGGTTTGTTTGGGGGGATTTAGGGCAGGAAGCATTGTGGCGCTTTGGGTTCGAGGAAGTGCCATGTAGTCTGCGGAGGTCTGGGTGCGCAAGGTTCTGAGTTTTGTTAAGCTTAGCAGGTGCCCTTTTGGTTGAGTTGTGTACTGTGAACCCTAAACCCTAAACCCTAAACCCTAAAGCCGAAACCCTAAACCCTAAACCTTAAACAAACTAGCTAGCATTTCCCCTTAAGCTTCTTTCGCAAGGCGCAGCTCTTTGAGAAGCTCTCGGAGGCGGTTCAGCGAAACCGATTGCAGGCCGAAATACCTCCTAAACCCCAAACCCTTTACCCCAAATCCTAAACCCGAAACCCTAAACCCGAAATCCTAAACCCTAAGCCCGAAACCGTAGCGTTTAACATTTTTCCTAACTCGCCTAGATGGCCAAGTGGGTGAATTCTGAAGCGTGGCAAACATCGGAAAAACCATGGGCAGATGTTTGCTTGCTAAGCCTCCCTAAACCCTCCCGAAACCCTAAACCCTCTCAGTGTCAGTTCTGCTTATAGGGTCCTGAAAGAAGGTGGGGTCTAGGAGGGGGGTGGGTATTCCAACATCCCCTAAACCACGCGTGAGTTTGGCTCCCTTTGCTTCTTTGACTTAAGGACCCCAGAATCTGAGGGTTGGAGGGCTGTTTTTGGCTGTGAGGTGTTTAGCTTCCAGGATTTACGGTTTTGGGGTTTCGGGGTGAGGTTCTCGACCCTATAAATCGCCAGGGCTTAGGGGGAGGCTTTGAGGCCCAAAACCCTGAACCCAAGACGACATTCCCTCATTCGCAAGCTCTGCGTGCACTTGCCGCCGCCATTTGCAAGGCCATTGGCCCATTATCGTTGTCTGCTGTGCCTGTTGCTGGCTATATCCCCCTTGGGATTTATTTTCATTTCTTTTTAACATTTTTGTTTGTATAAAACCCAAGAGGATATTAAACATGAAAATTATTAAAGGTCTAAGGGGAGTATAGCTGGGGCGTTCGGAACAGCTTGGGGTGAAGGGATACATGAGTCCTCGCTTGACTCTGTGTCGGTTGAGGCTTTACGGTTACCACACAGCCCCACATCCATGCATGCCACTCTAAACCCTAAACCCTAAACCCTAAACCCTAGACCCTAGACCCTAAACCCTAAACCCTAAACCCTAAACCCTAAACCCTAAACCCTAAACCCTAAACCCTAAACCCTAAACCCTAAACCCTAAACCCTTCACAAACACACGGGGCCTCTTGAGTGATGCAACAGAAGCCGCATGCACATCTCCGTCGCGCTTCTCAGCGGCCGTTCTGTGACTGCCGAAGCCTTTCTGAATTTCGATCAAACCCTAAACCTTAAACCCGAAACCCTACACCCTAAACCCTAAACCCTCCCGTTCGGTACAGCTTCGTTTCTGTTTGTGTATTTCACGCCATGGTGCATCTTCAGGGATCAGTAGGCTTCAGGGTCAGGGTTGCTGTAGTACTGAAGGGTAGGGGTCCTGAACGCCCTACACCCTAAGCCCTAAGCCCTATACCCTATCGGCCTAAAGCCCAGATTCAGAGTGCAGCATCCGCTAAATTTCTAAACCTGAATACCCTAAATTCCCGCCCAGGCCTGCTTAGGCCGTACCCACCCTCTTCTAGGGTGCAGTGCCTGGACCCAGAACTACACCCGCCGGCCACTACCACCATAGGGTTTAGGGTTTAGGGTTTAGGGTTTAGGGTGACAACCTAAAACCCTAAACCCTGAACCCTCAGGAAGTGTCACTGGACTCGACGGTTGATGCCCTGAGGCAGCGGGCGCAAAGAGTGTCAGGGCTGCACAAAGAAAGCACTTGGGTTTAGGGTTTAGGGTTTCGGGTTTCGGGTTGCATGGTCGCCGAGCCTGCTTAGGGGCTAGGGTTTAGGGGTTTAGGGGTTCAAGGTTCAGGGGTTAGGGGTGTAGGGTGTCTTGACACTCCTTCACGATGGTCCCCTGTTTGTTCTAGAGGGTCTGAGAGCTCTTGGGCTTATAAAGGGTATATCAGGGGTGTTGAGGGAGGGTCTATATTGCTGCTCTTGGTGGGTGTATATAATGAATATAATGGGTACCTATAGTTTTTGGTGTATACGCCCTTTTGGAATGCTTTTTTTTCAAAACCTACTTCATATGAAGTTACCAAGATCCTAGGAGTCTTGAGCAGGCACCGTGTACTTGAATGTTCACCCCGGAACCTGTAACCCTGAACTTTCGGTTCTGGGGTGGCCCACGGGGCTGCCTCTAGATCTGCAGAATGCATCCGTCAGCTGGAAGGGGCATAAGGTGAGCGTGGATCCGTCTTTAGCGCCTTTCACCCTGAACCCTACATACCTTTCCTCACTTATTCATGGTTCTGGGCCCATTTAAGCCCCTGAATCAAGAAAGGGTACCAAGGTTACTGGGGGAGCATGGTGATTATGGCCCAAACATCACAAACCCTGGGATAACTCGCCCAAACACTTTAACCCCTAAGCCCTTAAGCCTCGAATCCCCCAAAGTAAACTCTCAAACCCCTAAATCGTTCAACCGCAGAACCCTAAACCCTAAGCCCTAAACCCTAAACCCTAAACCCTAAACCCTAAACCCTTCAGCCCTGAAACCCTTAAGCCAAGTAGCAGCCAGGAGCTCGGCGTGGGCATCAGCCAACTGCGCCCAGGCATGCTTTTGGGGCCGTAAGGGCTTTTCTCTAAATGTGCCTAAACCCTAAACCTTAAATCCTAAACCCTAAACCCTAAACCCTAAACCCTAAACCCTAAACCCTAAACCCTAAACCCTAAACCCTAAACCCTAAACCCTAAACCCTAAACCCTAAACCCTAAACCGCTACGCGGTCCCTGAATATATGTTTAGGGTTCAGGATTTAGAGTTGAGGGATTTTTAGGGTTCAGGGTTGCCTGGTCCCTTTTTGTGGTCCCCAAGCTCCTTTAAGGGGTTCTGAAGTATGGTCCCTTGTTTGTAGGGTCTACCCTTTTGGTTTATGGGGGTTGTAGTGCAATATATACGTATATATTTATTTATTTTTGGCTCTTACAGGGTTTGCCGATTTTATAGGTTTTATGGGGGTTTGGGGCCTTTAAGAGGACGGGTTTGGGGGGAACCTCTTGGCCAAAGGAGATGTATCCGATACTTCGGCCTTGCTTTTAAGGGCTCCTGTTTCCCTACACCCAGGGTATTAGGGCTTCCAATTACGAAGTCTGACCCTAAACCCTAAACCCCGAAGCCCTAAACCCTAAACCCTAAACCCTAAACCAAGGCTGGTCCCTGACACTGGCGCAGCCCTACATGGAAGAAGCAGCATCCAAGATGCGCACCTGCACGACGGCACCGTGCTGGCAGCGATCGTGAGGCGACCGTAAACCCTCAACCCTAAACCCTAAACCCTAAACCTGAATCCCTGACGCCCTAACCCTTTCAGTCTGAAGAACCCCTAAGGCCTCAACCCCCGAAATCTTAAACCCTAACCCCCCAAGCCCCAGCCCCAGACCCTAAATCCTGAGCAAAGCCACCGCAACCGTAAACCCTAAACCCTACAGCCATACAGAACTGAAAGGCCCCAAATATCAGCACGCCCGATCTTTCTCAACATAGCACCTGAAGTTGGGGGCGGGGGTGCGGGGGGGGGGGGGGGGGGTTGAGTTGACGGGCTTCAGGGTGTAGGGTTTAGGCTTGCGAGGAAGCGGGCTGGTGCGATGCACCCGAAGTGTATGGCATGCAAAAGTTGGCTTGAGCGCTGCGGCCACCTACTGGAAACGGAGTTTGGTGCTGTGAGGGCCCTTTACAAACCCAAAACTCCCCTACACTTTCGGAGTGGGCTTCAGATCTCTCCCTCCCTAAACCCTAAACCCTAAACCCTAAACCCTAAACCCTAAACCCTAAACCCTAAACCCTAAACCCTAAACCCTAAACCCTAAACCCTAAACCCTAAACCCTAAACCCTAAACCCTAAACCCTCCCTCCCGACCTCCCTCCCTCCTCTCTCTCTCTCTCGCACTCTCTCTCGCTCTCTTCCTCTCCCTCTCTCCCTCTGACTCTCTCCCTCTCCCTCACTCACTCTCACTCTCTCTCTCTCTCTCTGTCTCTGTGTCTGCGCGTGCAGATATTTTGCGTCTTACATTCACGACTCTCATCAGACCACGCTCCACATCTCGGCAAAAAACCTACATCATACACGAGCCTTGGTTTACAAGCCCCAAGCCCTAAACCCTAAACCCCAAACCCTTCACACCCCCTTATGTACCCTTGCCAATACCAGAAGACCTGGCATCGCTATCAGCCCAAGGTGAGTTCCGCTTGTAAACCCCCCAAAGCCCTAAAACCCTCAACCCCTAAACCCTAAGCCCTGAACCACTAGACCCCTGAACCCCTACACCCCTGAACCACGAAACCCTGAACCTCACCCTGAACTAAACCCTAAACCCAAAATTCCTAAACCCTGAACCCTGAACCCTAAACCCTAAACCCTAAACCCTAAACCCCAAACCAGGAAGCCACAGCTCGCGTCCTCTCGCCGGGCGTTTGCCTTGCTCCGCGCCGACGGAACCGCGGCTTGGTCCCTCAATCCCTTGCCCCTAGAATCAAGGTTTTAGGTCATGTGTGTGTTCCGGTTTAGGGTTTAGGGTTTAGGGTTTAGGGTTTAGGGTTAGGGCTTGGGATGTTAACAGTCCTTGATAGGGTTTATCATCGGGGGTACAATTGTCCCCTATCGAGGACTGTTAGTAAAAGCGGGAACATCCCAATTAACCCCCCCCCCCCTCTGCCCCCTAATTTTAAATACTCCCCATACTATAATGCAAAAATGTTGGGGGGGGGGGGGGGTATCCGATATTAGGGGATTGGGGGCGGGGGGGGCGGGGGGGGGGGGGGGGGTTCATATTCGGGGGAGGGGATTTCAAGAGACGAAATGTTTCGGCTTGTTGGGTTTTAGGTTTCTAGGGGCTTACAGGATTCTGGAGCTTAGGATGGTTTTGGACTTTAGTTTTGTTTTTTTTTGTTTAGGGTTTTAGGGGATAGGGTTAGGGCTTAGCGGTAGAGCTTAGAGATTTGAAGTGCTTAAAGGTTTTTTTTGATGCGCATGGGAACAAGATAAGGTTTTTGCTGTCAAGCTTGAGCAAGGTAAGAACCCAGCGTCAGCACATTAGGAGTCCACCACGAGGATCTGGGGTCGAAGATCTTGGGAGAGGGCTGGACAATGTCGTGTTCAGCGGTTGAGTGCTTTTGGCTTAGGTAACCCTAAACCCTAAACCCTAAACCCTAAACCCTAAACCCTAAACCCTAAACCCTAAACCCTAAACCCTAAACCCTAAACCCTAAACCCTACACCACATCCTAACCGGGCGGCGTGGCGCGAAGGTTGCAGGGTTCTTAAGGGAGGCGTGTTCATGGGGGGGTAACTAGGTACCCAGGGAATCTTAGGGAAGCTTAGGGCGGGGTATATTAGGGGTAAACCCTAAACCCTAAACCCTACACCCTAAACCCTAAGCCCTAAACCCGAAACCCCTATAAGAAGGTTTCCACATGGGGTGATCCGGCCTCTGGGGGCGACTGCGCAGTTGTCGGCGACCAGCTTCATGCGTCCCGACGTGCACGAGTGAGGGGTTCTGGGGTTTAGGGTTTAGGGTTTGGGGTTTAGGGTTTAGGGTTTAGGGTTACAAGCTCTACACCCGAAACCCTAAACCCTTAACCCTACGGATGTATAGTCTTCAATTGTAGGGCTTAGGCGTGTTGATGGATATCCCCTCGTGAGGGATGTCGGGTTTGAGGTTTTGAGGGGTTGCCCAAACAAAACTGTGAAATCCGAAACCCTAACGCTTACAGTATCCCCAAACCGTAAACCCTAAACCCTAAACCCTAAACCCTAAACCCTAAACCCTAAACCCCGGGGAGCCCTCACCCCCTGAAGCTCCTGACCGGGGGGCGTTCCGACATGGACCCTTAAGATGTTTGGGGTTTAGGGTTTAGGGTTTAGGGTTTAGGGCTAGGGTTAGGGTTTAGGGTTTATGGGCCCTGAAGCATGGTCCCTTACCTCCTTTAAAGGGGTTCTGAAGTATGGGGCCCTTGGGTTTGATAGGGTAGTTTAGGGTTAAGGGTTCAGGGTTAAGGGTTAAGGGTTTAGGGTTTAGGGTTAAGGGGTTCCCCGATTAAGGGCCCATATTAAGGGACCATGTAAGTGTCTGTTGTCTTGGGTTTAGGGTTTAGGGTTTAGTGTTTAGGGTTTACGGTTTAGGGTTTAGGGTTTAGGGTTTGGGGGTTTCGGGTTTAGGGTTTAGGGGCTTGGGTGCTTAAAGAGGGTTAGGGCTTCAGGGTGTGAAGCTTACCTGGCACCTTAATGGCTTTCCGAAATTAAGTGGGGCCTTCTTGGGGTCCTCATTATGAGGGAGTCCTACTATTCGCGGATGTATAGTAGGGATCCCTTCATTTTCGTACCCCCCCCCCCCTTTTTCCCAGAGTCTGCAAGCCCCAGGACGTCCAGCGGATCTATTCCTCCTGGTATGCCTTTGCTGCTCTCTTGGGAAACGGCTCTGTGGTGACTTGGGGTGATCCAGATCTCGGCGGGGACAGCGTCTTGACAAGAATATGCCCCTCCCCCCCCCCTCCCCCCCGCCCATAGTGCGTTAAAACTCGAGGCATCACCGAACAGAAAGCAGCTGCGATTCCTTCAGCCGTGCCTCTGTAAGTTTGCCAAACCTGTGGTTTCAGAACCTTAGACCCCTGTAGTATGTACACTCTCAGCGGCTGCATGTTGGGACTTCAAGGTTCGGCCGCTGGCGCACTTGAGGATGTGCGAAGCATTCAGGCCACTCACGGTGCCTTCGCAGCAGTGATGGGCGATGGCTGCGTGGCGTCCTGGGGCTCCTCCCAGTATGGAGGAAGCAGCAGCCAGGGCGTCATCAGAAGGACGTTTCATCCGCAGAGTAAACCCTAAACCCTAAACCCTAAACCCTAAACCCTAAACCCTAAACCCTAAACAACCTCAAAGCAACGACCTCAACCCTAAACTAATCCCAAAATATTCGATCCAAGGCACTCACACAGGAGCCCCTAGGTCCAAACCCTAAACCCTAAACCCTAAACCCTAAACCCTAAACCCTAAACCCTAAACCCTAAACCCTAAACCCTAAACCCTAAACCCTAAACCCACGCCCAAGATGGACTGCCAGGCAGGTTGCTACGCCGTGCTGTGGTCCAGGGAGTCTACGCCTCAGGCCGTGCCTTTGCGGCCATCCTGGCTGATGGATCCGTGGCGCCCTTGGAGTTCGGGTTTAAGGTTTAGGGTTTAGGGTTTAGGGTTCAGGGTTTAAGGTTTAGGGTTTAGGGTTTAGGCTTTTGCGCTTTCCAGCAGTTGGGTTTACAGTGGATCCTCTAACCCCAAAAACCCTAGACCCTAAACCCCCCGGTAAGCCCCAATGCCCAAACCCTAAACCCCAAACCCTAAACCCTAAACCCTAAACCACTTAGGGGTCTTTTCCGGCCCAGCCAAGGATGCGTGGCGTGCTGGGGCGATCCTAGCTTCGGTGGGGACTGCAGCTCAGTAGAGGCGCCACTGTTGCAGAGGTTTAGGGTTGAGGGTTTAGGTTTAGGGTTTCGGGTTTTGGGGTTTAGGGTTTAGGGTTTCGGGTTTGGGTTTAGGGTTTAGGGCTTTAGGATGCTGCAGTCAGGGCCTGCAGGGTTTGTGGAGTTCATGGGGTTTATGGGGTTTCGAGAGCCTCAATCTCTCGAACCCTTGTAGGGCTGCGGTGTTATAGGGCTTCATGGGGATATTTAGACAGCACCCCCCCCCTCTCCCGTTTGCCACAGACCCCTAAAGCAAAACAAGTGTAATGCCCCAAGTCAGAACAAGTGTTATGAGGAAGATTTCTTGATGATCATCATCAGCAAAAGCATAGCCATAACTAAGAAGCTCACTTTTAAACCACAAAGGAAAGGGTACCCCAGGCCATTTGTGTGCGTTACCTTGCGGGATGTGCCATTTACCCTGAGGGTCCATGTACCTATCTCCCACATCCTTGGCCTTAACAGGATTCCCACATAGCAGCTTTTAGGGCCCAGATATATACTAGATAGTAACATGGACCCCTAAACCCTAAACCCTAAACCCTAAACCCTAAACCCTAAACCCTAAACCCCATAAGCGGCAGCTGAGGACCAGCTCACTGGCGTGTCGGATGTCAGTGCCTCCTGGCGGGCGTTCGCAGCACTCCGGGAAGACGGCTCGGTGGTTACCTGGGGACACCCGGAGTTCGGAGGGGACAGCCGCGAGGCAAGGGTTTAGGGTTTAGGGTTTAGGGTTTAGGGTTTAGGGTTTAGGGTTTAGGGTTTAGCGTTTAGCGTTTAGGGTTTAGGGTTTAGGGTTTAGGGTTTAGGGTTTGGGGTTTAGGGTTTAGGGTTTAGGGTTTAGGGTTTAGGGCTACTCAACAGCCCATGTCGGTGCGCATAGGTTGAAATAACCTGAACCCCATAAACCCCACAAACCCTGCAAACCCTGCAAACCCTACAAACCCTACAAACCCTACAAACCCTACAAACTCTAATTACAAACTCTACAAACCCTAAACCCCAGCCCCCGAAACTCCATAGATTTCAGGAATTGAGGGTGCAGGTCCTGGCATTGTCCTAACGCCCCAAGAACACGATGAGCCCCAAACAACATGGGTCTCCATTTGGAGTATTTCCTGACTTATGTAGCTAAGGCTACTAGACCCAAAAAATGCCCAAAGGTGTCAAGCAACCTTACTCTCTAGACCCCACACCTGACCCTATATCTGTCGGACCGCACGACGGGGGTTTGCGGTGGGCGCGTGTGCTGGCCTGAGGCGGTGTTGACCTTTATCTGGCCTAAATGAAGGTGCATCTTCGCTTTTGGTTTAGGGTTTAGGGTTTAGGGTTTAGGGTTTAGGGTTTAGGGTTTAGGGTTTAGGGTTTAGGGTTTAGGGTTTAGGGTTTAGGGTGTAGGGTGTAGGGTGTAGGGTGTAGGGTGTAGGTTGTAGGGAGTAGGGTGTAGGGTGTAGGGTGTGGTGTAGCTGAGGGTCTCCTTTCATGAGCTGCCATGTTCATTCCGGAACTTGAGATCCCCATGGAGGTCAAGCATAAGTTGAGGAACGTTATCCACATCGATGCATCCGGCAGTGCTTTCGCGGCCACGCTGCCCTTTCACAGCCCTTCAGAACCGTAGTTTCCTGTTGTTGACAACCATAAGAGTTAGTTGTTTCTTTGAGTGGGTATGTCTATATATATATATATATAATAGAGAAAAGAGAGAGGACAGAGAGAGAGGGAATGAGAGAGAAGGGGGAGCAGGGAGAGAAGGGAAAGAAAGAGGAACGCAAGAGAGAGGAGAGAGAGACAGAGGGTGAGACAGAGAGAGAAAAGAGACCCTGCACCTAAAACCTAAACCCTAAACCCTCCACCCTAAACACTAAACTCTAAACCTAAACCCGGGAAGAGAGAGAGCGATTGAGGTCTGACAGGTCCGTGGTGACCTGGGGTGACTCTGAGTTTGGCGGCGACTGCCGCGAGGTCCAGCACGAGCTAGCGGATGTGAAGCAGATTTGTGCCTACTCTTAAAAACTTCGCCCCGAAACGGTTAGGGTTTAGGGTTTAGGGTTTAGGGTTTAGGGTTTAGGGTTTAGGGTTTCGGGTTTCGGGTTTCGGGTTTAGACCCCAACACCTGTCAACTATAAACCCTAAAGCGAAACACTCACCAAAACGCCCTAAACCCTTAACCCATAGAAACCCTACTCGGCAAAGAAGTCCCAAGCCTGGAAGGTGCCCCTCTGCCAGCAGTCCTTCAGGGATGAGAAACATCGGGGTACTATAATCCCCCCATTGAGGACTGTCCGTATAAGGGGGACAATCCTTAAACCCTCAACCCTGAACCCTCAACCCTCAACCCTCAACCCTCAACCCTAAACCCTAAACCCTCAACCCTAAACCCTAAACCCTAAACCCTAAACCCTAAACCCTAAACCCTAAACCCTAAACCCTAAACCCTAAACCCTAAACCCTAAGCCAGCCATGAGGCGCCTCCAAGCATGCCTTCGCTGCGATTCTGCAGGATGGGTCCGTGGTGACTTGGAGGAGTAGCCCTAAACCCTAAACCCCAAACCCTAAACCCCAAACCCTAAACCCTAAACCCTAAACCCTAAACCCCAAACCCTAAACCCTAAACCCTAAACCCTAAACCCTCGTGGTGACGTGGAGGAGCGCCCCTGAACCTGAGCCTGAAACTCTCGGTCCGGTCCGTAGAGGCCTTGAAGGGCTCCAAGGCTCCCCCCAAAGCCGTTTAGGGTTTAGGGTTTAGGGTTTAGGGTTTAGGGTTTAGGGTGATCCCTAAACCCTAAACCGTAACCTCATGGGACTCTTACCTCGGACCGCGAAGGTTGTACCCTTGGGTTTGGGGGACCCTTCTCAAGGATCCTCTAAAGAACTATAAGGGCCATATTTGGAGAACATTAAGGGAACCTCCTTTGGGGGTACATCCTTACAGGTCTAAGTCCCTACACCCTAAACCCTAAACCCTGTAAAAAAAGTTCATAAACTAGAGGGTGAACCCTGTACGCCCTTCAAGCTTGGTCTCCAAAGCTCTAAAACTTGGCCCGGCTGGGATTGTCTGTGCAGTTTGCGATTTTCTAGTCTCATGTTGGGATTTAGGATGTGGGGTTTGGGGTTTAGGGTTGAGCGTTTAGGGTTGGTTTGGTGGTTTTGGATCTAGGGTTACTAGGGTTCAGGGCTTGGGCTTTCGAAGCCCGAAGACCCTCTAAGCCCTGCCAAAAAGGATCCTCTGTCTGCAGTACCTTCTTCGAGGGTTGCATACTAAACAAACTCCCCCTTATACATTTAGGGTTTAGGGTTTAGGGTGTAGGGTTTAGGGTTTAGGGCTACTTGAGAGCCTTCGGGCAATCCCTATCGGGTAGGGGAAGGGCCATGCCTGGGGGGGGGGGGGGGGGGCGGAGGAGCACCGAGTTTGGTGGTGACAGCACTGCGGTACAGCATCGACTGCAGGGAGTGAAGCAGCCTCTCGCTGGGCCAAGAGGGAACACTTTGCTAGGGTTTAGGGTTTAGGGTTTAGGGTTTAGGGTTTAGGGTTTAGGGTTTAGGGTTTAGGGTTTAGGGTTTAGGGCCTTCATCCCTTGAAACCTGTAAGTTTGTTGGTGAGAAGCAAGGATCCAGCCAGCTCTGTTTGCCATGGCTGCCTTGGTAGACGACGGGTCAGCAGCGTGGCTCAGTATTGGTATCGCATGAACCACCCTAAGCTGTGGCCCTAAACCCTGAACCCTAAACCGAGCTCTAAAGCCTTAAGCCCTTGGGCTCTCCTTGTATAGAGTTAGTGTTCACGCGTGTGTCGCGCAGAGGCACGCGCTCTATTCACTTGCTGCTCCCGCCCTCGTGTAGTCTGAGGTGGTGTCTTGGGGTCACGACAGCTACGGAGGGGACAGCTCGGCAGTCCAGGAGCAGCTCAGGACCATATCCCCCTTGGGAATCATTTTCCTGTTTTTGTAAAAAAACCAAGAGGACATTAAACATATTGTTTTTGTTCATATAAAACCCAAGAGGATATTAAAGATACTATTTTTGTTAAAAAGCCAAGATGATTTTAAACATATTGTTTTTTGTTTATATGAAACCCAAGAGGAGAAATATTATTTTTATGAAGGTTCTAGGGGGAGTGTAGAGGAGCGTTCAACAGATCCGGGCTTCGGATGGTGCCTTTGCTGCCATCCGAGAGGACGGGGCTTATGGCAAAGAATCCTAACACTCCAGATCCCGATAAACCCTAGAAGCCTTGTTTAGGGTTTAGGGTTTAGGGTTTAGGGTTTAGGGTTTAGCCCTGTATGCCCTGCAAGCGCTATAATCCTGGCAAGCCCCAAAGCCTGAACCCTGGTCTAGTCGATGTGTTCTGATCAGCAGCCTGCACGGGAGTGCAGCACAGGCATAAGTCGGATCTTGACTTTCTTCTTCGATTTCTAGGTCTTCGGCTTGTTAGTGGTTTCTTCGGAACGTCGTAAACCCTTAAGCCCTTAAGCCCTAAGCACTAAACCCGAAACCCGAAACCCTAAAACCTAAACCTTAAATCCTTCTGGAGGATGGATCTGTTGTGACCTGGGGCCACAGCTTGTTCGGTGGTGAGAGCAGATGCGTGCAAGAGCAGCTCCAGAACGTGCAGCAGCTCGAAACTTGATTGCCTTGGGGAAGCCCATGGGTTGCCCCCCATAAGTGGTTTAGGGTTCCGGGTTCAGGGTTCAGGGTTTAGGGTTTAGGGTCTAGGGTTTAGGGTTTAGGCTTAATTAACCCTAAAGGGTGGGGGGTAGGATAGAGGGGGGTCGTAGGGGAACCCATGAAACAGCTGTGGTCCTTGCGTTGTGGGTTTAGGTAGGGTTTAGGGTTTAGGGTTTAGGGTTTAGGGTTTAGGGTTTAGGGTTTAGGGTTTAGGGTTTCGGGTTCAGGGCTTAGGGCTTAGGGCTTAGGGCTTAGGGTTTAGGGTTTAGGATATGAAAGTTAGGGCAACTGGTGCCGCACCCATCGTCAGGCGCATAGAGGAGACTTTTGCACGGCTCCACGGGGCGGCGTTCAGGGTTTCGAAGCCATCCTAGACCTTTAGGGTTTAGGGTTTAGGGTTTGGTTTAGGGTTTAGGGTTTAGGGTTCAGGGTTCAGGGTTCAGGGTTCAGGGTTTAGGGTTTAGGGCTTAGGGCTTAGGGTTTAGGGTTTAGGGTGTAGGGTTTAGGGTTTAGGGTTACCAAACCAGAGTTTGGGGTTTTCGGATCTGCGCCACGATTAGCCTGATGAGGAGGCTACTGGCAGGGCCTTCGCAGCCTTGCTCGGGGACGGCTCTGCTTCTTGGACTTGACTTATGGCTCAACTTATTCTTGGTGGCCCAGTAGCCCAAAACCCTAAACCCTAAACCCTAAACCCTAAACCCTAAACCTTTGGTACTCCCTTACCCTTTTTTGGGTTCAAGGCCCCCTTACACAGTCGCCAACCCCAAAACGGGAGCCCTTATTTTAATATGGATACTGGGTATCAAGGAATTATGGGCTCACGAGGATGCCTAGTACTTCCCTTACAGCCTTTTCAAAACCCTTTAGCAAAGAGGGCTTAGGGTTTAGGGTTTAGGGTTTAGGGTTTAGGGTTTAGGGTTTCCTTCAGGTTTCTGGGCAACCTCGTATGGCTCAACCTAGTAGAAGAAGAGGTTTGGCTGGCCTGAGGGTGTTGACGAAGCCCCCTAATTTGAAGCCCTCAACCCCTCAAAGTCAAGCACCAAAAACCGATACCCCTAAACCCTAAACCCTACACCCAATATGCCTAGAACAACATGAGACCTGACTACAACCCTGCGTCCCCCGAAGCCCTGTGAGCCCTAACCCCCAAGACCCTGAATACGAAAACCCTGTACAACAAAAAAACAAGTCCTTAACCCTAAGCCCTAAACCCTAAACCCTAAGCCCCTAAAATCAATGTCAAGAAAAATGAGGTTCTGGCCTGGGGACCACCAGAATTCGGAGGTGATGCCAGAGCGGCCAACATGCCCCGCGGCGCGGCCCTTGACAATGAGGGCGGCCTCAGCCAAACTCCAAAACCCGAAGCCCTAAACCCGGGTTAAGAGGGTGAAGAGGGTTAAGCGGGTGAAGAGGGTGAAGAGGGTCTAGAGGGTCTAGAGGGTTCAAGGTTTAGGTTTCAGAGGCTTAGGGTTTGTGGATAACAGGATTCCGAGGGTCTAGAGTCTAAACACGCTGAGGGGCCGTGTACCTCAAGAGGGCATGTTTGGTCCTCGAAGTGGTTTCTACATCGTGACTTCATGGTGAAGTATGTACTGTTGAGGTGGACGTTTGGGGTTTAGGGTTTAGGGCTTAGCGACTCGATGGTCGCGCGGCTTATTGCATGGCATGCTCATTTTCCTGGACGACGGGCAACATTGGACCTGCGTTGATGTTTCAGATTAAGGGTTTGGGAAAGCAAATTAACACCAGAATCGAATCCTCGCAACTGCATGCATGCCATTGCACTTATGTAGCTGCACCATTAGCCACCAAGGAAGTCAAGAGAACTTCTTGGGTTAAGGGCTTTGGAGTATACAGCTTCGGATTGAGTGTTCTTTGGAGGACGTGCTGCCTCGATCCTCCATCTTCCTTGGTGCGTGTGGACAAATGCAATTCGCTCAATCAGCGTCGGCGCATGTATAAACCTTGGGAAATGAACCTTAAAAAGGTTTATGGTCCGCAGACCTCAATAGGAGTTATAGCAGTATAGGCAGTATAGGCTATATGCCCCCCCAATTTTAGGGTTCATTTCGTTCCCAAGGAAGCACGTGATCCTGTTCTTTGCAGCTTCGCGTTGTACATAGGTCTCATCGTGTAAGAGGAGCCTATCTCAGCTGCGCGGTGCAAGCGCTTCTGGCGCTTGAAGGCTCTTTTTGGGGCTGCCTGGCTCAGGGCAAAAGAGTGCAGCGCGTCGTGACAAGCTTCTGTCTCTTGAGGGCACGTCGTCACCAGAAGACAGCCTTTCCTAAACCCTAAACCCCTTTGAGGCTTTTGGCAATTTTGGCGGGGGGGGGGGGGGATCCGGGAGGCGGGGGGGTTAGGGGGGTTTCTTCTAGACTACTAGAAAAGGTACTACATAGGAGCCTTTTGGGTGGAGGCCGCTCAGCCGAAAGCCCCAAACTGTGGGGGTTTAGTCCAGCTACCTCCCACCCTAAACCTTACCGCCTAAAGCCCTAAACCCTAAACCCTAAACCCTAAACCCTCCTGAACTAAACCCTAAACCCTAAACGAACCCAAAACCCTAAACCTGGCAGGCTGCCAGACAGCTTCTGCAAGAGTGGCATGACCAAGCCTTTGCTAGCTCCTCAGAGTCCTTTGCATCGTGGGTTTAGGGTTTAGGGTTTAGGGTTTAGGGTTTAGGGTTTAGGGTGTAAATCTTAGGGCTTAGGATTTAGTGCATTCTTATCTCTGGATTCACATTCCGGGATTAGGGTTTCGGGTTCAGGGTTTTGGGGTTTAGGGTTTAGGGTTTAGGGTTTAGGGTTTAGGGTTCAGGGTTTGGGGTATTTCGGTTTTAGTTTTGGGCGAAGGTTCCTTTACCGCCCTTCAGAGCCATGGTGGGCTGTATTGTATCCCCCAAATCCGGAACTTTCGCCCCTAAACCCTAACCCTAAACCCTAAACCCTAAAACCCTAAACCCTAAACCCTAAACTGCTTCCTGCCTTCGCTCTGCAGACCCCCTGGGTGGGTATTCTGTCGTGTTTGGTGCCGGTTTGATATACTGCATGGGCGAAGAAGCCCTCAGGTCTAACCATCTGGGCTTAGCCCGGGTTGATTTCCCGGTTGGAACAACTTGCTGTGCTGTTGTAGGGGGCTGAGGGTGTAGGTTTGAGGGGCTTCGGGTCCACAGGGTATATAGGGTTTTAGGGTTCAGGGTTTAGGGTTTAGGGTTTCGGGTTTAGGGTTAGGGTTTAGGGTTTAGGGTTTAGGGTTTAGAGAGGTTTTGGTTTCAGTGCTTGGGACTCAGAGCTGTCCCGTGCCTTCGCAAGGACCGGGATGCAGTGTGTGACATCGAGGCATGGGCCGTACATGGGGTTTCGAGGGGCGCTAAGCTCTAAGGGGCTTAAGGGTTTAGGGTTTAGGGTTTAGGGTTTAGGGTTGAGGGTTGAGGGTTGAGGGTTTAGGGTTTAGGGTTTAGGGGTTAGGGCTTTCATGGTTTCAGGTTTCATGGATCGAGGCTTTAGGTTGTGAGGGCCAGGTTCGATGGCGTGGGTGTGTGTGTGTGTGTATGTGAGAGAGAGAGAGAGAGAGACAGAGAGAGACAGAAAGAAAGAGAGCGAGAGAGAGGGGGGCGGGGGTGTGGAGGTGATTGGGACCAATGCGGAACACTGTGACGTTTCACCGATGGCTTATGCGAATCAGCTTTGACTACAGTTTCCGACGCATGGTTGAAAGGCATACCTGGTAAAGGCCTTAGCTACATAGGAGGAATCTTCGTACTTTTGACACACAATTCCTTGTTTCGGTACCCTTTAAAATGTGAACTGCAGCGTGTTCATGTTTCTTGTCGACCGCTTTGCTGCAGCTATGAAACCGAAATCTCAGCCTCAATCCCAAAACCCTAACTAAACCCTAAACTCTAAACCCTAAACCCCAAGCCCTAAACCCTAAACCCCAAGCCCGAAACCCTAAACCCCAAGCCCGAAACCCTAAACTCTGAATTTGAAGCCCCAAACCTTGCTAAAACCCCTGAACCGACCTCCATCCCTCGAACCCGAAATCTTCGGTTTGGGGTTTAGGGTTCAGGGTTTAGAGGTTTAGGGTTTGGGGTTTAGGGTTCAGGGTTTAGGGTTTAGTGTCAGGGTTTAGGGTTTAGGGCTGAACCCTTTGGATCAGGGGCTCTTCTCGCGATTGGATGCCTCTGTGGCAAAAGCACAGGCCCGCCATAGTACCCTAACTTAAGACCCGAAGACCCCAAAGCCCTAACGGGGTTAAGGCTTTGAGCCTCTTTAGGGTTTAGGGTTTAGGGTTTAGGGTTTAGGGTTTCTGTTCTCTCCGAAATTTCTTCCTACAAGCGTAGGGTTTCGGACCCCGACACCCTAAGACGCTACAGGCTGCAGAGCTCCAGATCGGGCTTAGACGGGATTTGGGGCTCGAGGGTTTTCAGGTTTTTCGGGATTCAGGGTTTTAGGGTTTAGGGTTTCAGGGTTTTAGGGTTTGGGGTTTTAAGGATTTGGGGTTGAGCAGGGTTCAGAATTTCGGGATTTTGAATTGCCCTAAACCTTGAACCCGAAGCCCTAAACCCTAAACCCTAAACCCCACCCTAATGGCTTTTGATGGATGGAGGTATTCTGGGGATGACGAAGGCATGGCAGCTTAACACCCAGAGATGAATGTGGGCCCTCAAGCCCTAAACCCAAAATAAGGCTCTACGAAAATAGGGGTACCCTATTGGGGTCCTTATTATAAGGGAATCCTACGATCTGTAGGTCTACACTAGGGGCCCCCCATTATCGTAAACCCCCAAATCATACACTAAAACCTTGGGATATAGGGGCCTTAAGAATTAGAGGAGTGTTTTTGAAGTTGTTTTTTGTATGATAGTATGGGGACGAATAAGGGAGTACTACTCGTAATTATTCCGAGTTCAGGGGACCTCCTAAACAGCGGACATCCTAAACACCAAGCCCTAAACCCAGGTCCCCAAACCCTGACATTCCCAAACCTACAACCCTAAACCCCAAACCCCAAACCCCAAACCCTAAACCCCAGGCGGCCATTGACCAGCTGCTCCAACAGTCGATCTCCTTCAGCCCAGGGACGGCCAGTCTAGCGACCGAAGGCGCTATATGGCCAACGGTTTAGGGTTTAGGGTTAGGGTTTAGGGTTTAGGGTTTAGGGTTTAGGGTTTAGGGCTTAGGGCTTAGGGCTTAGGGTTTAGGGTTTAGGGTTTAGGGTTTAGGGTTTAGGGTTTAGGGTTTAGGGTTTAGGGTTTAGGGTTTAGGGTTTAGGGTTTAGGGTTTAGGGTTTAGGGCGGGAATTGGGACAATTTGGGGTTTTAGGGCTAAGGGCTTGAGGATTCGAGTGGAAATATAGGGAGTTTTCGGGGCTTTCGGGAGCGTAGGGATCTTACCAGGGTTGAGAAGCCACGGTATCAGACCCCCATTAATCAACCCTAAACCCCAAACCCTAACCCCTAAGCCCTAAGCCCTAAACCCTGAACCCTGAACCCTAGACTTATACAGCTCTTCGCGTCTAGGGCTTAGGGTTGAAGGTTTCGGGGTCTTCAGCCTCTTAAGTTTACCAACCCCCCTAAACCATGAAATGGCCTGAAGGTTGTGATTACGGTTTTAGGGTGTAGGGCGAAGCTCCTATAGAGTCAAAAGGCCTAAACCCCAAAAAACTTGCTTGAACTCTACCCCGGAGTTGAGATGAGTTTAGGGTTTAGGGTTTAGGGTTTAGGGTTTAGGGTTTAGGGTTTAGGGTTTAGGGTTTAGGGTTTAGGGTTTAGGGTTTAGGGTTTAGGGTTTAGGGTTTAGGGTTTAGGGTTTAGGGTGCCTTTTGCGCCCCGCACCCTGTAAGCATGAAATGCCCAGGGTCTTGGAGTTTCAGGGCTCGGGGTTGAGGGAACTTTCGGAAATTGTCCTCGTTTAGGGTTTAGGGTTCAGGGTTCAGGGTTAGGGTTTAGGGTTTAGGGTTTAGGGTTTAGGGTTTAGGGTTTAGGGTTTAGGGTTTAGGGTTTAGGGTTTAGGGTTTAGGGTTTAGGGTTTAGGGTTTAGGGTTTAGGGTTTAGGGTTTAGGGTTTAGGGCGCAGGCGAGTCGATGATCAAGCGCCTGGCCGCCGCCCTCCAGCAATTTCCGCAAGTGTCAGAGGCTCAGCGATGACAGCCCAACCCTCCAAGCCCTAAATGCTTCTAGGCCCTTCAATCCCTAAACCCTAAACCCTAAACCCTAAACCCTAAACCCCGGCCCCAACCCACGCCAGGTGTCGTTTTAGTTGGGGGGTACAAGCCTTATGAGCCCAGGGTTTAGGGTTTAGGGTGCAGGGTTTAGTGTTTGGATGGGCTGCATGTTTCTTGACCGGCTTTGGGGGCTGAGGGCTTAGGCTTTAGGCTTTAGGGAGTTCTGACACGGAGTTCGACGCTATACCCCTATAAACCCTATAAACCCCATAAACCCTGTGAACCCTAAACCCAAGCCCGGCCATCAGCCCGCTATGCTCGAAATTCCAGTGGTCTGTGTGGCTTAGGCTTGAAGTGTGTTGGACCCAGGGAGGTGTCAAATGATGGAGATAGTCCTGAACTTGGGAGTTAGGGTTTAGGGTTTAGGGTTTAGGGTTTAGGGGGTGTAGGGTTTAGGGTTTAGGGTTTAGGGTTTCGGGTTAGTAAAGTTTAGGGCTCACGCGGCCTCAGGTGCCTGAAGATAGATGCCTACAGCGCCCGGGCCTCGGTTGTTCACTCAACCACGAAGCAAGGTTTAGGGTTTAGGGTTTAGGGTTTCGGGTTTAGGGTTTAGGGTTTAGGGTTTAATTAGGGTTTAGGGTTTAGGGCTTAAGTTTAGGGTTTAGGGTTTAGGGTTTTAGCGCTCGACCCTTGCCTAACCCCCTACTGTTTGCTTAAGAACACTCAAAGAGGAAGAATACTCTTCCCCATGAGGGCAATAAGGGGATTAGATGTTTTTTCTTTTTTGGGAGGTTCTTAAGCTAATAGCAGCCGTTGAACACGAAGCCGCAACCCCTGTTCCCTGTATCTCCAAAACCCCAAAGCCCTAACAACCCTAAACCCGTCAACCATAAATCCCAAGCCTAACACCCAATCTCCTAAACGCCCTACCCTAAACCTCTGAATCCCTAAAAACTTCCAAGCTCTAAGCCCTTTGCTGGGGTTGGGGGGGGAGGAGGGTGGGTTTTGAGGAACCGAGACCCTCCTCATGAACCTCTCAAAGTCGTAAACCTCTCAAACCCTCAATTAAGCCTTCTAACCCCCTGAAAGCTCGCCCTTCTGAACCTCAACCCACCCTGAACCCTCATCCATAAACCCTTTCATTCTTTTCACCGTGTCCTCGAATGCGCCCCAAAACCCTACATCCTAAACCCTAAACCCTAAACCCTGAACCCTAAACCCTAAACTCTAAACCCTACACCCTAAACCCTAAACCCTAAACCATTCGATTCTTATGCCTCCGCCCCCGGCAGGGACATACCAATGACCGCTTGGCGTCCGGGGCTCAATGCGGACGAATGCGGATGCCCGCAAGCGCTTGGCTGGCCTCCATCCCTACTTGGAGGTTCAGGTTACCCCTAGTACGTAGAAGTGTAGTTATAGCCTGCTTATAAGCCCCTTAAGTACCCTAATAGGGCTATAATTGGGTTATAAGTGCAGCTATGATTGGGTTAGTAAGTTCCCTGAACCTCCAAGTAGAAGCGTCAACAAGGACCCAGAGTAGACCAGCAATGTAAGGGCCTTAACAATTAGACTCTTTTTTTGGAGGGGGGGGGGTGGTTGAGTATAATTCTGTAGGGACCACAAGGGAATACTACTAGTAACTATTCCGACCCTGGTATTATTCCTCTTTTGTTTTGGGTTTAGGCTCTCGTATAAGCCCCTTTAAACCCCAAAAGGGTGCCCATTGTTATTCCCAGGTTGCTCCTGGGTCGTGTCAAGAATATGCTGAACCATCACAACCGAGGCTTGAGACCGCCCAACACCCCAAGCATCTGAACCCTATAACCCTAACCCTAATGTTAACCTCACATCTATAAATGGGGTGGCAACTGTAATATTCGTCGGGCCAGAGGGGCTCAGCCGAAGACTACTTTCCATTACGGGAGGTTTTCGGGCCGATGTGTGTAAACAAGTCCATATAGGGGGGTCCGGTGAAAATAGTAATGGGGTGACAACAGTAATATTTGGCCGGCCAGGAATCCGAAATTTTACTTGCAGAGAATACTTTTCGAGCTCCGAGGCTCTAGAGAAGCAGATCTCGTTTGAGATTGCTTGTCTTGCGAGATTGCTGCAGCTCCAGAACTGCGAGAAACTGCTGCTTCAGGCCTGTTTCTTCAGAGAAGCAGGTGCCTCTTGAGATTGCTGCAGCTCCAGAGCTGCGAGAAACTGCTGCTTCAGGCCTCTTTCTTCAGAGGAGCAGGTGTTCCTCTAAGGCTTCAGATAAGAGTCCCTGAAGCTGAAGACTTCAGCCTTCGGGTCTTGGAATTCAGGAAACCGCCAGAGGTCTGAAATCAAGGTTTCTTTACTAAAATCCTTATCCGCCGGGGCTCGAAAACAAGTCCGGAAAGGGTGCCCCTTATGGGCCTCCAAAATGACAATAGTAAATGGGTGGCAATAATAATTTCGGCGAGGGGGGGGGGAACCAAGGAAGCCTCAAGTTTAAATGGCTGCCTTTAAGTCTCAAGACAAGAACCCTTAAGCTCAAGACTTCAGGCTTCGGGTCCTGGTCCAAGTCTCAAGGCAAGAATCCCTGAAGCTTAAGACTTCAGCCTTCGGGTCCTGGAATTCAGGAAGCCGCCAGAGATCTCAAAGCCAGGTTTTTTTTACTTAAAACCTTTAGACCCCCAGACCGCAGACCCCAGACCCCAGAATCCTCATTATTGACACCCTCTCTTTTTTTTGACCCGTCCAAACCCCGGGGACCAAAACAAGATTTGGGGCGGGGGGGGGTTTATTAAAGCGACGTTAACATTAAATCCTAAACCCTGGTCCAAAAACCAGAAAGCCCTAAAGACCAAGCCCTGAAACCCCCCTAAACCCTGAAACCCTCCTTCGAAAATTTTGAAGCCCTAACAAAAAGCAAAGCCCTGAAACACCCACCCTACACCCTAAACCAACAGTCCTTTCTGGAGAGGGGACTGTTGTGAGGCGGAGTTTTTTTTGAATGTGATGCAGTGTTTTGGATGAAGTTGATTTTGTTGCGAGTGCAAAGCAGATGTACGAGGGTTTAGGGTTATAACGCCGACGGTATAAATGCCCTGACCTTAGGTGCATCAGGTTTAGACATTAAAACCTTTAAGCCTTATAAGGCTTTTAAAGGTTGAATTAAATTCAGGTTTGGGCATTCAACCTAGGTTAAACCTTAAACCCTATAGTGCAGCCCTACAGGGTTTAAACCCTATAAGAGGTTAAAGGTTTAGAGTTTAAGGTTTAGGGCATTGCAAAAACGTAACCCTCAGGGATTTAATCACTTTACTGTTTTCCTTAAGCCTGAAAGCATATAGTGTTTGGGTTTAGGGTTATAACGCTAAACTCTATAGGATAAGAACCTTGTAACCCTATATGGGGTTGTATAAAAACCCCGAGTTAAATCTATTCATCCTGCAAGCTTAGTACTGGAACCGACGTTCCCGTGAGCCGGTTGGGTTTTCGTTGATTTGTAGTACAAGCTTAGTACTGGAACCGACGTTCCCGTGAGCCGATTGGGTTTTCGTTGATTTGTAGTACAAGCTTAGTACTGGAACGGACGTGCCCCTGAGCAGGCTGGGTTTTCATTGATTTGTTGTACTTAGTACTGAAACCGGCTAGGTTTCCGTTGATTTGTAGTGCAAGCTGAGCAGGCTGGGTTTTCAATGTTTTCATGTATTTGTAGTACAAGCTTATCACTGGAATAGCGCCTTCCCGCCCTGTTACTACAAAGTTATCGGTTTATTTTCTTGATTATCGTTTTACGAGTCAGAAGCACGGCCCAAACGCTTCGGGCAATTCCTTTCAAAATCGACTGCGGGGTTTTGATACAACCCCATATTATAGGCCTTGAGACTTAAACCCTACTGTTTACCTTAAGCTTTACAGCAGATAGGGTTTAGGGTTATAAAGCTGAAGGTATAAATGCCCACACCTTAGGTACATCAGGTTTAGACATTAAAACATTTAAGCCCTATAACCGGTTTTTAAAGGTTTAACCCTATAAGAGGTTAAAGGTTTAGAGTTTAAGGTTTAGGGCATTGCAAACACGTAACCTTAGACCCTCAGGGATTTAATCATGTTACTGTTTTCCTTAAGCCTTAATTAAAGCATATAGGCTTTAGGGTTATAACGCTAAACTCTATAGGATTAGAACCTTATAACCTTATATTATAGGCCTTGAGGCTTAAGGATCTTAAATTCATCAGGTTTAGGCATTAAAGCCTTTAAGCCCTATAAGGTTTTCAGAGGTTTAAGGCCTGGGGATTTAAATTTAAGTTTGGGCATTCAAACTAGGTTAAGCCTTAAACCCTATAGGGCCCCTTTCGGGTCAGAGTTTATCTACCCTACCGGGTTAGCCCTTTAGGGTTTAAACCCTATAAGAGGTTAAAGGTTTAGAGTTTAAGGTTTAGGGCATTGCAAAAACGCAACCCTAGTCCCTCAGTGATTTAACCACTTTACTGTTTTCCTTAAGCCTTAAAGCATATAGGGTTTAGGGTCATAACGCTAAACTCTATAGGATTTTTAACCTTATAACCCTACATTATTAGCACCCACATCATAAAGACATGTCCTGTAGGCCCCGGGGACGCGAGAATACTATGAGCAGATATCCTTTTACTCGCACATGTGACATCGCAACCTTCAGATATAGCGCTGGAACCAAGGTGAGATTGGATATCGTTTTGTGAAGCAGTTGTGGCTGTGACATCCATGTTTCGAAACAGGGGCTGTGTTTCGAAACAAAGGCTGTGTTTCGAAAGCAGGGAACTTCCGAATAACAGGTCTGGAAATACGTGAAAGCAAACCAACTGTGGCACAGCTACGGCTGTTACGCTTGAGGGGGGGGGGG
>CAJNDS010002767.1:57500-284562 GCA_905221605.1 Symbiodinium natans | reverse complement strand
TGACATGCTCTGACAGGACTGGGAGTTCTGCTTGCGACTTCCCGGCGCTTCTAGGATTCGCTTTGGGGAATCTGAGTTTGAATAGTGCTCACAGCTGAGAGTTGTTAGGCATGTGTAAGAGGTGTTTGCAATGGCAGGAATTGCAGGATGAGTTGCAGAGGGATTCCTTTGGAAAATGGTGTTCCTCTGTGCCCCGAGTTCCGAGTTGGTGCGGCAGGAAGAGCATGGCAAGAAGGCCTAAGCCTTCGTGGAAGAAATACACGATCTCTTCATGCGCACACGGGTTTAGACATGACTTGGCTGCAAGGGCTTCTGGCCGACAGGACCATGAGCCATGAGCCACTTTGGAGTTCGGCCCCCCTTGCAGGATGACCCTGAAGTTCGATTCGCGCAGCCGGACCGAGGCAATTTGCGGACGAGCAGTGTGGGGTTTAGTAGGGCTATTGGGTTGAGGGTCGCTTTGGGCTCCAAAAGTGTGACTTTCGAGCCCTCCGGAGGTATCGTGGGAAATGTAGGGGTCCGCGCGTGCTTGTGGAAGCCCGGCAGCTTGGGAGATTGAGAACTGTTGAGAGCTGTTGGGAGTTGCGGCTGTTGCGCACAAATTGAAGGATTTAACGGTTTACCGGGTTACCCATATTGCTAATCATAGTACCCACACCCTCGCAAGCAAGGCGGGGCGCGACTTCGTTCAGTTCTTTGCCCATCGAGACCCGGAGACTGGCGAGCTGTCGAAGCGCGACTTGGCTTGAAGAGAGATCTCACCCAAGCGACTTTGGAAAGGATGTGTATGTCAACAACAACCGCGGGGTCTTGACGCTTCTGCTCTGTGGTTTCAGCTTTGGGTAAAAAACATACATAAATACCATATATATATGAGCCCGCCGCCTTTAGGGTCTATTTAGCTTTGGGTTTTTCTTATTGCTTAAAAAGAGCGAATATAAATATCGTAATACAAAAATACATATTTACACCTACATATGGCACGCAAATCTCATGCCCAGCGGTTCTAGGCCTAGCCGCACGCCATTACGAACTGCGAATTTCTGGTTGTTCTTATTTTCATTTGTTTCTCTTTGCTATCTGTGTATGCGTGTTCTTTTTTCAGCCTGCGTGAAAAAGTCGCTGTTTGGCTGCGGCAGAAGGGAAAGAGAAGTGAGAGAGGAGAGACAACAAGGAGGCCATTTTAATTTTCTGGAAGGGTATTGATTGAAAAGAAAAGAAGAGACAAGAAACAAGGAGGCGGATGGCACTCTTCTTTATCTATCATCTCTCCCTTCCTTGCCTCTCCCGTTTCCCTCTATAATTCAAAAGACAAGACCATTCTTGCTCTTCGCAGATCAGAGGAGAGATCAAAAGGAATGCAATTTTAATGGGAAGAGCAATGAAAAGAATGGAAGAGAAATGAAGACAGGAGAGGGAGGTGCAAAATCAGGCCAAGAGAAGATGGTGCTCGTTTTCATCTTTCTTCTCTTGCTCTTTTCCTTTTCAAATAAACAACAAAAGGAAGAACAATGAACATGCAAAGGAACCCGTTTTCTTTTTCCATTTGGGAACAAGGAAAGAACAGAGGCGATAAGGCGAGAGGAGGGATTTGCTGAAGCATGGGGAGGGTCTACGGACAAGGAGCCAACCCCGCTCACTTTCCCCATCCATTGAAACAGGAAAAGAAAGGAACAGGGCCTCCATTCCCCTCTTGTTCTTCCTTTCTTGTGTTTTTGTCACATCAAGGGGAACAGGAGAAGAGAAGGGAGAGAGAAGGAGAGAGGAGAGACAAAAAGGATTGCGTACTGGGAAGAGCAAAGAAAAGAATAGAAGAGAGATGAATAAAGGAGAGGGAGAGACAAAATAAGGCGCAGAGAAGATGGCACTCTTCTTTATCTATCCTCTCCCCCTTATCTCTCCCTGCCCTCTTTCTTTTCGAAATAAGAAAACAAAAAGGAAGAACTATGAGAAGGAGAAGGGGACGGAAAGGAACAGAAGGGATAGGCCGATAGGAGGGGGTATGGCAAGGTCCACGCGCAAGGAGTCACCCTCTGCTTACCCTTCCACTGCCTTATCATACAAGTTCCTTTCTTGCGCTGTATCAGTTGAAAGGAAACAGAAGGAGAGAAGGGAAAGGGAAGTGAGAGAGGAGAGATGACAAGGATGGCATTTTCTGGAAGCGCAACTGTACCGGAATGTGGCCACAATAAGCAGGCCAGGGAGACTCAGGCGGGGCAACTGTAGCGGAATGTGGCCACAACAAGCAGGCCAGGGAGGCTCAGGCGGGGCAAGTCTCTCCCTAATTAGAAAAAAACCAATCTTGCTCTTCGCAAATAGATAAGTGCCCTTCTTCCTCTTCAGGAAATCGCCTTTCCCTTATTTTGCTTTCTGAAGCGAATAAGAAAAAGAACAGATAAGAAGAGAGGACAGGGAATGACTAGGTAAAGAGAGGAGCTCTTCAATTTTGCATTACTTTTCCTTCTTGGGGGGTCCTTTTTTCTCCCTTGAAGATGCAGGAACTCTCAAAAGGAACACCCGTTCCATCGCCCATTTACTCTTCCCTTCCTTATCTCCTATGCTTTTTTCCTTAGTCATTGCAACAGGAGAAGACAGGAAAAGGGCCTCCATTCCCCTCTTGTTCTTCCTTTCTTGTGTTTTTGTCATATAAAGGGGAACAGGAGAAGAGAAGGGAAAGAGAAGGAGAGAGGAGCGATGAAAGGAACACAATTTTAATGGGAAGAGCCAAGAAAAGAATGGAAGAGAGATGAATAAAGGAGAAGGAGAGACAAAACAAGTTGCAAAGAAGATGGCGCTCTTCTTAATCCATCCCCTCTCCCTTTTCTCTCCCTTCCCTTTTTCTTTTCGAAATAAGAAAAACTAAGCAGGAAGAATTATGAAAAGGAGAAGGGTAAGGAAAAGAGCAGAAGAGATAGGCCGAAAAGAGTGATATGATGAAGTATGGCAAGGTCCACACGCAAGGAGTCACCCTCTGCTTACCCTCCCACTGCCCTTATCATACAAGTTCCTTTCTTGTGGTTTATCAGCTAAACGGAAACAGAAGGAGAGAAGGGAAAGAGAAGTGAGAGAGGAGAGACAACAAGGATGCCATTTTAATTTTCTGGAAGGGTATTGAAAAGAAGAGAAAAGACAAGAAACAAGGGGACGGATGGCACTCTTCTGTATCTATCATCCTTGTCTTTCCCTTTTCCCTCTATAATTAAAAAACAGGCGCCATCTCTCGTCTTCAGGAACCCGTTCACTTTTTCCGTTTGGGAACAAGGAAAAGAACAGAGGCGATAGGGCAAGAGGAAGAATTTGCTGCAGCATGGGGAGGGTCTACGGGCAAGTAGCCAACCCCGCTCACTTGCCCCATCCATTGTGAAAAGAACAGGGCCTCCATTCCCCTCTTGTTCTTCCTTTCTTGCGTTTTTGTCATTTAAGGGGGAACAGCAGAAGAGAAGGGAAAGAGAAGGAGAGAGGAGCGATGAAAGGAACACAATTTTAATGGGAAGAGCCAAGAAAAGAATAGAAGAGAGATGAATAAAGGAGAGGGAGAGACAAAACAAGGCACAAAGAAGATGGCACTCTTCTTTATCTATCCTCTCTCCCTTATCTCTGCAAGGAATAGAACAGACAGGAAGCAAGGAGACGGAGTGACAAAACTTGTCGCAAAGCTTTATATATCTCCCTTGTCTCTCCCTAATTAGAAAAAACCAATCTTGCTATTCACAGATAGATAGGTGCCCTTCTTCCTCTTCAGGAAATCGCCTTTCCCTTATTTTGCTTTTTGAAGCGACTAAGAAAAACAACAGATAAGAAGAGAGGACAGGGAATGACTAGGTAAAGAGAGGAGCTCTTCAATTTTCCTCCCTATCTCTTATGTTACTTTTCCTCCTTGGGGGATGTCCTTTTTTCTCCCTTGAAGATGCAGAAAACTCTCAAAAGAAACGCCCGTTCCATCGCTCATTTACTCTTCAATTCCCTTCCTTATCTCCTATGCTCTTTTCCTTATTCATTGCAACAGGAGAAGACAGGAAAAGGGCCTCCATTCCCCTCTTGTTCTTCCTTTCTTGTGTGTTTGTCATATAAAGGGGAACAGGAGAAGAGAAGGGAAAGAGAAGGGGAGAGGAGCGATGAAAGGAACACAATTTTAATGGGAAGAGCCAAGAAAAGAATGGAAGAGAGATGAATAAAGGAGAAGGAGAGACAAAACAAGTTGCAAAGAAGATGGCGCTCTTCTTAATCCATCCCCTCTCCCTTATCTCTCCCTTCCCTTTTTCTTTTCGAAATAAGAAAAACTAAGCAGGAAGAATTATGAAAAGGAGAAGGGTAAGGAAAAGAGCAGAAGAGATAGGCCGAAAAGAGTGATATGATGAAGTATGGCAAGGTCCACACGCAAGGAGTCACCCTCTGCTTACCCTCCCACTGCCTTTATCATACAAGTTCCTTTATTGTGGTTTATCAGCTAAACGGAAACAGAAGGAGAGAAGGGAAAGAGAAGTGAGAGAGGAGAGACAACAAGGATGCCATTTTAATTTTCTGGAAGGGTATTGAAAAGAAGAGAAAAGACAAGAAACAAGGAGACGGATCGCACTCTTCTTTATCTATCATCCTTGTCTTTCCCTTTTCCCTCTATAATTAGAAAAACAGGCGCCCTCTCTCGTCTTCAGGAACCCGTTCACTTTTTCCGTTTGGGAACAAGGAAAAGAACAGAGAGGCGATAGGGCGAGAGGAAGAATATGCTGAAGCATGGGGAGGGTCTACGGGCAAGGAGCCAACCCCGCTCACTTGCCCCATCCATTGTGAAAAGAACAGGGCCTCCTTCCCCTCTTGTTCTTCCTTTCTTGCGTTTTTGTCATTTAAGGGGGAACAGCAGAAGAGAAGGGAAAGAGAAGGAGCGAGGAGAGATAACAATAACACCATATTAATGGGAAGAGCCAAGAAAAGAATAGAAGAGAGATGAATAAAGGAGAGGGAGAGACAAAACAAGGCGCAAAGAAGATGGCACTCTTCTTTATCTATCCTCTCTCCCTTATCTCTGCAAGGAATAGAACAGACAGGAAGCAAGGAGACGGAGTGACAAAACTTGTCGCAAAGCTTTATATATCTCCCTTGTCTCTCCCTAATTAGAAAAAACCAATCTTGCTATTCACAGATAGATAGGTGCCCTTCTTCCTCTTCAGGAAATCGCCTTTCCCTTATTTTGCTTTTTGAAGCGACTAAGAAAAACAACAGATAAGAAGAGAGGACAGGGAATGACTAGGTAAAGAGAGGAGTTCTTCAATTTTCCTCCCTATCTCTTATGTTACTTTTCCTTCTTGGGGGATGTCTTTTTTCTCCCTTGAAGATGCAGAAAACTCTCAAAAGGAACACCCGTTCCAGTTCCATCGCCCATTTACTCTTCAATTCCCTTCCTTATCTCCTATGCTCTTTTCCTTATTCATTGCAACAGGAGAAGACAGGAAAAGGGCCTCCATTCCCCTCTTGTTCTTCCTTTCTTGTGTTTTTTGTCATATAAAGGGGAACAGCAGAAGAGAAGGGAAAGAGAAGGAGAGAGGAGCGATGAAAGGAACACAATTTTAATGGGAAGAGCCAAGAATAGAATAGAAGAGAGATGAATAAAGGAGAGGGAGAGACAAAACAAGGCGCAAAGAAGATGGCACTCTTCTTTATCTATCCTCTCTCCCTGATCTCTGCAAGGAATAGAACAGACAGGAAGCAAGGAGACGGAGTGACAAAACTTGTCGCAAAGCTTTATATATCTCCCTTGTCTCTCCCTAATTCGAAAAAGCCAATCTTGCTATTCACAGATAGGTACAGTACCCTTCCTCCTCTTCAGGAAATCGCCTTTCCCTTATTTTGCGTTTTGAAGCGACTAAGAAAAACAACAGATAAGAAGAGATGACAGGGAATGACTAAGTAAAGAGAGGATCTCTTCAATGTCCCTCCCTTTTTCTTATGTTACTTTTCCTTCTTGGGGGGTCCTTTTTTCTCCCTTGAAGATGCAGAAAACGATCAAAAAGGACACCCGTTCCATCGCCCATATATAGGGAGACAGAGAAATCATGAGCATCAGCTGGGTTTGCTGCACCACTCAAAACTTCTCAAGTGACCTAGGCGCACTCTGCGCCTATACGAGTACATTACAAGTACAAGTGCAAGTACAAGCCTTCGTTTTTGAGGTAGAGGGCACGAAAGGTGGAGGAGGGCTGGGGGGGGTGGGGTAAAAGAATTATGTAAAACTACTTATAATACAGTTTATGAAGTGGGCTCTTTTTTCTCCTTTGGCTAATTTTGGGCAACATTTGCCCTTTGGGCCCAATTTGGCCCCAAAAAAAACGGCCCCAAAGGGCCCAACAACGGGAAACGTGCGGCTGGATTTGGCCAAATTTTGCCGGACAGTCTGCGGGCAAAATTTGGCCAAATCGGGCTGCTCTTCGTAGGCGATGAGAAATGCGCGGCTCGATTTGGCCAAATTTTGCCAAGCAGCCTCCGGGCAAAATTTGGCCAAATCGGGCTGCTCTTCGTAGGCGATGAAAAAGGTGCGGCTCGATTTGGCCAAATTTTGCCGGGCAGCTTTCGGGCAAAATTTGGCCAAATCGGGCTGCTCTTCGTAGGCGATGAGAAAGGCGCGGCTCGATTTGGCCAAATTTTGCCGGGCAGCTTTCGGGCAAAATTTGGCCAAATCGGGCTGCTCTTCGTAGGCGATGAGAAAGGCGCGGCTCGATTTGGCCAAATTTTGCCGAGCAGCTTTCGGGCAAAATTTGGTCAAATCGGGCTGCTCTTCGTAGGCGATGAGAAATGCGCGGCTCGATTTGGCCAAATTTTGCCAAGCAGCCTCCGGGCAAAATTTGGCCAAATCGGGCAGCTCTTCGTATGCGATGAGAAATGCGCGGCTCGATTTGGCCAAATTTTGCCCGGAGCTTCCCCCCCTCCCAAGAATTAAATAGTGATTAATTTAAGTACGACGGGGAGGTTTCGGATTGAAATTATTTAAATTATTTAATTCTTAGGGGGCGGGGAGGGTGGTTCCCCCCCCTTTTCGGATTTCAACTATTTAAACTATATAATGTATTTACATTATTTGAATTGTTTAAATTGTTTAAATTACATGATGTAAATCATTTAATCAAAGCTTTATATATCTCCCTTGTCTCTCCCTAATTAGAAATACCAATCTTGCTATTCACAGATAGGTGCACTTCTCATGCTTTTTTGTGTTAGCACGGCTCTACTGACACATATTCCGCGAAAAATGTGTCATGCTTTTTGTCTTAGCAGAACTCTCGTGACACATATTCCGCGGAAAATGTGTCATGCTTTTTTTTGTTAGCACGCCTCTACTGACACATATTCCGCGGAAAATGTGTCATGCTTTTTGTGTTAGCACAGCTCTACTGACACATATTCCGCGGGAAAAGTGTCATGTTTATGGTGCTAAGAGAACTCTGGTGACACATATTCCGCGAAAAATGTGTCATGCTTTTTTTGTGGTAGCACGGCTCTACTGACACATATTCAGCGGAAAAATTGTCATGTTTTTGGTGAAATTTACGAACACTTACCCCTCGATAAGCAAGACTTGGAATCACTCCGTTACAAGCAATCAATATTGGCGCGCGGCCATTTTTTCTTCTCAACTATCTCAAAGGGCGCAGTGTCTAGATCGCAAGCATAATTTCATTGTGGCTTGACGCATCATAGTGTACCAAAGTCTCTGCATCATAAGCATTGTTTTCTTTGCGCTTTAGTACAGTTTTTTGTACTAAGGTCTTTAAGCTGTAAGCACTTTTAACGGGAAAGGGCGAGGAGGATAGCTTGTGATAACTATGACAATTTATCATAATTATGATACCTTATCATAAGTATGATAACTTATGATAACTTATCATAATTATAATAACTTATCATAATTATGAAAAGTTGCTTATCATATTTATCATACTCTGAGATAAAGAACTTGAAGTTATCATAATTATGATAATTTAGATCGGGAAGCTAAAGTTATCATAATTATGATAACTTATGATGGGGAAGTTGAAGTCATCATAATTATGATAACTTCAGGTTGGTAGTTTGGAGTGGAGGGGCAGGAGGGGTTAGGTGCGAGTGGTGTGGGTGTAGTAAATTGTTGCAAGGGGGCTTGTTGGGGGTGATGGGGTCGGGGAGCAGGTTGCAGGTGCGACGCGGTGCGTGGGGTGGCGCTCTGCGAAGTGAGGTGGAAAATTGGGGAGGGGTAGGGGAGGGGAGAGGAGGGGTTAAAGCACAAGCCCTCCAGCCCCTCCCCTCCAGCCCCTCCAACCCCTCCAGCCCCTGCAGAGCCCTCCAGCCAGCCCCTCCAGCCCGCCCCTCCAGCCAGCCCCTCCAGGCGCCCCTTCAGCCTCCAGGTTCCTCCAGCCACTCCAGTTCTTCCAGTTCCTCCAGCCCCTCCAGCCTCTCCAACCCCTCCAGCCCTTGCAGCAGCCCCTCCAGCCAGCCAGCCCCCTCCAGCCCCCTCCAGCCCCCTCCAGCCCCCTCCAGCCCCTCCAGCTCCAGCCCATCCCTTCAGCCTCCAGGTTCCTCCAGTTCCTCCAGCCCCTCCAGCCTCTCCAGCCCTACCTAAATAATTTAGTTTATGGCTTGGCTGAGTTTCCCCACAATTAAAATAATTTAAACGATTTAAACGATTTAAACGATTTAAACGATTTAATTGGGTCCAATTAAATCGTTAAAATCCGACGCCTCAAATAAATAATTTAGTTAGACCGTAGGATTTAAACGATTTAATTGGGTCCAATTAAATCGTTTAAATCCGACGCCTCAATTAAATAATTTAATTAGACCGTAGGATTTAAACGATTTAATTGGACCCAATTAATTCGTTTAAATCGTTTAAATCGTATAAATTAATTTAATTGTGGTGGGAGGTGAGCACAGACAAGCACAGAGCCAATCAAATTATATAAATCCGACGCCTCAATTAAATAATTTAATTAGACCGTAGGATTTAAATGATTTAATTGGTTTATGGTTTGGCTGAGTCCCCCCACAATTAAATTAATTTAAACGATTTAAACGATTTAAACGATTTAATTGGGTCCAATTAAATCGTTTAAATCCTACGGTCCAATTAACTTATTCAATTGAGGCGTCGGACTTAAACGATTTCATTGGGCCCAATTAAATCGTTTAAATCCTACGGTCTAATTAAATTATTTAATTGAGGCTTCGGATTTAAACGATTTACTTGGGCCCAATTAAATCGTTTAAATCCTACGGTCTAATTAAATTATTTAATTGAGGCGTCGGATTTAAACGATTTAATTGGACCCAATTAAATCGTTTAAATCCTACGGTCTAATTTGAATTATTTAATTGAGGCGTCGGATTTAAACGATTTAATTGGACCCAATTAAATCGTTTAAATCGTTTAAATCGTTTAAATTAATTAATTGTGGTGGGAGGTGAGTACAGACAAGCACAGAGCCAATTAAATTATTTAAGTCCGACGCCTCAATTAAATAGTTTAATTAGACCGTAGGATTTAAATGATTTAATTGGTTTATGGTTTGGCTGAGTCCCCCCACAATTAAATTAATTTAAACGATTTAAACGGTTTAAACGATTTAATTGGGTCCAATTAAATCGTTTAAATCCTACGGTCCAATTAAATTATTTAATTGAGGCGTCGGATTTAAACGATTTACTTGGGCCCAATTAAATCGTTTAAATCCTACGGTCTAATTAAATTATTTAATTGAGGCGTCGGATTTAAACGATTTAGTTGGACCCAATTAAATCGTTTAAATCCTACGGTCTAATTTGAATTATTTAATTGAGGCGTCGGATTTAAACGATTTAATTGGACCCAATTAAATCGTTTAAATCGTTTAAATCGTTTAAATTAATTTAATTGTGGTGGGAGGTGAGTACAGACAAGCACAGAGCCAATTAAATTATTTAAATCCGACGCCTCAATTAAATAATTTAATTAGACCGTAGGATTTAAATGATTTAATTGGTTTATGGTTTGGCTGAGTCCCCCCACAATTAAATTAATTTAAACGATTTAAACGATTTAAACGATTTAATTGGGTCCAATTAAATCGTTTAAATCCTACGGTCCAATTAAATTATTTAATATAGGCATCGGATTTAAACGATTTAATTGGGCCCAATTAACTCGTTTAAATCCTACGGTCTAATTAAATATTTAATTGAGGCGTCGGATTTAAACGATTTAATTGGACCCAATTAAATCGTTTAAATCCTACGGTCTAATTTGAATTATTTAATTGAGGCGTCGGATTTAAACTATTTAATTGGACCCAATTAAATCGTTTAAATCGTTTAAATCGTTTAAATTAATTTAATTGTGGTGGGAGGTGAGTACAGACAAGCGCAGAGCCAATTAAATTATTTAAATCCGACGCCTCAATTAAATAATTTAATTAGACCGTAGGATTTAAATGATTTAATTGGTTTATGGTTTGGCTGAGTCCCCCCACAATTAAATTAATTTAAACGATTTAAACGATTTAAACGATTTAATTGGGTCCAATTAAATCGTTTAAATCCTACGGTCCAATTAAATTATTTCATTGAGGCGTCGGATTTAAACGATTTAATTGGGCCCAATTAAATCGTTTAAATCCTACGGTCTAATTAAATTATTTAATTGAGGCGTCGGATTTAAACGATTTAATTGGACCCAATTAAATCGTTTAAATCCTACGGTCTAATTTGAATTATTTAATTGAGGCGTCGGATTTAAACGACTTAATTGGACCCAATTGAATCGTTTAAATCGTTTAAATCGTTTAAATTAATTTAATTGTGGTGGGAGGTAAGTACAGACAAGCACAGAGCCAATTAAATTATTTAAATCCGACGCCTCAATTAAATAATTTAATTAGACCGTAGGATTTAAATGATTTAATTGGTTTATGGTTTGGCTGAGTCCCCCCACAATTAAATTAATTTAAACGATTTAAACGATTTAAACGATTTAATTGGGTCCAATTAAATCGTTTAAATCCGACGCCTCAAATACATAATTTAGTTAGACCGTAGGATTTAAACGATTTAATTGGGTCCAATTAAATCGTTTAAATCCGACGCCTCAATTACATAATTTAATTAGACCGTAGGATTTAAACGATTTAATTGGACCCAATTAATTCGTTTAAATCGTTTAAATCGTTTAAATTAATTTAATTGTGGGGGGAGGTGAGTATAGGCAAGCACAGAGCCACTTAAATTATTTACATCCGACGCCTGAATTATCATAAAATATAGGGCGTAGGATTTAAATAATTTAATTAAGCTTTCTCGATTTAAATAATTTAGTTTATTTAAATAAATTTAATTATTTTCTGCTTATTGAAAAAAAGGAATGAGCTAAATAGACCCTAAAGGCTGCTCTTTCATATATATATATACATATACATATATATATATATATATGGGGGGGGGAAATTTGCTATGACTGCGAGCGGGCGAAGCCGTTACCGCAAACAGTCCCTGGAATTTGCTATGACTGCGAGCGGGCGAAGCCGTTACCGAAAACAGTCCCGGGAATTTACTATGACTGCGAGCGGGCGAAGCCGTTGCCGAAAACAGTCCCTGGAGTTACCTATGACTGAACAGTCCCTGGAATTTGCTATGACTGCGAGCAGGCGAAGCTTTTACCCAAAATCGCCCTTGGATTTTGCTATGACCGCGAGCGGGTGAAGCTCCTGGAATTTGCTATGACCGCGAGCGGGCGAAGCCGTTGCCGAAAACAGTCCCCTGAAATTTGCAAAGGGGTATGAGCAGCCATGCCCTCAAGGCAGGAAACGATTGCATGAGGGGGGGGGGGGGGTTAAGGGGATAATGATTGCGAGAGGGCGGGGCTTAAAGTTTACAGTGAGGGGTGATCTAGGTCCCAGCAGCGGGAGCAAGAAGGATGTTGACGGGTCAAAATATGCCGGGAGTAACGCCGCTCGAAGCTGAGGCCTGCATCTGGAGGACTCCAGCGTGCCGGTTCTTTTTTTCCCCTTCAGTTTGTGTGAAAATCTGCCTGTCTGTCTCTGTGTCTCGCGTGTCTGCATGTGCGTGTGTCTGGGTGTGTGCGTGTGTGTGTGTGTGTGTTTTTCTCGTTGGGAGGGGTTGTCTTTACAACCCGAAGCTGTCCAATCCACAGACCCCGGCAACGACAAACATGAGCAGGTGTAGGGCTCAGTTCGCAGCTTCGTTGGCACCGGGGCCGTGGGAGTTGAGGGTAGTTTGGGATTCAGAGCATCTAGAGAATCCAGTGCTTTAGGAGGGGCTAGGAATTTGGGGGCAGCGACATCCCAGCCTAAACGGGCCCAAGCCCTGCCCGAAACAGCTCACATCCCGCCAACACAGTGCATCTCGCCGCATGGTCTACGTGCAGGGACATGCATCGTAGGAAACATGCATGGACATGGGTGGACAGGAGAAGCTTTGTGGGAGCTACCCAGCCGGCTTTCCAGACGTGATGGTGCCGTGTCGAATTCATGGAGGGAGCGTATTCCGTCCTTAAGGGCTGCTTTTCCTCAACTCTTGCTGCCTCTCATGGAGATCCCCTAGTGGTCACCCAATGGTCATCCTGATTATGTCTGTCTCTCTCTCTCTCTCTTTCTCTTTTCTCTCTCTTTCTCTCTTTAACTTTTTTTGCTCTCTCTCTCTCTCTCTCCCTCTCTCTCTCTCTCCCTCTCTCCCTCCCCGGTACGATGCTTTAAGATGCTGCTGCCCTCGAGTCCCTCAACCCAAGGCTTCAGAAGCAGTACTGCCCAATATCAAACTGTACAGTAGGCCAAGCAGAAGCTGCCAAACCGCGAACTGCTCAATTTGACAATACCAAGCCCAAAGTTGTTTGTCGAAGCATCTGAGAAAGTCTTCACTTAACCAAACCGAGTTCCGAAGACAAGAGCTTAGCGCCACCGCTTCTGCCAAAGACTCATGTCCCCAAAAGGGTTTGGCCCATGAGGTGCCAGGAGACCACGTTTGGATGCGCTTCCAGAGCGACAGCTCCGAACAAGCTTGGGGCATCAGGCCGGAGATTCTCAAGTCCTTGGTGTGATGTTCCGCGTGCATCTTGTGCCCGCAGTCAGGCATGCCCCTGTCACCCAACCATCAACCACCTAGGAACAAGTGCACTTGCATGCACCAACCAACCTTCTCCGGAATGACTCCAACTAGAGTGCCAAGCAACTCAGGTTAGTGCGGCTACTGTGCTTGTTGCTACAATGGTTGCTTAGCCTCCCCTAATTGTTGCACCAGCATTCTTGCGAGCACAATCAAATCTGCATTGAGAGGTTCACTTTGTCTGGTGACGGCGACTGCGTGTCAAACTCCGCTGTGCACCTTGGCTGCGTGTGCAGCATAACGTTCTTCCAGTCAATTGGTGGCTTCAGGTCGTAGTGACGTTTTCAGGGCATGAGACATTGATCGCTGCGGAGATGCCGGGGGTTTTGTGTACAGGCTTCACGCCTCACGCTTCAGAGCCATGGCTCGTGTCATTCAAAGATTCCTAACACCCTCAGTTCGGAAGCCCGAAATCCGAAGCCCCCCAAGTCAGCTGGGCGCCCGCATGGGTCCTAGAGTCCGAAATCCCACGAGCAGTCTTCCAACTGGCGGCTGAGGCAAATCGTTGAGAAGCCCTACTAGTACAACCTAAGCAACTTCAAAAGCCCCTGAATCTTAAACATGTTTTGTATCATTCAAGTCCTGCGTTATAGAGCGTTTTCTTGCGGCGCCGGTGTCAGTGCAGCCCAAGCCTATTGGATTGGCGCTTCTTGGTATGGCCATCAGTTCCGAGCAAGAGGCTTAGCTTGCAAGACGAAACCCCCCACACAGATGAACCCGGATGAACCCATGAAGAGATCTGCTTAGGCCTTTTCCCTCCGCCCGGTCCCTGCTCCTGACCACGGTGTCGGCTCTGAGAGATACACCCGAGGCACTCAGCGCCTTTTTTGAGGGCTGCAGGGATCTTGGGCCTAAGTCCTGAGAGCTGTTGGATCTATGTTGCCAGGTGAGGCACGGCCTTGCATTCGGTTTGGGGGTCCGGCACATTTTGGAAGCCACTCGGAAGGCTCGTTCGGTGCGCTTGCTGGCAGCCTCCGTGCTGCTGGCGGTGGCTGCGGCGCAGCCGCAGAGCAGCGAGGCGTGTTATGCGGTGGTTTGTTTGCGGTGGGGCACTGTGGCCTGTACATGAGGTTGTTCCGTGTGTCTATGCTGATGAAGATAGGCAGGAAACTCTCGTCGCTACGTCAATAACCTGTGTGCATCTTTTCACAGAAGTTTAATTCCAAATTTCCAGGAGAGATCAATCTTGCATCAGTTTACATTCAACTATTCAAATCAAATGCAAAAGCTGCATCAATATTGAAATTGCCTTAGTGTCAAAGTAAGTTATACCATGCCATCGTTAAACAGCTTGGACATTCATTGGGCATCTATGTCCATTTTTTTGTAAACAGTATGAGGTTGCTAAGAATCCGCCCTCTTTGTGGCGATTTACTATTGCCCCGGCGATGGGGAATCAGGCCGCAGTAGCCATGCTTGCTCAGTGTCACGCATTTCTTCGTGACGTTGACATAGAAATTGCGTGTTCCGCTGGCGAGTGCGCTCGCTGCCGTCGCTGCTGAGATCCCCCTAGTTCAACCCTTGGGCGTCAGGCTGCGCTGGTCTGCGAAGCGCTTGTGTCCTTGTTGCCCGAGCCTGCCGCATGGTTTGGCACTCGGCTTCCTCGAAGACATTGTTCTGTTCGTTTCGGAGCGTAGTCCGGCTCTAGCTTCCAAGTGCAAGAACTCCTGGCCTCAGTCGACCCACAGAGACGGTGGTGGCTCTTTCTCATTGAGTGGCTTGACGTCCTGCGCTTCCGACCCAGCCTCTGGAATGTAAGGCATTCATGTGGGCGGGCACAGACCGCCCACCCACAGCTGAAAAGAAACATCTACACGAGCGCAGTAGACACCAAAACTAGGCCACGGCCTGTACCTGCCTAAAACCCTAGCCTGAAACGTAGCCCTCACAACTCCAAGGTCGGATGACGCTTGGGGAAGCGTCCTTGAGCTGATGTCGGTCTCAGAGCGCTTCGGACAGAGGACGCCGCAGAGGGGGCTTTTGGGCCTTCAGGAGGGGTTTCAGGGTTTTAGGCGTTGGGGTTTCAGTATCCTGGCACAAGCCCAAGCCTGACCTCATGACCCAGACTTCTCCGCACATTTCCTGGCATTGGCAGGGCGCAGCTGGCCTCGCTGGCACAACTGATTTCATCGCAGCTGGGACACCAGGCAGGGGATAGGACAGGCCATAAACGTTCCGGGCTCTGTTCAAGGCGTATGGGCATCTGAGTCGGCTTTGCATATCCGCGCCAGCCTGCCTTGCGCCCCCAAGGCGAACCCGTAATGGCCCACGGCCTTTTCTGACTCACCCGCAGATACTGCCCAAGTTCGGTTGTAGGCTTCATGTAGAGAACTGGCTGACAAGCCACGCCAAAGCACTGTTGCAGATGCTGCCCCTTCTGGACGTGGCGCACAGAGAGAGCGCGACAACGGCTTTAAAGCGCATGGTGTTGGACAAGGTGCTCGGGATTTTGGAGTCACCGGTTGAGAGTTTTTCGAGATATTGCTTCATGGGCACGGGCTGCATGAGACAGCCCTCGAGAGTGGCCTAACAGCAGAATAATGCACCTTTGCCATGAACAATTGCATGAGCATTCTGGGGTCAAGGTTGAATCATTGGGTCAACGTTTTGCGATTGAGAGGGGCTTTGAAAGGATTCCGTCTTGGGGTGTTGTAAAGTCAGTGGGTCTTGCGTGTCCAGGCTTGCAGAGTATGGCATGTCTGGTGTGTTGAGTCCGACAGGATTCTGAATGCGTAGACAGGCCGAGCGAAACCGCGATGGGATCCAGACACCTCATGGGGTATTTATGAGATTTTGAGGGCGTGCAATGATCGGCTGTTGAACTTGGTCTCGGCTCTGCAGAGAAAACTCCTTGGAGAGTTGGCGGGAACGGTTTTGTTTCGAGCATTTTGTTGCTTCTGCCTGATGAGTCCCTCCCTTCCCAACGCAAACAGCTTTGAAAGTATCAACCAGACCACAAGGCGCGGCTTGCTGACTAAATGCAAGCAATGCAAGCAGTATGCAAGCAACTTCCTGGCTGCTTTCGCAAGTCCCAAACCATCTGGATGAATGGGAAGCATGACATCACTTTGTTCAACATGTTGTGAATACCTTGATAATACCTTGATGCCGTAAACCCGTGGACGCCTTACCCAAAGGGAGATGTTGCCCGTGACACTGCATCTCTCCAACACACCGCTGGCCGGGTGTGGGGCTCGAGTACGACGTCTTACGCAAGAAGGAGGCACCTTCATGGCCAACATGCTCTTGGGCAGGAGCATGAAGCGGAGCACATGAGCTAATGCGTCCGCTGGGGTGTCCTCGTGTTGTCAAAGCGCCGGAGGGGTGGTGGCAACAAGCGCCGTACTTCCAGTAGGGGAGGCCTTCTTCGACTGCCGTGCGAAAGGGTGGCATGGGTGGCAAGCAGTGTAGCAGCAGTTTTGGCAGGCGACTTGCGCCACGGAGCTTGAATTGTTCAAGCTTGCCATCTGGTGGCGCCCCTGCAGCTTTCTAAGATGCTGGTATTCGGGCACAAGCCGAAGGCGGAACAGTGAAAGGACAGCCTGCAGCAGGTTTGCGGCCGCAAGCCGCTTTTGAGCCAGCTGGGTTCTGTGGTTTTGTATCCGAGCAGCTTCGATCAGGCAGCGTGACCACAAGGTCTTTTTTGATAAGCGCTGCTTTGGGTCTCCCGCGTTGCGTTGAAGCTAGACTGTCTTCTGGGTGTGGTTGGCATCTGCATCGTCGTCTCAGCTTCTTTCAGGATGCCGATGTAGCATTAAACTCCAAGCCTCCTCCAACGCCTGCAGCGTGCCTGCATGATCGTATTGAACCCTCAAGACGCCGCAGAATCTGGGTCTTGCCCTTCAGACTGCTCGGTTCGGGAATGTTCAAGACTTCGGGAGCATCCTTTGGAAGGCCTCTCAGGCTTGAGGGTCCAGGATTCAGTGGTGGAGGCCCCCGAAGCCGCTGCGTCGAGCAGCTGGTGCGTGAATCAGGAGATTCAGATAGAACCCGAAACCCAAATCTCTAAACATCTCGAAACCCTAAGCACCCAAACGCCAATCCACAAACCTCGGACCCTACACTGAGTACAACGCCACTGTACCTTTACAAGGTGAGGCCCTCTGGCGCTGGCATCCTTCTGAACGGGCAGGCTCGACAGTTCTTCGGGATGATATGGGATTGAAGGCAATTAATTCCAGGTTCTGATTTTGGGTCTAGGGTTTCAGGGTCTCACGGGTTGGGGTGCAGGGTTAGAGCAGAGACCAGGCCCCACAAACTCAAAGCCAAATCGCTTCTTCCGGTTAGTGGCACCACCTCAAAGAATCACACCCTGAAACTCCGTGAAGCGCCGCTGCACACCACGAGCGGGTGAGGATGTACGCAGGCAGGACGAAAGTTCGTCGCATCGGGCAGTCTTGCTAACATGTACTTGCAAACCCCCTTCCCCATTAGACTCCTCCACGAAGTGTGGATTTCGGGTATGGACCTTCTAAATTCCTCCGTCCGACCACAAAAGAGAACATGTTTAACCCAGCGAAGAAATTCTCCCGCTGGCGAGGCCACGTAAAATTCACTTGCTTGCACTCCGAGTCCTCTGCCAGCGAAAGACATGGTAGCGCAACAAAACTCCCGCCCGACTCAACACGAGCAGGGAATCGTGCAAATTACCTGTAAACATTTTCGGCACAGTTGCCCGCCTGAGCTTTGCCTGGCCTGGCAAGGCAGCGTTAGTGTACAGTGGCTTGAGCCTCCCTGGCCTGCTTAGAAAAGCAATATTTTCGGCACAATTGCCGGCCTGAGCCTCCCTGGCCTTGAGGAAGGCAACATATTCGGTACAGTTGCCCGCCTGAGCCTCCCTGGCCTGCTGAGATAAGGCAACATTTTCAGTACAGTTGCCCGCCTGAGCCTCTGGCCTGCTTCGTAAGGCACAGTTGCCCAGGGTGCATGGCCCGGGCGTATAGTCCCGCTAGTTTCGCACAGGCGTGCCTTGCCGAAATATCAGTCTTGGAATTCATGCTGTATCAGGACGGACACCGGAAGCCACGGCCCATCTGCAAAGCTCACCGAACTATCTGCGCAGACAATGGCCTTTTGCAGAGTGAGGAGGGTTTAAGGAAAAACAATCAGAGGTAAACCCTGCGACTACCTCATGGGGCAAGCCCAAACCCAACAAACGCCATTTTATGAAGGCAAGGATACACAGCGAAGGCCCTGGTGCACGGATTCAGGGAGGCTTTTGGCTTCCACCCTAAAGCCCTGCCAGTTAAACCCTCAAAAGACCTAAGCAGGCTAGCGCTTCAAATCCCCGAGCCTTGCCCAACAGTCGACGTTGATGGCCACCCATCCCACGAAGACGGCGTTCGCGCTCGGGCCGTGTGCGGCCTCAGGTCCATGAACTCTGTTTAGGACATACGACATAGGACCCATTGTGCCCTTGTTTCCTTTTCCTTTTTTGAGGGCTTCCCGGAGGTGGCTTCATCATTGAGAACCCCATCAAGAAAAAAGGGTTTGCATTGCCACCCTGGGTTTCTGGAGGGCGGCCTTCGTTAATGACCCGTTTCGGATCTTCGGCTTTGGGCCTACGACGTAGCCCCCAACCCGACTTGCTTGGTGCCTGTTTGGTGCCTGTTCCATCAAGACAGCGACCCAAAAGAGAAACGTCACAGCGGATGCGATCATTTCAATATTGCGTAGGGTAGGGTTGGGATGGTACAAGCTGTGATTCTGCAACTTTTCAAGGTGTCTGCTTAGCAGCTGCTTAGCTGGGTTACATGCCCAGGGCAAGGTGACTCCCCTCCCTGACGTCAAGCGACCTGCACCCCAACCCGACAAGCTCTGTCTGAGGCCTTTCCTCCTAAAGCCCAGCTTGGTTTCGCCAGGACAACTGAACACTGCGGAATCAGCATTCCTTTTCTGGATTGTGAAGGCTGACGCTTCACGACTTTATGGAGCTATGCCTTTGTGAGATTGTCCAAACTTAGCTTAGACGGACTGCAAGCTGGGTGCGTGTTGAGGGACGTGGGCACGCCGCCCCCCCCCGCGCCTCTCCAACCCTAGGCCCTGAACCCCCCCCCTGCCCCCCCAACCAACCGAAAAGAAAAGAGAAGCACATCCTACGCGAACTTTCCACAACCGCAGGAACTCGGGGCCGGCCCCAAGCATCTGTGGTGGCGGCACGCGGCCCAGAAGTTGCCCCGACTGCTTCGTTTACAGGGCTGCCCTTGCGGTTTGCGGGATCTGATACTGACGTATGTTGGCCTTGGAAGATGATGGGTTCGGGTGCGACCAAACAAGGCCGTGAAGCGCCACATTTCAGAAATGAGGGTGGTGTGAGGCTGGTTATGGGTAGATATATTCGATTGTATCCCTATAATGTTTCAGAGGATTTGCTTGTCCTTTCGTGTGGTCTGTGTGAGCAGCATGTTCTTTGTACTGAAGAAGAACGTACAATTATATGTGTGCGAGGCAGCTATCGAATCATTCTACGTTTCATGCAGGTAGGTCGCTACCAGGACGACAAGGAATGTGTGATGCATGCTTGTCACATCAGTTCTAAAATTTCGCCTGGCATCTTTAACAAAGCCTATTGATTTGCTATACGGTCGCTTGAGAACTTGAGATAACTTGAGAAATGCTATTGTTGCCCCTAAATTAGGTTGGACAAGTTATGGGTCGAGTCTTGGAGTTGGCTTATTGTGGACTTCTGCGTATGTACTGGAGCATTGACCAAGCTGCTTCACTATTTACAACATCTATTGGTCGATATTCACTGGTCTTCACCTTCAGCCATATTTGGAAGGATCTTGCTTGAGGGGCTTGTGTTTTGGAGCCGCAAGGAAACAAAGCTAGACCTCCGAAAAGATCTAAAATGCACCCTCCCCGCACCCCTCGAAACTCTACGTAGGCCAGACATTATTGCCCCCGCAGGCTTTCTGCTTTTGCCTCCACATGGAGGCGGGTTTTCTTGCAGTGTGGGGGCCGTTTGTAACTGACGAGCTGCACCTGACTGTATCTTCACCAAGGGATCTCGCTGGACTCACTTGTGGATTTCTTCCGTTTCGCTGTGATTATGTTTTGTTTCGCTTGCGACCCTTGATTCAACATTGACTTCTGCCCTATGGCCTACGGCCAAACATCGTCGCAGGTGAGTGTGGTATAGTGTGGTGGTTGTTTGCGGCATGTATGGCTCTCGCCACCGTGGAAGGGTTGTCGAGTTTGGCACTTTTCGATTGCTGCGGGGCAGGGGCGGGGGGGGGGGGGTTTCGTTGCGTCCTTGTTTTGTTTTGTGCAGCCGAAAACTACGCTTGGCCTGGTCACTTGTGCTCAAGATGTTGGCAAAATGGTCGATTCCTAGACATTTTTTTTTTTTGTGTGTGTGTGTGTGTGTGTGTGTGTGTTGTGTGTGTGTGTGTGTGTTTGACGGGAAACGCCGCTATCTACGCGTTTTGTTTCTTGCGGGGGGGAGGGGTGAGTGCTTCTAGAATGAGCCGTTCGACAGCAGTTGTCGACTGCTCGGTTGCGTTTAGCAGCGTGTTGTAATGGAATACACGGCTTGACAGAAGCAGCCACCGGTGCTCCAGCAATAGCAGCCGCTGAGGTCAGACTTGTTAGACACCCTCCCAACTTGTTGGCCAGAAGCGTGGCCTGTCGTACGATGCCCTTATGCAGCAAACAAACGGTTCGGTTCGGTTCGGTTACGGTTTCTGTTTCTGCGGTTCGGTTCGGCGGTTCCGGTTTGAGCGACGGTTCCGGACGGTTCGGTTCGCGGTTCGCACGGTTCCACAAAAAACCTCACACCCTGAGCCACCCTAAAACCCCAAGCCCAAAGTCCCCTCAGGAGAGAAGAGAAGAGTAGCGTAAAGCACTTCGCGAAAAACACTTGGACACGCTCAGGCGGTCTTGAACGCCTGACGCCCGCCGACCTCCCAAATACGTACCTTTTTTGGGTCTTTTTGGCCTGAAAACGCCGTAAAGGGCACGTATTTCGGAGGTCGGGCCGTTCCCGGACCGGACCCCCCCCCGCCCGCCGACCTCCCAAATACGTACCTTTTTTGGGTCTTTTTGGGCCTGAAAACGCCGTAAAGGGCACGTATTTCGGAGGTCGGGCCGTTCCCGGACCGGACCCCCCCGCCCGCCGACCTCCCAAATACGTACCTTTTTTAAGTCTTTTTGGGCCTGAAAAGGGCCGTTCCCGGACCGGACCCCACCCCGCCCGCCGACCTCCCAAATACGTACCTTTTTTGGGTCTTTTTGGGCCTGAAAACGCTGTAAAGGGCACGTATTTCGGAGGTCGGGCCGGGAACGGACCGGACCGCCAACCTCCCAAATACGTACCTTTTTTGGGTCTTTTTGGGCTTGAAAACGCCGTAAAGGGCACGTATTTCTCAGGTCGGGCCGTTCCCGGACCGGACCCCCCCCCGCCGCCGACCTCCCAAATACGTATCTTTTTTGGGTCTTTTTGGGCTTGAAAACGCCGTAAAGGGCACGTATTTCGGAGGTCGGGCCGTTCCCGGACCGGACCCCCCCCCCGGCCCGCCGACCTCCCAAATACGACCCTTTTTTGGGTCTTTTTGGGCCTGAAAACGCTGTAAAGGGCACGTATCTCCGAGGTCGGGCCATTCCCGGACCGGACCCCCCCCCCGGCCGCCGACCTCCCAAATACGTAGTCTTTTTGGGCCTGAAAACGCCGTAAAAGGCACGTATTTCGGAGGTCGGGCCGTTCCCGACCGGACCCCCCCCCCCCCCCGCCCGCCGACCTCCCAAATACGTACCTTTTTTGGGTCTTTTTGGGCCTGGACCGGACGCCCCCCCGCCCACCGACCTCCCAAATACGTACCTTTTTTGCGTCTTTTTGGGCCTGACGGACCCCCCCCGCCCGCCGCTCCCAAATACGTACCTTTTTTGGGTCTTTTTGGGCCTGAAAACAACGCTGCAAAGGGCACGTATTTCCGAGGTCGGGCCGTTCCCGGACCGGACCCCCCGCCCGCCGACCTCCCAAATACGTACCTTCTTTGGGTCTTTTTGGGCTTGAAAACGCCGTAAAGGGCACGTATTTCTTAGGTCGGGCCGTTCCTGGACCGGACCCCCCCCCCCCCCCCCCCCCGACCTCCCAAATACGTACCTTTTTTGGGTCTTTTTGGGCCTGTTAACGCTGTTCCCCGGACCCCCCCGCCCGCCGACCTCCCAAATACGTACCTTTTTGGGGTTTTTTTAGGCCTGAAAACGCCATAAAGGGCACGTATTTCCGAGGTCGGGCCGTTCCCGGACCGGACCCCCCCGCCACCCGCCGACCTCCCAAATACGTACCTTTTTTGGGCTGTTTTTAGGCCTGAGGACGCTGTAAAGGGCACGTTCTTTTTTGGGCTTGAAAACGCCGTAAAGGGCACGTATTTCGGAGGTCGGGCCGTTCCCGGACCGGACCCCCCCCCGCCCGCCGACCTCCCAAATACGTACCTTTTTTGGGTCTTTTTGGGCCTGAAAACGCCGTAAAGGGCACGTATTTCGGAGGTCGGGCCGTTCCCGGACCGGACCCCCCCGCCGCCTGCGACCTCCCAAATACGTACCTTTTTTGGGTCATTTGGGACCTGAAAACGCCGTAAAAGGTACGTATTTCCGAGGTCGGGCCATTCCCGGACCGGACCCCCCCCACCCGCCGACCTCCCAAATACGTACCTTTTTTGGGCTCTTTTAGGTGAGCCCGCTAATAAAGCCCCTACACCCTAAACCCCAAACCCTAAACCCTAAACCCTAAACCCTAAACCCTAAACCCTAAACGCTAAACGCTAAACGCTAAACGCTAAACGCTAAACGCTAAACGCTAAACGCTAAACGCTAAACGCTAAACGCTAAACGCTAAACCCTGAACTGAACCCTAAACCCTAAACCTTAAACCCTAAACCCTGAACCCGGAACCCTGAACCAAGACATGGGAGGTGCGACCTGTGAAATGGATAGAGGCGTGCCGTTACGGCTTTACGTCCTTTTCCAGGTTCAAGTGACCCCAAAAAGGGTCGGGGGTGGGGCGGCTCGAGACAATGGGACGCAAAACAAAGAAGGGAACCTTCCCCTTCTTCATGAGGCCACTCTCGAAATGCATACCCTTCAGGGCCTAGGAATGTTTGGTCCTGGGCTCAAATCCCTTCAGCCCAACCCTGATTGGGGAATAGGAACCTTTTACGGTTCGGTTTCTATTTCGGTTCGGTTCGACGGTTCCGGTTTCACTATTCGGTTCGCAGGTTCCGGTTCTGACGGTTCCGGTTCCACGGTTCGCGGTTCGGTTCCTTCGCTTCCTGCTTATGCCGTGGGGTTCCTTTGCGGATCTTCAACCGTTTGCTCTCAATGAGAGGCTACTGACCCCGCTCCTTCCAGAGCTTAAACGCTCCCTACTGTGCCTGCATTGAGTTTTACATTGAGTTTTCGCCAGGAGGCGACAGGATCTGGAGACGGGGACCAGCCGGGTGAGGCAGGCTCTCACGTGGTGAGGGTGTAAGGTTGTTTCGGTTCGTAGGGGTCGGGGATTTATACCACTCGTGAACAAACATCCTTGTTGGCGGTCGTTTGATACCGAGAGACTCCTCCAAAAAGCATGCCCGAACTCCCGGCTATCGGACAAGACGCTATTTGATTTCTTTGGCCAGTGCCGCTGAACGCGCTGAGTCTTTCAGGCTTGGCTTGGTGTCGGCCTCATCGACCAGATCAGACCTGAAACCGACGAGGCTTGGAGCGGGCATTACAGGCTTCGGGTTTACGGTTTATACGGAGTATTACAGGGCTTGTGCCGCATCAGTTCGGATTCAAACCCCAAATGCGATCAGCCCCAAATGCGATAAGCCTGCAAGTTTGCAGGCTCATATAATGCCAATGCAGTTTCAGGATGGTTCCATTTTGGTGGCTTTCAGGTTAGGTGAGGCTGCTGGGGTGGCGTGCAGGGTTCAGGGTCCCGAAGCCCGAAACGACAGTCCCTCTCGAGGTGGGCTTCTCGGAGGTGGAGCTGCTGGCGGCAAAGGCCACCGTGGAAGGGCAAAGCATTCATCTTTGGTTTGAGGAGGAATCTTTCCAAAGCTGGACAAGGTTTCTCAATCTCCAAACCCAAAAGCCTTGGGCTAGGTGTTGAAACTTGCTCGGTTGCTCGGGCGGATGTCAGCGGGAGAGCAGGAAGTTGAAGTGCATCGTTTGACCTGCTACAGGCTCAGGACTTCGGTTTCTGCATTTCTGTTGAATTGTGACTTGTTTCTCCGGTTTAGAAAAAAACTATCCTCAACTGTCAAATGTTCCGGTTAGGGCTTGGGTCGTTCGGTGATGTCTAGATCGGGGCGGGGAATATCCAGGGCTGTAGGGCCTCTCTCTATGTCGGAATATGGCGGAACGTATCATGGAATGAGCGTCAATCGTGAAACCTTGAATCCTCAACGCGGTCACTGACTTCTAGGTGCTCTTTTTCGGCCAAGCTCTGCCAAAGCCTATTGACAGCCTGATAGCAGGCCAAGATAAATCAGCCTGGTAGGCTTCCCTTTTTCTCGATGCCTAGGGGGTCTATGGCTTATGCCTGCATGATGCGGTCCGTGTAGGATTGAGGACTTAGGGCAAACATCTTGTCAGGCCGTGCCCTTCAGTCCTGGTCCTGTGGCCATCGAGGTTGGGAAGTGCCAAGACTTGCTTTGCCTGCTTTCTGGGCGAATTGCAGGTAAGGGTTTCTTGTTTGGGGATGTAGGTTAGTGCACTACATCAGGTTAGTGGCTGACCACATCTATGAAGCTTTGATTCGCACGCCGCAGCAGCAGATTATGATTGCACAAAGATCTCTACCGAGCGCCAATGGAACGGTACTTGCAGCAGCATCAGTGAAGCTATTGGCAAGTCCACAGGAAACAAAGACGTTTGGGGCATGCTGCACTGCTGCACTATTGTAACCCGCAGGCACTAAGCTTGCGCCCCGACCTTGGCCCGACCTAGCCAGATCTCTCCAGTGCATGGGATTGCGCAGAAAGCTCAGGGCAGGGGAGCAGAGATGGTCTCTGGGTTGGGGGCAGTGCGCTCCTAGTGCAGGTGCAGATGCAGCCTCACGTCACGCAGGAAGGGACTTATGAGCCCATTCTGGTTGTGCCTGGAACTCGATGTGCTGCGAGCTCGAAAGCTTTAGACTTCCTGAAGTCTAGGGGTTGGGGTTTAAGACTCACATTTGCTTGTCAGGGTGAGAAAAGTGTCCCCCTTCAAAAACGTCTCCGCTGCTTCAAGTCAAGAAGTTCTCAGACCAGAGTGCGGTCTGGGTGGATGCCCCGATGGAGACGAGGTCCACCGCCGAGGAATCCTTCACTTCTCCACTGCGAACAACTGCGATGGGAACTATGCTGAGGCATCCGAGCAGTTCATGCGTGGTTGCGTCATGGTTCTTGGGGATTGTTTCCACATGTACGCTCCAGCAAAATTATCGACAGGCTCGGTGTTCCCGTATTGCTCGACACCCCCTCCCGCCAAACGTTAAACTCTTCACGTGGGAGGCCGGTCATCTCGATTCGAGGCGCAGATTTCCGGGTTGCAGTTAGCGCCACTTGAGTTTTTTCGGGCTCAAATTCTTTTTCTGTGGGTTATTGTGCTGAAGAAGTACCACAGCCGATGAGTACTGCAGCCTAGTTTAAGCTGCAGGTGTCTCTGAGAGGCTTTGGAGGAGATTTTTTTCGGATGAAAGGTCTCAGGAAGGTGTGCGATTGTAAACGCTTGCGCCCCGCCGCGACAGCCGGGCAGGTCTGGGGTTCCTAGGGCTTCCAAAAGGTGACCAGTTAAAGCATAGGGTGGTCGAGGAGAGCCAAGGACGGGTCGCAGTGTCTCGAGGCGAGTGTATTTTCTGCATGCATGCTAGCTGAATTGAGAACAATTGCCTGAGCCAAAGTCCAATCTCTGCCCAAGACCGGTGGGAATAATTCGGAGAACCCCCGCTTAGCACAAACAGCAAAGCCATACCCTCGCACATGTCAGGCCCCCTCAACGGAAATTCAGCCGCAGAAAAGGAACAACCTTCTTTCTGTCTAGGCCGAAACAACGCCGTGACGATCGCAGAGATCTCCGCAAACGGTGTTGAGAAGGCGTAAAGAAGAAGGGTTTCTTCAGGGTTTTTGGTCAGATTTGTATACCAGCAGGGCTTTGGACTTGGCGGTTCGACGGCTTCAAGGCTTAGACTTCCAGCCGAACCCCGCGCGCCTGCTCGCCTGCTCGCGCGCCCGCGCTCTACTGTAGCTCTAGGCGGTCCCACGTAAGCCACTCGAGCAATTCGGGCATCTTGTGGGTTCCATGGTTCCACAGTGCCACGAGAAACACGCTTGGAATCTGCTTGTGCCGTGCTCAGAATGGGATCCAGCTGGAGTGCATTTCACTAAGTAGCAGACATGTTGCAACAGTGCCAAGTTCTGGGGCCTTGCCATTACCCAGAGCAGCAACCAGAACCAGTCTGATAGTCCCATTTCCTTCAACAAAACACCCATTGCCAGGTCTCTGCCCGTCTCAGGCAGCTCCGGCAGGCCACCAGTCTTCTGGAACCTCCAGGCCCCTGCGCGGGTTTACTGGTTCAGAGTTTCTTCTTCTTTGAACATCGGTGAATTGTAGGTTTCCCAGGATTTTTTCCGAGTTTAGCCGGGGATGACGAGGGGACTCACATGTCTCAGTAGAAGTCAGCAGTGCAGGAAGCATCACTTGGAGAAGCCCAGGGTTTGTCGTTGAAGTGACAGCACGCAGCTCTTCGCAGACTGCGCATTTTAAGAAGCACCATGGTGTTAGTTAGCACTGCATCGCAGACTACGCTTAGAAGATGAAGCACCCCACGTCATCTGACGGAAGTCGAATTCGACTACACACCCAGTGCAATGTCTCTGGGCTACACGCTTGTAGAAGGTCACAGCTCCCGGGCTGACACTTCGGACAAGGCTGCGGTTGAGCTGCGGGAAGGGAACTGCAACTGTTAGGAGCCTCAGCCAAGGAGCCTCCCAGAGTGGCGACGAATGATCAGATGTCGTACCGGTTCTAAGGTTTCCCATGGTTCCCCCCCCCCCCCCCCCTCTTCTTGCCTTTCTGGGGAAGCAGGCTCGAACATGTAAACTCCCAAGCAGACCCCACGATCCCCGAAAGCTGTGCGAGCTGCACAGGCCGACACATCCCAGAATGCAAGCATGCAAAGAGCAAGAGCTGTGGGGCCCGGTGGGGTGGGTTTATGGCATTTTATGGATGTATGCTTCACGCCGAGCCCTACAGACCTATGTCTACACTGGACTTAACACCCTCTAGGTGAAGCGCCGCCTCAGCCCCAAAATCCCATGGGCTGCTTGTGTCCCTTCCCCAGAGAGAAAAGCAGAGGAGCAGCCGAGCATCCAATCGTCCGCTTGGGAGGTTGGGCCGTGGCAGTCTTTATATCGGAGCTTTTGGGCTTGTGGATCGTGTGCATTGCAAGATACGCTTTGGGAGTTATACTTGTTTCTGAACGCGACACCCCAAACCTCAACGGAACCATGAAGGATTGAAAGCCCATGGGAAAGGCTGGGGTGTTGGGACTGCACCGATTTTTTTGCCAGACGTCATCGTGGCTGGTGGCCAGAGCATGGGCGCGGCAGGAAAGCGCCTTTCCGGCAACCACAATCGTGTCACGTGTTGGGGAGTCCTTGCCTGAAGGGTTCCAGTTCAGGGCCATGAGTCAACCGGCAAGCCTCTGGCCCAGCTTGAAGTTCAGCCCTCGCCTTGAAACCCCCAAGCATTCCAAGCTCGACAGCCCCAAAGAGCACCGAAATCACCACCCAAAGCAGCGCGTGTTGGCTAAGGTGCCAAGATCACTGCAAAAAGCTCTGGCGACGGTGATGAGGAGGACCTGAAAACGAGGTTAAGGGCTGTCATCTTCGTTGCCCCTCTCACCTCTGCAGCCTCCTTGGCAAGCCTGTTGTCATAGATCCTGGTTTTGAAGGCTGTGACTGCAATTTAGGGTCGAATTCGAGTTTTTGTCGAAGAGTATACAGTGCTGCTGGGGTTTAGCCATTCCAGTTCTGGCTCTGCGTGTTGGCTGTTATTCTGATGAAGGAGGTTTAGTGGCTGAGCATCAGTTACCTAAACCCGATAAGGCCCTGTCACAGCTCCAGGATACGTCGGACCAGGAGGCTGCGATCAAAGAGGTCCGCCGCGCTCTGTATCATTGCCGTGTGCAGCATGCAGTCCGATAGGATTGAGCGCGTCCAATGGGAGTCTTTAGGAGGCGGACCCTTGCACCCCCGATGGATAAGAAACCTCAAGTCCAAAGCCCTCAACCTTGAAGCCCAACGTCTGACCGGAATCTAGCCCATGCGGTTCCGTGCAGGGCCTGCAGCCTGAATGAGCTTGCTCGCAGGTGCTTCAGTCCCACCTGACAAGCATGGTCAGGAGGGGGCCTTTGCATGCCGCTGAGGGTTCAGATGGGGTGTCTTATAGTTTCCCGGTAGTAGCACAGTGCCGCCAAACTGCCCTGGAGGAGCGGCCCGAGCCATGGGCTCTGCCTCGCAGCAGGCGACCCAGAGGCAGAAATCTGACTTTCTGAAACCATTCGAGGTCGCCCCCCCATCCTTGTCCTCACTATTTTTAATTTCTGATTTTGGAGCCGGGTTAAGGAAGGACCTGAAGCCAGCATCATATGATGTTTCTGCTCATGATCAGCGTCGCTTTACTGTGTGCTTTAGAAATGGGGTGCAAAAGTCCAATGACCGCAATTTATACCGAAAAGCGCCCTGCACCCAAAGAATGCAGCTCCGGGCAGAGTTGAAGAGGTATTTGGTTCTGAAGCAAGAGGATAATAAGATCCATCGGAGCAATAGTACCCACAAACATGTAGTTTTCCAGGTTCGCAAGAATTCGGCTGTGTCATTGTGTTGGCATTGAGTTTAGTTTAGTCGCAGTTTGCAGTGCATATGTAGCGCGTAGGAATAGTTGAGGGTTGGGGATGAGAGGCTTACTAGGCCTCAGGTGCACCTCCACGTACCACAAGCCGTGCAGGTGAAGGGGCCACCGGTGCTGCCCCTCCGAAGAGATGCAGTCGAACTGGAGGCCGGAGTGTCGGTTAGAACTGTTAAGGTTTGGGGACGTGGTGTCGCGTTGCAGACCTGGGGGAAAGCAGCACGTGCAGGCGCAAGGCACCCCCTGAAGCAAGTGCCTCAAACCGTAAGGTTCGGCAGCCGCGACCCCAAAAACTGAGCTTGCTATCTCCCCAAAAGACAGGGGGTCGGAAGACAAGCTCTGCAAACCCTTGGTCACTGAAGCCTCCTGACCCTACGCATCTCTGAATGTCGAACTACGCTTGCATTCTGAGGGCATCCCTCAGAGCTCGAAGCCTTAAGCCTTGAGTGGACATCAGGGGTTCCGTGAACATGTTGCTCTAGTCGGGAAAGTCGGAGCCAAATTTTGAGCGCTGGGGACCTGGGCTACAAGTCCTGGAGCCCTTACGCCCAGAAGCCAATAGCCCCGCACTGGGACACTTTTGAGGGCATCCTGAATGGGTCGGGGGTCCGGATACTGGACGCAGGCCTACAGGATACAAAGCTTGGGTCAAGCAACCACAGTCAGCGCTGAGCATCCTTGGTGCAAGTTCGGGTTGTACAGCATTTTGGGGTTCTTCCGTCTGCCGCGCGTTAATGGAGCTTGGAGCTACATCTCCAAGTAATTCGCCTCGCATCTCTTTGCTAGGTGCCTGGAGCAGCTGCGCTGGAGGTCAGCTGGTCGGCCATCGCTTCACGTGAGGCTCTTCACGGTGTGGGGGCGTTCAGTGTACTTGGATTGAGGGTTTGCTTCTTGGAGATTAGGGTTGGTTGTGAGCCGAGTGGAGCTACTAATCGTGCTTGGACCTCTGACACCCTCGGACAGTGTGCCCCGAAAGATGCGCCTGCTAGGAGCTTAACAGCTGACTTGCGTAGTGAATGTGTACGGTTGAAACTTATCGCCCAGCCTTTGAAACATTCCTACGAAAGCTAAACCCGAAGCACCAGAACGTGTGACACGAGCAGGGCGCCCGCTTCTGCTTGACGATGGATCGAGAAGGTCACCTCCCTGTGTCCAGGCAGGGCCGAGGGCTTTAAGATGTTTTGGGAATTCGCGTGTTCCTCTGCTTTTTCAGCTGTTTGGGGCTGCAAGGCTTAAGGATTTTTACTTTGGAAGGTTTGGTGCATCGACTGTTCTGAGATGGACTTGCATGTGCGTGTTCACAAGTACTTGCATGCATGCATCACTCTGGAAAGTAGCCGCTCGTTGCCCGTACGGACCCACACTCACCCTATGGTCGGCGCAGCGTTTAACAGTTCAGATTTTCGGGGGGCTCTGTCATGTGCTAGCTTGGACTTTCAGTGAAACATCAAGATGGCAGAGACAAAAGCTTCGAGGGTGCCCACCCTCCCCCAGCTCCAACAGTCAGTAAGGGGTCAGTGAGCAGCCCTCTTTGGCAGCTGTGAGTCATCCCCGATTAGCACCCTCCACCCGGCTCACACGTTAGCACATGGGCAGCACCAAGCCGTGCCAAACCCCAGTTTCAAACAAGCGCGAGAGCTTCATTCCCTGGCCAGGGAAGCAGGGGCGCCCCTGCTGCGGCCACGGAACGCTGCGGCCTCATGGATCCAGGGTCATCCAGGGTCGATGTGGCGGTTCTGGTTTTGGAGTTTGGTCCTTGATCGATGCGCTTCTATATGCTGGAGCAAGTTGCGCGCCTTTTGGCTTGCTGGGGGCAGAATGGCTTACACCTGGGTAGTTTGTTGATACCAGTAGCTTAGCTTGCTCATGTGGTGCCGAGCATCAAGAGGCAGGTTCATCAGACCGTACATGGTAGCGATATGTTGTTAACATGTCAGTATACCCACGATGATCATCACAACACCAGCGTTGGTGATACTCGTGACGACACTATCTTAAGCCGCAGAAGCCTTGAACAGTCTCAGAGATGTGAATCTGAACCCATAATTCACTCTCTGGGGTACAGGCCGTCGTTTTCGGCAAGTGGCTTTTTGCGACGTTGGACGATGCGGATCCCGACCTTCGGGCATCCTGGCAGCACGAGGCGGTCGTGCTTGGGGCTTGGGCTTTCTCTTAGCAACCTCTGCGCTCTGAGAGCCCCAGGGAGTTGATCTCAGGGTTGGTAACAGTTTGATGGTCATGGAAGCTTGTGGCTTGCATTCCTTCTATGATCGCAGGCAGTGAAAGCTTGTGCGTCTTTTCTGCTGGAATGGAAAAAATTGGCCTTCGGGCCAAACTTCTCGGCAGCCTAAACCTCGAACCCTGAGCCCGAAATCAAAACCTAGAACCAGGGGAGGGTGAGGAAGAGGGGACTCCATCTCCACAGCAGAGTACTAATGCATCGTTCATCATTGCTGCAGCCTTTTGATGGTGCTAGTATAGGGCATATGGGCTTAGGGATAGGGGCTCTCAGGGGTTTCCTAAATCAAGCCAACGGGAGGCGAGGGTAATACTGAGGCAACTTTAGGGTGCAGTCTCTGAAGAGCTGGTCTGCACAGAGTCGGAGGCAGACATATTCAGACACAGAAAGGGCAACATACGGTGACCCACAGGTTCCAGAAATTGTTTGGCACCTGAACTCGTAAGCCTTATGAAGCTTCGACCGAGCCACGCTCGGACTAAGCCAAGACACTGGTGAAGCCACATCCCCAAGCCCCGCATCTCAGGAATCAGGGCAGCAAGAGGCCTCCCGCAGATTGGGAGGTTGACTTGGGTGGTTCATGTTGCTTGTAGGCTTATAAGGGTGGGGGTTGATTGTGGCTTGGAGGGTTTTCTGTTTGAGGTATTCAGGATGCCATTCGTGCGTGATGTCAGCGGATACCAAGAACCAGGGCTTCGAAACAACGCCCAATTGCTGCGATTGGGGCAGTGGGACACCATGTCTGAGGAGAAGATTTCAAAGCTTTTCGGCCGGACCCATGCAGAGCCTCAGCCCCCCCTTGAACCCCGTCCTCGCACCTGGAATGCTCTTGCGCAGGCATGGCTTTCTCCATCCCCGGGCTGGGAGCTGGTGCAGAACCAGGCCTTGCGTGAGGGTCCCTAAGACCTCTAATTGTAAACGCTTGCGCGCCGCCTCGACAAGGGAGGCCTCATTTTGCACGAAGTGCGCCTTCTGCCCAAACTTTCTGGGACGCGGGACCTGCTGGGTTTCCCTGCCTGCAACCAGTCTGGGACTCCCCCGGACCCTTTGAGAGCCTTTTCATCTCCACATACTGCATGTAAGCGATGGGCGGGGGTCTCACAGGGGGGGGGGGTGCGCCACAAAATCTGGCATTAGGGAGTGAGACCGGATCCCGTGTCAGTTTGTTCCAGACGCTTCTCGGCAGGAAGCCGAGGCGAATTTGGGAACAATTCGTGTGCAAGAGTCACTGATTCGAGGTCCGGAGGGTGTTAAGGCTTTGCAAACTCGAGCATCTACCCTCGTAATATTCGTCTACAGCCGTGCACAAGCAGGGAAAGATGTTACTATCATTCCTTGGCCACCAATATGTCAAGCCGAACACCTCGCGACACAAAGCAAGCTCTCTGAGCCTCGGAAGTTCTGCGAAGTTGTGCGGAGTTCTGCACCCTCTGAACCTTGAGCCCTCACCTCAGGCAGAGGTGGTTCCGGAGGTGGTGGCCAAGTATTTCTGGGGCAGCAACGCCTTAGTCTTGGGCAACGGCAACGCCTTCTACACCAAGGCGACCGTGGGGCCTTAACATGTGGGGCTCCTGACGGATCATTTTGGGATTGACACCAAACCCCAAGCCGGACGATAATCACCATGGCGAAGCACTTGCTTGGCTTTTCTCTACCAGTCTCCTCGTCATGCTTTGGAGAGCGCGCTTTCCAGCTGCCATAGCTCGTGGCTTCGAAGTTTCGGTTAGGTCGGCTCTAGACCGAAGCCCCGCAGCTTCAGTTGACACCACGCTCGACCCTGAACCCTGAAGCCCCACAGCTGCAGCCTTGCATGTTGACCGAACCATGAAGTCAGAACGGACGGTCTCGAAAGCCTCAAAGGTCCTCAGATCCCTAAACACCTGCAGGCAGAGACCGGCAGAGCCGGGCAATGTGTGGGGAAGGAGCACCCGTGTTGTGGGGATACTGGAGGGCTCTCCAATCCAATCATCATTCTGAAATCCTAAATCCCCACTTCCAAATCATCCGAAACCAGAAACCCTGTCTAGACCCACCAACTGGACTTCCCAGAAGTGCAGCTTGCATTCAAACATGGCAGAAGACGGAAGCTTTCGAAGCGCCTCCCGGCTTTGCTGACACTGCTACGCCCCCACGCCTTGTGGCACGGCGGTGCCTCGAAACCCGAGAAGGCAGTTTCAATGCGGGTGGCTCGACATCTCCCGCTGTTTGTGGAATTATTGCATGTAGCAAATCCTGTAATCAGGACAAGCTCCTGTGGCGTCGTTGCCAGGCACCCAGCATCCTTCCAAAGCAGGTCTCGCAATCGCACGCACAAGGGGCAATAGTCTCATAGAAAGCCCCCAAGCTACCTATCAACTGCGGGTATCGCCTTCTCTTGCTCGACGAGCCTTCTAAGCTCCGAAACCCTGAAGCCTTTTTCAAACCCAAGAAAGCTCCTCAACCCCAACCCCAAATCCCCACATCCTCGGACATTTTCACATGACATCCTCAGTATTCCTCAGTCCTTTCCGGAGCTCGGAGCCCCAAGGCTCGAGCAGCAAGTGCCAGTATCGACCGAAGGCCTCCTATTGTTTGGGTTGCTTCTGAGTCTTGAGGTCTTTGAGGTCTAGGGCAGTTGCGGGTTTGGGGGTTTAGGGGTTCAGGTTGTGCGATTTGGGGTTGGGAGTTTGAAGGAGTTTGGGCCAGGTTGATGCTGCAGGGTTAGGCTGACATAGCGGAAATGCTGTCACAGATTTCCTCTACCCTCTTGTTGCCGAGCGTTTGTGCCGGTTTTATACTTGCAAGACATATCAGGGGCAGCATAATTTTATGTTTTTGTTGCCCTTAATCCCGAATAATCCTTGTAAAGCCATTGACTATCTACTTGTTTATAGGCCCCCAAACCTACCCCAGTTATAGAGATTCTACAGCGCCCTGCGAAGCAATACTCGGTTCCCAGAAATGCCTGAGAAGGATGCTTCACCCAATCGCACTTTCATGCACCGTCCGGTACGCAATTTTCACAGAACGGGCCCTTGGCCCTAATGCCCTTGAGACTCTGCATGTCACCTAAACTCATTCAACCAGAACCCAACTGCTGCTACGGACTCTTCCAGGGGATTTCCGCACGGGTTCTTGTACGACGCCTGCGGGAACCTCCTGAGTCCGAGGGCTCAGACGGTGATGGCTGCCTACTGCTAGAAAGATCGTTGTCGCAGCAAGCAAGAAATCAACACCCTGAGGTCGCAGGTTGGCATGCACCACGCGGAGGACACGAAGAAGCGCTTTCTGCGCAAGTCAGCACTTGATAATCGAAACTTAAGCCCCCCGCATACCTTCAAAGCTGGCCGCTGAAATGAGGGGGTGAGTTGGGGTTCACGGTCTTAGCTTCGTTTTTTGCCTCGTACAAGCAGTAGCAAGCCCCGCAGCAAACGGCCGTCAGACCCCAGCTACACCCAAACGCAGCATGTAGAGAAGCGGAGGCTCTGCCAGACGCTTCGGTGTCTTTTTCCAAGTCCAGGTTGCGCAAGACGGGGTCAAGATTTCAGCTTTCTGGATGATTTGGCTGTGACGATCACGCATGCACACGGGCCTACAAGCTGTGTAAACGAAGCTCTCCAATTCGAAGCTGCTAAGCACAGAGACCCTACTCCTGAACCTCAAACGAGAAATCCTTTCAACCCTTCATGCCTAACCTTTAGACTTTTAAACCCCAGTCCTGAACGCTAACCCGATTGGCCAACGCCACAAACTTGCTCTCCCTCGACATGCGAGGAGTTGGCACCCTGCGGCAAGCTGTTTGTCCCAGCAGGCGGCGACTGTGTTTTGGTCCATTAGGGCTAAGGATTGAGAGGGTCAAGGGTTGGACTTCAGGTTTCTGGCTCTGTAGGATTATGTAGGCTTGGCCTGGGTCACAGTGTCGCCCCATTTGGGTTTCATGATTCTTTGTGGCTGTGCTTTCGTTCATGCTGCCCAACAGCCCGAACTCCCAAACCGAGACTGGAAACACCGAAGCCCAAACGTCCTAACTCTAAATGCTGCAAAAAGACCAAGGGACTTCGTTACTTATTGAAACGGCTAACTTATGTTGGCCATTTGGGGGTCTGGCAGAATTCATGAAGCACGAGAAGGATGGCGAGATTAGACCCGTAAACCGCAAGCCCTAAAACAGACTGGCAGTCGCAGTTTTGCGGACCTGAGCATTCTTATGACTGACCTGAGGACGGAGGTCTTGTAGCGACCTTCCGCCCTGAACCTGCGAGGTGCCGCCTTCCTTCAAACCGCCCGGGCGCAGCCTGGGCGATGGGCCTCACCGCACGCATCTTGGGAGTTCGCGAACGTCTGCCAGGGCTTCCACTGAGACCCTAAAGTTGCCCCAAAGCAAACCCCGAGCTGCGAGACCTTCTAAAACGTAGTCGGGGTCGTGGCATCATTCCTGTGTTCCGAAGCAGCGAAGCCCTTACCCGAGCTACTGTAATGCCCCAAAGAACACCTAACTTGGAAGTCTCGTGCGAATCAGTCGGTAGAGCTCGGCAATGAGGGCTTCATGGGCGCCCCTTCTACAAGGGAGCCCTCGCCCAAGTACGCTTTGTGGTTCAGGGTGCAGGACAGAGGGCTTTCCTGAAACACTCCCCAGACCCCAATCGAAGAACCCAGGGTTGAGCTTCCTAGGCCCAGGGAGCCCAACGAGGCGGGAGACAGGGCTTTAGGGTTTAAAGGCGCGAGCGTTAGTTGCTTTTGGGCCTGAGGGCTTTTGGCCATTTAGGGATCTAGTGCTTTGCAGCTTTGGGTTTTCGGATTTAGGGATGATGGGGCTTGATGGGTCTGTCCTGGCTGCCTCATCGGCTCGGGGTTTTCAGGTTCAGGCGTTGATTGTTTTGGCTTTGGTGTGTACCAGGGCAGTGGCTTGAGTCATGCATTACTAGTTGATTCCGAGGTAGATCTGCGCCACCAAAGAAGGCGAACATTAAGCTCAACCCCCGAAGCTTGATTCCGTTCGGAAGAAGCCTGCCTTTGAAGAATGCCTTGAACATTCGGGATTCGCATCTCGGTCCTGAGTGAAACTTCTAGAGTCAAGTAGATGCAGCAGCAGCAGCAGCAGCAGCAGCAGCAGCAGCAGCAGCAGCAGCAGCAGCAGCAGCAGCAGCAGCCGCCCACTGTTGATTAACAACAGCAACATGAGCCAACAACAAAAGCTATCACAGGTAGGATTTGGGAAAGAATCTGCACTTGCATGTCTTCTGCCGTTTCTGGGCTCAGCAACAAACGGGGGTGCGAAGGACGCAGCCGCACTTGAGGACACCTGCATCCGAGTGCATCCCTCTTTGCTCCCAAGCCTTGGCATTCCTGAGCCCTCTCACACTTTGACATCCTGATATCAGAAAGCACCTGAAGAATCTTGAGCTGGGCAGGGAGCTTTCCTCGGATGTTTCAGGCTTTCTCAGGGTTTGAGGGTCTTTTTTGGGGGGGTCCTTGGCGTCTTTGTTGCTTGAGAATTTGGGGTTGGTTGAAGGATTCAGCCACTCAGAAAGACCGACCTCAAGTGAGGGGTCACGGAGCTTAAGGGAGACTCACTGTTTAGCCGCGTCATTCGGGGTGTCATCACATGTCTTCCCCGATGATGATCAGGTAGCTCATGTCCAGACCCTCAAAACTAACCCCAACATGCCCTGCAGGAGCCATGGCGGAAGAGGGCAAAGTGGAAGCAGCTAGGATGAGGTTTAAGTTAAGGGCTTGGGGTGTCGGGTTGAGAGTTTAGGGGTTTAGGTGTCTGCCTTGGGGTTTGCGCTGGCCCCATCAGCCCTGAGCAGGTGTTGTAATCTCCAGAATCCAAGCCTTACCCTCTTGGGAGTAGCAGCTGCCATGTGTCGAGATTGCACCCTCAAGCTCGTATGAATTCCCCAGAAGCCCCCAATCTTATGGGGTGCCAAAGGAGAAAGACAACTTCGACGTGGGCCCCCTGCCACTCGACAAGACACTTTGCACTGCAGGGCTTTGCGTGATTCGTGCGGGCAAGAGAATCTGGGTCTGGGACTCGTGCTTAGTTTTCGGGGTTCGTGGGACCCTGGGAGGGCTTGGTGACACAGACATACATGACAGGCTTCCCTGCGACCAAAGTGTCGCTGTTTTGATACATGGAGCCTCAACAGTCGGTCGTGGAACTAGGCAGCCACGGAAATCCAGAGGGTAAAGGCTTAAACTGGAAATGCTCCATACAATGCACAGGTCAGTGTTGCAGAAGTGCGTCAAGGACAACTCCCAGGCTTCTTGTTCCGATGTTCCCAGTGTCTATACACGAAACAGCTGGCCCAACCCAAAGACCGCAAAGCAGAGTTGAAGGTGCTCATCAATTGCCGCAACAACCGGAAGATCTTGGCCCGAGCCACTTGGAATTGAAGGTTTAAAGCCAGAGTTCACCAAACAGTCGCCCGCTTTGGGCCGCGACCATCACCTCTGCAAGCGGTCAGCGCATACGGACACGGAGTTAGCCTGGGAAGTAGGGAGCAAGACTGAGAGAAGCCTCGGCGACTACATGTATAGACTTATTGGGGGGAAATCTTCATAAACGGGCTTCAGCCAGACACCTTCAACCACTACAAGCTTACAGGGCTTTCACGCATCCCAGGTCAAGGCGTTTGATCGGCACTCGAACATGGTGCCCCAGCCGACTCCACAACTTGAGGGTTTCGGGTGCCGTGTCATTAGAAGTGCTTCGCAGAGGGAGTAGGACAACAACGCAGTAGCGGTCAACGCTGCGATGTGCTTGGCCAAAGCCAGGTAAGCCCGCAAGAATGAGCACGATGTTGAGTTTGCACATGACTATTCCTCAAAAACACCCGAAAGCTCCTGATCCCAACGATTGCAAAGTCGAGGCCGTACCTGCCCTGTCTTGACTACTAAGGCTCCGCACTCAACTCGGCTACGGCTGGGGGCTCTTCCTTCCTCTTCCTCACAGCCAGCCCGACGCGAGGTACTCGAGAATGTCCGGGAGATGTGGACTGAGACCCCTCACGGCGGCAAGAAGAAAGCAAAGCCCGTGAACAAGGACCATTGGGAGCATTGGGATCTTGGGAATGTTCTGAAGGTTTTGCCCTTCGTTCCCAACCTGCCCAGAACCCATTGCGAACCCGGCAAGCCTGCTTTCGACGCAGGATCGCTTCATCAGCAAGATGTTCCTTCGCGGCGACTCAGTGATCCTGGTGCCCTGCACGCAGAAAGCGCCTGAAGTCCCTCAAGTCCCTCAAGTCCCTCAAGTCCCTACCCTAAAGACCTTGAACCCCTTCGAATCCCCAGATGAGAAAAACCTCCGTGGAGACAATTGAGAACCTGTGCAACTCAAAGCCCTCCTGGACATTTAGCACAAGGGAATCTAACCTAGACCCTCAAACCAAAGGCCCTGACAAACCCGAAGCACTCTCATGAGCCTGCATGGCCGACAGCATGAGGTACTCCGCAATCCCAAGTTGGCAGCTCAGAGGGTTGTTTTGTTGGCTGCTGTTTGACCGTGGGAGTCTTGGGGTTCAGGCTTTTGTCGGTTTCGGGGCATTTCAGGGCAATCGGCGGGGGCTTTTGCAAGGGGTTTGGGGTTCGTGGCTTAGGGGGCAGAGGGTCGAGATGCAGAGCTCATGTGCGGCTCAGAGTCCTAAAGGGCTGCCCGCTGATGTCTCTCTCCCCAACCACGATATCCCGGGTTCTCACTCTTCCTTGTGTATGAGCGGGCACTTTCAAAAGAGACATTGAGGTAGAAAGAAGCCGGGACGTTGCACCGGGACTTGGCAGGCGGATGTGGGAGGGTGGTGGAGGGACCGAGAGCTCCAGGGATTAGATCTGGGGCTTCTGGGGCTTGGGATGACGGGAGTTCAGTGGACTAGGCCTGTTGGTATGCAGCAGCAAGCAGCAGCAGCAGCGGACGCGGGATGCCGTCATTAATGAGTTGTAATACGTAACAAATCAATGAATGACGTTAAAGTTAGTCTGCGGCACAAGCCACCCAGACACTACCCTCACCCAGACGCCTCCATTGAGAAGCACTATAATCTTGTTTATCCTGGACTCCGGCCCGAAGTCCAGCAATTCAAACAACGGAAGATCAAACACACGTCTTTTCTCAACAAAAGCCCGAGCCTGCGGGCTACTTTTCAAACCCCCACAAGCCGATTAACTTGCGGCAAGTCTCCACTCTGCAAGGCACTCGGATGCCTTATGAGCCCTGCATGGCATTTTGCTGAGCCAGGTGCGCAAGTCTGCAGGCTTAGGGTGTGCATCGGTGTGCAGGTTGCTTCTTTTGCTTGTTGCAAGCAAGCACCGGTCTTCCACGGGAGGGCCTCTGCATGGTTTGCGAAGATACTAGACATGAAGCCAAGCATGATACTTGTACAGGCCATTCCGACGTCTTGCATCCCGAAGTAAGCCTTTGAAGGCCTTAAACCTTGCGAGCCCTGGAGTGTTGTGGTGCCCTGTGGCAGGCAAGCACGTCCACTGCAGTCTGAGCGCTGGAGCGACAGCTGCATGCCCTGAGCAGCGAGCTTCCATTCGGGTCTCCGTTGAGATATCAGAGTCAACCCGGCAGCCTCAGAAGCCATACGTATCTTTCTGCGCAGGGCAGGCATCCAGCAAAGAACGGGCAAGTTGGATGGTGGCGCTGCATCTGAAAAAGCTGCCTGCTTTGGGAGGCTTGGGACTTCCACCGGACTGGCTTCACATGCACATGATTGATCAAATTGAGGAGGATTGACTACTTTGACCTACTTTCACTTCTTTGATCATTCTGAGGTATTGGGTCCCTAAGGTGGTGGGCAGATATTCTGCTTAGGCTTCCGCGTCTCAAGGTTGACTTATACAAGGCAGTTAGGCAGCCTCAGAACCAGGCTAGCCTGGCGAGCCCGGACGTCTCAGAGGAAGCAAACTCATCGGGCGCGAAGCAAGGACGGGGCAGGGTTTAGTGTTTTTTTTTCTCAGGCGAGATCTAGGGGCCAAGCTTCGCAGCCCTGAGCTCTCTGCGCGCTGTGGAATTTAAGATTTAGAACCTCCGCACAGCATGCCAGCTGCGTGATTGCTAAGGAGGCTTCAACGGCAGAGATGCCGGCTCTGTGAACATAACGTCCATCTCTTGGAACAACCAAAGTTCGCACTCCCACACAGGCACGCCCGCGCGCACAAAATCACCCCTACACCTGTACCTGCACCTACACTTTTTTTCCGTAAAGGAGATTCGGCAGACTCGCCCTCGGCTAATGCCACCTGTCGGCATGGTCAACACACAAACATGCTGGGGCATGCTCAGACCTCAGTCTTCGACAAAGAGAACCGCCCAAAGCAAGAATTCTTTTTATTCTGACATTCCCTGTGCACGAGACTTCCCCACAGAAAATCCTGAACCCGGAGCCCAAACAACAGAGAAGCCCAGTGTGCAGGGTTCCTAGGGTTGTCGCAGGCCAAGTTTCCCCCAGCCAAGGCTCAGCTTTCTTCACTGCGTGTGGACGGCCCTCATTTGAGATGGACAGGCCAACGTTCATCCTCCCTACAGAAGTTGGCTCGAAATAGCCTCTGAGTTAACGAATATCCTCCCGCTTTTTAAGGACAATGCATTTCTGCTGGAGTTTCAAGTGCTTTGGGGTGCCCAGGTTGCGTCAGGTTGAGGCCAGAGGCCAGAGGTGCTGTCGCTCCGGTCTGCAGCAGGGTTTTAGGGGTTTTGGGGGTTTGGCTGCAAGTTATTTGTTTGTCATTCTTTTTTTCAGGGGTTATTCGGGTTTTGGAGGTCGCTTCTCTTTCAGGATGATTCAGGATGTCGTGTCCAGGCCCCTGACAAGACTACCGAGCTTTCAGCCAAACTTGTGCAGCAGTCCCCAACTTCTGCTGTGTTCTTGAAGCCCAAACTTGCAAAACTGAACAGTCCTGCGAAAGGTGGACCAAAGTTGCCCACAACAGAGAGCCTTGGGCCCTTGAGCTGTGCAAGGCCAGTTGGGGTAAGGCTTGATTAGGGTTCGTTTTGAGGTGGGAGTTGCATCGAGTAAGTGGGGAAACAACTGACGTATGCGTAGTACGGTTGCCGATGGCGTTCAAGATGTGGTCAATCCTCAAGTGCTCAAACTTTTCAGGATCCACAGCGCGCACGCATTTCGAGCTCGGTGCTGAGACTTTTCTGCTTAGGCTGCAGGGCTTTGTGGCGAGGCTTGACACTGTCATGCACTGTCATGCTTCTCGGGACTTCAGAGGCTTTTTCAGAGTTTGTAGGGTTTTGAGGCTGAGTGGCTGGAGCCACTGCAGCTTGATTTGAGGTGTTTGTGATTACCACAGAAAGGAGAGGGGGAAAGACCGGGGAAGAAACAGTTGCACTTTCTACCGCATTCAGATGACTGAAAAGCATTCACGTTTAGATCACCGAATGCAGTCTGCCTTCTGTGACTTTCCGAGCGAGGGAGAAGTGTGAAGGATTCAGATGAAAGAATGAAAGAGGCTACGGGCCCCAAGCTCCCGATTCTGGCACCCAAAGCAGGCATGTTAAGGGCTCAGAAGGCTTGGAGTCACAAAACTCTTGGACAGCGGGCGCTGGTCAAAGTCAGGCTTGGTCGAATGAGAGCCTTGAGGAGGCGGGTGCGGCTGGCCTTTGCAGGGCAGAGTTTAGAAGTTGGAGTGTCGGGGGCTTGCCGGGCCAACATGATCCAGCGTTTGTAGGAGACTTGGGCTTCAAGCTTCCTTACAGGATGCGAGCATGAGTGCCTTAAGGAATTTGGGGGGGGGGATGGTGGTTACGTCTCGAGACAATTCAGAGCGTCTGGGGTTTAGGTATTAGCGGACTTGAGGTTGTGTCGCTTGTGTTACGGGTTCCCGACAACTCCAAACAGCTTCAAGCCTTATTCGGGGCCTCGAGATACCAGCGGCAAGTCTGCAGCTTAAATACTTCCTCTGGTAGGAAGCGCTATGCTAGCCTAAGTTAAGTCTTAAGCCCTGAAGCCAATGTACTGAGAGAGTCCCAGGAGCAGGAGTCCATTCTCTTCGCTGAGCTGGAAGTGCTACAGCCGCTTGCCCCAAGAAAGGCTGTGCAACACACACGCTTTTTTTTGTGCCGTGGGAGGGAGGGGGAGTCCGGGAGGGGGTGTCGGGGCAATCCCCGTCAATTTCCAAGCCCGGCCCGCAACCTTCCAGCTTTGCAGAGCGAGTGTTTCGGTGTTCGGCGGCCTTCTCCACCCTCCCAACTTCAATTGCAAAAACCTGCTTGCTGACAGGTTGCCTTGGGAGAGCCGAAGTAGGGGGACGTCGGGGTTTGGGTTTTAAGATGTCGGAGGTTGTTGGGGGGCCGTTCGGGGACAATGAGGCTGGAGACTGGCAGCTCTTGCCGGAAAGGCCGGAGTTTCCGTGTTCCTGCGCCTTGGACAGGTGTCCTTAAGCTTTCTAGGCATTGCTGCGCCCCCAACGCTGCTTTTGAACCCTTGATTCCTGTGTTGAGCTTGTTGCATGTGCTGATTCCTTTCAGTGCACTGAGCACGGGGTTCTTTTCTAGTGTTGACTGCCCTATGCAACCAACATCATGGGAGCCATGGATGCTTTTCAATGGTAGCTTGGCCCGCTGACTGCTGACCCAATGCAGATTCTTAAACCTCAACCACAGTTTGTCTGAATACCCCTAGCGTTGGCCGAACAAGACCCTCAATGAAACCTTTGAGTCTTTCGTGGTTTGTAGTTTCCGGCGCTTAGGGCTTGGGGTTTTGCTGGGTTTGCGGAAGAGGTCATCCTAAGTCTTTTAACTTTAACCCCATAGCCTCCTGGAGGCAAGGAAGGCTCCGAACTGTTATCATGCTACCCGACACACAGACACACAGACACACAGACACACAGACACACAGACACACAGACACACAGACACATAGACAGACAGACACACAGACACACAGACACACAGACAGACAGACACACAGACACGCAGACACACAGACACACAGACACACAGACACACAGACAGACAGACACACAGACACACAGACACACAGACAGACAGACACACAGACACGCAGACACACAGACACACAGACACACAGACACACAGACACACAGACACACAGACACACAGACACACAGACACACAGACACACAGACACACAGACACACAGACACACAGACACACAGACACACAGACACACAGACACACAGACACACAGACACACAGACACACAGACACACAGACACACAGACACACAGACACACAGACACACAGACACACATACACACAGACACACAGACACACAGACACACAGACACACAGACACACAGACACACAGACACACAGACCCACAGACCCACAGACCCACAGACCCACAGACACACAGACACACAGACACACAGACACACAGACACACATACACACAGACAGAGACACACAGACACACAGAGACACAGAGACACACAGACACACAGAGACACACACACACACACAGAGACACAAACACTCGCACACATGCACGCACACCTTTTTCACTTGAACATTGGAACTACGGATACCTACGGGTAGAACTCAGTTGAGGTTCGAGCTGTTTTGGTGGGTCCTGCTCCATGACGCCCTCTAGACCAGAGCCTCGAACATGAAAGCCTGATGTGCAGCCCGACTTTGACAGGCTCACTGGTGATAGGTTTTGCCTCATGGCAGCACAAGGAGAGCGAGCTGGCATTGCAACTGTTGAGGGTGCAGGTGTTTCGGTGTTACCACGGTTACGTGCACTTTGGGTCTTGGGCCTCAGCCATTTTCTCGCATGAGAGGCTCTTGAACGTAGTGCCGCAAATCACATCTTGTCTTGCTGGCCTTGATGGCATGGTCCAGCATATGTTTGGTTCCCTAGAACACTCGATGGCGTCCGCATGTGTCGGCATGATTGCGACTTGGGCAAGCCGTGCTTGAAGAAGGCATTGAAGCGATCCCAAGGCCAAGCTAGGCCCGGCCCGGCAGTTTGGTAGGGAGGCAGGGAGGAATGTAGCTGCCTCACCCACCCGAATTGACAGTAGCCCTTTGCCTCCTGCAAATGCCCGACGATTTGCGCAGGAATCGAAGCTCGACTCCACGAGATTGTGGCTGCCGAGCCCTCACCGCCTACGAAAGGGTGCCCTCATCATGCTGAGCAACCCTGAAAAAGGCCAGGATAGATAGCAAGGTGTACTTGTAAGCGCGTGTGCGTTCTGCCTCGCCAGCCGGGTCGGCCCAACACGGAGGTCCAAGCGCGGCACCTTGGAGTTTCCAGTCCGCCGGTCGGGACTGCAGATGCGGAAAACGACCACGGGTCGAGGAAACAGACGCCGGAGCAACCGACCACAAACCTGAAACTTTGATGAGCCCACGGCGTAGGCGAACTTGGGGGAACGTAAACAGTAGAAAGGAGGGGTAAGTTTTTGGCCCCCAAGCAAATCTGATTTGGCAGCTCCCACAGGAGAGCGTACGGGTTTGGGGCGTGGGGAAGGATACCAGATCCAGATGCCTCTCGGAGGTCGCCGAGACCAACTAGGGTGCCGTGCAGAACACTTCCAGGAGTCCCCAACAGCTCTCAGATTTGCATTTTCTGGAGACGTGAGACACAGAGAGGCGGAGGCCGAGCAGGAGCGGCCTAATGGTACATTTTTGTCATACTGATATGACGATACACTATTGATCTTGTAAGGTGGCGGAGTGATGGAAAGATCCTCCGCGCCAATGCCAGCGAACAGCACAGTAGACTGCCGCGCTCTTGGCATCCTGCATCTTGATGCAAAGCTTTGCAGCGAACTCAAGGTCTGTTGAGGTCCTCACGTGACAAATGGGACTCCCAAGTTTTTTTTGCGCAATATCCAGGTCGGCAAGATTGGGGGAGGTTGACTCATTTCAGGACTTGTGGCTTCGTGGGTCGTTGTGAGTGAAGCTAGCCAGATCCCTCAAACCGCGGCCTCGCCGTCTTGGCGATCCAAGAACTGATGCCTCTGCAGATCTGTGCCAAGATGCTCAGTGACTAAAGCCGCGAGTGTGGATAGGGTTTTACAGGTCAAGTGCACATACCCGTAGACAGACCCCCGCCACCGACCCAAGCTTTTTAAGCACGACGCTCTCAGACACCAGAACTTACACGAATTTCCACACGGAACCCACATCGCCTGATCTCCCATTGCTCCCCACAAGCCTGGCTCCCCAGACGCCAGGATTCTAGTGAGCATTGTTCCAGGTGGGCCTTCCAAGAGGGTGACAAGCTGGGCTTTGCCATTGGCTCACACCAGGTGTGCTTTGAACGTTCAAAAGGTTTAGGTCAAGTTCGTAGGGTTAGATGAGCCACTGTGATCTGAACCCGATCCTGGAATCCCTTTAACCTCAAGCGTTCCTCAATCCCCATGACCTCGAGCGTTCTGCTCCAAAGCCTTGTGTGCTTCTTTTGGGCGCCCTTCTTGTGCAGGTGAGCTTTTTGCGCAATGGCCTCTGTGTACATAGCATCCCGCTTCTTGGAGCCTGGACGGCAAGGAGGGAAGCCTTGAGCGAGCCTTGCTAGCTGAGGGCGGTAGGATGAACCTTGGTTATTACTCTTGGACGGAACCTTGGCATTCGGAACGGAAGATCCTTGTAGCCCTGAGCCATACATTCCTCTTTGCACCTTTGCCTTGCGGCCGTTAAGGAATGAACAGACTTGGGTTCCACAGCGATGCAAAGGTTGGGACAGGGTGCAAGCTCGCTGTTCAGTGGCGGAGCTGCAGGGCTTCTCGGTTTGTGAGAGTTCTGGGTTTAAGGATGTTTAAGGTCTTCCGGGATACATGTGTCATGAGATGTGTGGGATTTGAAGCTCTTGGAGAATCATGCAGCACAGAGAAGTATCAATGGAAGAGTGCTCTCAAAACGGCAGCCCCCGGCCTCACGAGACCCTTCGTTCTTATTCTTACTCTTCTTGTGCTCAGCCGGTTGGTTACGTTTACAATGATGATTCGTCATGATTCGCTCATACGTATATATTGGGTCTCATTGTATTGAGTGAGGATGATCTCGGGGCACTAGCTGCAGATCCAAAGAAAGGGTTACCACAAGATTTCGGTCGCACCCTGGATCCTAAACCTATACACGTCTATACACCCTGCACACACCAGAGAGCCTCTAAACATTGAGCGGCCCCGAGGCTCCGATCACCATTAAGCTGTGCCCCAAGGACCCCCCAAATGTGCAGGTGCAGCCTGTGCTGGTTGTTGGCCTGGAGAGTCCAGTCACTCTCAGGTGGGAACTGACATGCGCCGGCATTCTCACCTTGGCATCGGCGATGAAGCTCAACCCCCAAAGTCTCGAAACCTGGTCGCTCCAGGCTCTGCGAGCCTTATCAACATCCGGGCCTCTGGCTCGATCCAGGCGGGGGCGAAGGGGCAAGCACGTTTCCAGAGCCCTCAGTCTTACAACGCCGAATCCCTGTCACCCCGCAAAGCTCGTAAACTACGAAACCCTGAAAGGGCGGGCCTTAACTTTCACCCCAATCATTCTTTCGTGCCAAAGACAAAAGATCAACTGAGGGTTTCGGCACTCCGGGGCTCCCTCGGAGTGGAGAGTTTGTTTGGATTTTCGTGAGGTTTTCCACAGTAGCCTCGGGAACTCAACTGAAGTCAATTGGCTTCTTCTGCCCCTGCACATGTCTCACGCTTTGCAACGCCTAGCTCCGAACCGAGGCTTCCGAATACTTCAGGAGGCCGCTTCTTCGGCCATTGGTCCCGGACCCAGCTCCCTGCTCCAGCATTCCGGGCCTCGAATTCACACCGGGTTGGCAGTGTGGTTCGGGGGTTAGAAAAGCCTAGGGGTCAGGGTTTGGGTTTCGGGGCTACGGCACAGATCGGAACTCGGGGTTCAAGAGCGCATCGTCACTTCATCAGCTCTGGGTTGCGGAGGCTCCATTACGGGTAGGGAGGAAGTTCAACCAAAGCTTGCATTTTGCTGCCTTTGCGGGTTGCCGTCCCGCGCCCGCTCAAAAACAAAACAACCTTCCGAAGCACACAGCACATGTTACTATGTTACCATTGTTTTGCATGGATGGGTTTTTCCAAGCGATCACGAAGTTTTTCGTAATCTTCAGTAGCGCACTCCGACATGGCCACAGACCTAAGCTAGATATTCTCGGGACCCGAAGGGAAACCCGCACGTTGGTGACATCCTCGTGTGTTTTCCAGTTACCTTCCAACACCCCATTCTTGTTGTTGCACCCCATTCTCGTTGTTCATGCTTCTACTCGATCTCCTTAGAAGCACAATCTTCAGAACTGTAAACCCATTGGTTCATTACTGCTGCTGTGGCAGGCAATTTGCCGGATCGGCGTGGCCACAGAGGATCGCCTCGGGTTCAGTGGTAGTGCTAATGCTGACAAGATCCTAGCAGGAAGGAAAAGTGCTGAGAGCACAGGCTCGCCATCAGAGTCATAAAGCTAGTGTGCAGACTTGGTGCGAAGCGTCAGCAAGCGCAGAAATACCTCTGCCCAAGGAGCAGGCCCAGACTGGAACCTTGTGACACTGTACACCCTAAACCTTGTCACGTTCGAGGACCCCTGCCTCATGTGACGCCATTACGCAAGTTCCGCAGGCAGGGCACCCTTGCATGAGCGTAGGTGTCCTCATTGATTCCTAAAATGTCGATTTCAACCCTCAAGCTACACTGAGCAGCCCCAAGCCCTGCATGCATCCTTGATTGCCCTCACCCACGCTTTGTGAAAGCAGTGGGGGTCTTGGAGAGCCCTCACGGCTGTCTCGGACAAAAGTGAGAAAAGGTGTAGCCGGGCCATCTTCTGCCTGACAGCCCTCCACAAGCAATGCTTTGGAGGTGCATACGGGGAGGGGGGTCAGTTTCGGGATTCAGGGGTTTTGAACTCCAGGTCCGAACTCTTGGGACTGAGAGCTTGGCCGGGTTCTTGCTTAGTGACAGAGATGCATATTCCGCCATCTAACTGGGCACTGGGCGGTTAGTGCAACTCTTATGCCTGATGCCGACTTCTCAGAAATTCGCTTTTGGTCTCGGAGGTGTCGCAAGCCGCGGGCCTGTCACGTGGTGGCACGGCAGTCGAGAATTCCAAACTCTGTACTTGGGGATCAAACTGCCATGGGCAGGCGTGCGAGCCACCGAGGGCTTTGCGACAACACGAATTGCTTCCCGACCAACACGTGTGCTGCTAGCCTTTCCGTCAGTATTGCACGTACACAGAGCTTTCACACCAGGCCCTTCACCCCCATGCCCTGGCTACTTGTACAACAGATTCCCCGACTGAGCATCAAACAGCACACCGCATTTCTGAAAGCAAGACGAGACACCCTGAAGCCCAAATTTCAATCCTGAGATCGCTCCCAAGGCCCCGCTACCGGAAGCTTTGGCCATCCTCCCGGAGGAGGAGGAGGTCCCCAAAAGGATTCAGGTCAGGTGAGGTGAGGGAGGCTTGGGTTTAGGAGTTGGCTTGGCTTCCAACTGAAGAAAGATCTTACCAATGCAACATGTACCATCCTGCTGATGCGACATGCCGAAAAGATGTATGGTTAGTCGAATTAAGGGGATTGGGATCGGCAAGTTGTGTGAGTCGCCCTTTCCGGATTGTAAGGCTTACAGTGGGGGATATCGTTGACAGGTGCCAGAATGCAAGGTCAGGAAGAGCCGATACTTCCCGACTGAAGTGTTGTACTTCTGTTCTCTGCAGCACGTGAGTCTGACGGCCACACTTCATGCACGATCGCAGCTACCCTCTTACCCATGGAGCTGTGAGGATTGTAGATGATAGTAGTTGACATTCATCTCCAAAACCTTAAACTCCGAAATGCTTAGCCCTGCACAGCCCTGCACCTGAGTATCCTCTGAAAGTTCTGGCTTTGGATTCATGGGGTTTCGCGTAGGGTAGATTCATGAAAAGACTGTGAAACGGACTATGGGAAGACCCCAAGAGCGTTGCAAAAGACCCCTCACAGGCTGGAAGCTTTTCAGGGCAGTAAAGGACGAATGTAACCTGAAGAAAGAATCGCCCCCGAAGCATCCAAGATGCACCCCTCGGCTGAAGCCATCTGAAGCCTGTCAAGAAAACACAGGACAGGGTGCCCCTGCCGTGGCCACCCAGCGTTCCTGCAGTGGTTCACCCCGAGATTCATGAGGCCGCGGTTGAGGGTTCAGAAGGGATCCTTCGTTCAAGGCCCATGCAGTTTGGAAGGCTGCCCTTGTTGACTCGCACGGCGGAGTTTGGCGTCAAACGAGTCTTCGACGCTGCAGAGACCCAAAAGCCCAGCGAATCACGGCAAACAAAACCCACCTCCTATCATGCTCTGCCCGGGGAGGTTGGTGCTGCAGCCAGCTGCTCAGGAATCTGGATGTTGGGGAGTTGTGGCGGGATCAAGGATCAAGAAGCTGAGGGCCCGAGTCGATTCGAAGTTCAGGGGTGATAGTGCCTGACAGGGAGCTTGGAGGGTGCGGACGCCAGCTGCCAAGGCCCTTTCGGCTACAATCGGGCGGTTCAGAGGCGCTCTTGAGACTGGGTGTGCGATACGGGGCATAGCTGTGCTCAAAGTGCGATCCCTCTTTCGGTGGAGAGAGATTCGAGTCAGGAGGGTTCGATCTTGGCAAACAATGGAGGTTGTGCGGAGGTGTGCATGTGCTAAGCGTTCCTTGAATCCCCCCCAAACAAGAGAAAGACAGGCTCCTCGACCGTGGAGGCCTTCGTCCGCCTGCGTGCCGACGATCTGCAGCGCTGCCTCTGGGACGTTCGCTGGTTCTTTTTTCGGGATGCGGGGGGAGGGGGGCAGAAGGCGTAGGGTGCATGGTGGTTGAGTCGATGTGGCTTTAGGAGTTCTAAGGGAGTTGGCCTCCAGAGTCTACGAAAGGGTATATATTTGAAGGTAAGGCCTGCATTGGGTGTGAAATAAAGAAAAGTTGAGGCTCGAGAGCAGGAAGGTGATCCCTGAAGTGATCATCTGCTTGGACCTTCCCCCCTACAACCGTGGATATCACGAATGCTGTGACACCCCAACATCCTTGTGGAATCCCAGAGGCCCAGGCAACTTGGTACCGCTCTCGTGAACACCTGGCGCTAAGCCCTCCTCAGCACTCAACAACACCCACATGAAGGAAGTAGTCCTCTCGCTTCACTCCGAGAAGCCTCAGACCAAAAGCAGCAGGTTGCAGCCCCAAATCCCGAACCCCCGCAAATCTCTCCCCGAACTCCCAAGCACCCCAGTTTGTCTCAAGCCCCTCACATCCCTCCACTCCCAACGAAACATCGTCGAAGCCCCAAGCTAGATAAGCCTTCAAGCCACCCCTACACAGGCCGGCCCCCCTAAGCTCGAAGTTCGGACCCCTTGAAGCGAGGTGTGTGCGTGGCCCGCTTCGAGGATGCATCCCTGAAGCCCTGACTTGCCAACTGTCAACAAAAAGGGGAGGTAGTTTGGTAGTTTAGGGCCTTAGGGCCCAAGTGCGCTTAAGGAGGCTCAGGGGCCTTGATGGGGCCTTATAATTCAGGGTTGATTTAGTGGTGTGGGGCTGCAGGCATTGAGGGGTCAAGGCGTGGGGGCTGAAGTTTTCGGCGCTTCCTGAGACTTTTGATGTGCAGGGGCCCTTTGAGTTAAGGCACTCGAGGCACCCAAGAGCCCCGCTGGCGACCCCACCCGAGTCATTGAGAGCTGAACCTACCAGGAGGCCGGCTCTGCCGAAGCCCATGGCCTCGCCATCCGCGAAGGTCGGCTTCAGGCCAGCTGCCATAGCAAGAAGAGCAGATGCCGCACATCCCGTAAACCGAGGTTATCCTGCTTACGGTTTCTAAAGCTCTGTTTAGCCAAATGCCCGTATACTGACCCATCCCCTCCCCACCCGTCCAAATCCCAAACCGAAGCCCTGCCTGTTGCTACAGCCTGATTGGAGGTACTTGGAGCTCGCAGTCAGAACTGCAGATAGGAGTGTATGCTCATGCATATACAACACACAGCAACGTGCGGCCGTTTTTCCGAAGGTCCGGGTTCTACTGTACTTTATAATTTTATGCAGAAGCCACCAGGCAGCCAGGGGCCACCTTCGGAGCGAGGCGCTTTTGCCCAGAGAGGTTTTCAGCTCCGTTGAGGGCTTCGGCTTTAGGCCCGTCAGTACCGTTAGGCTTGGGCTTGCGGCTCCGGGTGTCTTGGACGATTCAGTGTTATTACATGTCTTTGGGGTTAGGGCCTCAGACATATGTAGAGATGTTGCTGCAGGGAGCTCCAGGAGGGACACGGCTAATCTCCAGGCGTTGTCGCTCGCAGTCTAAGAGCTGTTTTCTCAAGCCCAGGTGAACAGTGCGCACAGGGAGATCCCAAACACCCAGCAAGAAATAAAGGCCGCCAAAGTCTATCGGCAGTTCTAAAGGGTTGGTTGAGTGATGTTGAGAGCAGTTCTGAGAAGTCATGCCAACCATTGCGGTTAACACTCAGGGTTTTGACCCAACCAGACCCAAGTTCCAAGCGCCACAAAACCCAAGCCCCAAATGCAAGGCGAAGATCACCAGCGGCAAGTGGCACCACGTTGCCTGCGCCTGCGATGGTGCAGAGAGGCACTACCAGTACCAAATTAGGGCTTCATCTCAAGCTTCGGGGTGATCTTGACGTGGCGACTGTGCTGGTGACGTGTGCAGAGTTTCGTTCTGGCAAAAGCTGCTGTTTATGATTATATCGCTTGTGAGGTCAGCCTTGGGAGCACAAGACCTGAAAGAAGCTTGACCTGGGGGAGGGATGAATCAGTCTATCCATGGCGGAAGTGGCCGCAGAAGCCGTGTATTCTGGAATGTTGGAAATCCACAGCACGACCTTCAGGATTCAGGATGCTTCGGGATGCTTCCGCATGCTTCGGTTTAGGCGTTAGTTTGCCCCAACAGACCAAGAGCCGACAGCTCTTCTCTCGGCAGGAAGCTATGGTTGGACTATCAGCTTGTCGCGCAAGACCAGCTCAGTCTCTTGTCAGCCCTTGTCAGTATTGAGAGCCGTGGGCGTCGTTTTTAAAACCCTGGTGCCCGAGGAGCTGCTTGTACCGTGCTCTGCAACGGTTGGCTTGGCTTTCAAGGGCTGAAAACAGGAGTCTTAAACGACCCACGAACGGCTTGGCGGGTAGAGCTGTCGGTGGCTCCTCAATGCAACGCATTTTCTCGAGACAGGATGTGTTCAGCGTTTGGGGTTTCGAGTGAATCTAGGCACTGCGTTGATGGCGTACATCTCAGCATCTGAGCTGTAAACAGGGTTGAGCGGGCGTGTCGGAATTGATAGCCACTTCGCTAAGTGCAACCACCGGAGACCGGTGGTGATGAAGTACTCGTATTCCTGCCTCCCATGGGTGGACACCGTCGTGCAGCCAGTCCAGGTACTGTAAACCTTGAGTCCGAGCTTATAAGGCACGGTGACAAGATGATTTGGCTTTAATGGAGCGCTTCTTTTCAGGCGAATCTGCGATGGCAGAAGACCTGCGCGTGGATGTGGCTTTCTACGAAGGCCGTGCTTTTTGCAGCCCGAAGGCCCTTTTCGCACGGTCTAGCTTTGTGTGTCTGGGCTGCGAAGTTGGTTTCATGCTGGAGTAGGTGTCGGTGTCTCAACCGCTATCGCCAAACAGAATCATCTCCTCACACACCCTGAGCCAATTTGCCAATCCGATCCTCTGTTCGGCCCGTGCAGGAGCTGCCACAACAGAGCTTGGGCAGGCCTGTCTCAGCGTTGTTCTTGTTGAATATTCCGGCATTTCAAGCGCCTCAAGTCAGATGTTCGGGTCTAAGGAGCTAGCGTTCAAGATATCGCGAACCAAAGCAGGGTCTGACATGCACCCACATCCAGAAAAGTCCCGGTTGCAGGATGCACAAGGTTGCCTGATAGTGATGCCAGGCCATGTGGATCGCGAGCATCTCCAGTGTGAGCAATATGAAGCACGCATACTGAACAGATCGAACAGTCACATGATCCAAGAGTGTGCATTGAAGGTACCCAAAATGACCTCCATTCGCTATGCAATCCAAAGTGCTAACTTCCACCTCCGCCCCAGCGTGTGCAAAGAGGCCTCCAGGCTCCAAAAAAAGGCCAGTCCTAGACGACCCGACTCAGATCCCGAAGTTGCCCCCAACGGGGTACGCTGAAAACCTCCCCCTCCTCACCTATGAAGAACCTGAGACCGAAACATCTAACAAACCAGGAGAGCCGAAGTCATGGAAGTGGCAGATCTGAGATCCGAAACATTCGGATCTGGAAGGCCCCGTTGTCGGAAGTCTTCAACCTTCCGGTTCAGTTCAGCTTGAGTGCAGTCAGGCAAAGAACCCCTCGCTTGCGTGTCAATGAATGCTACATTCTGTCCCGAAGGGGGCGACTGATGGTCAAGAGTTTCAGGGTTTCGCTGAGGTATGCCTGAACTCAAGCTACTTCAGCCCTATCTTCCACACCCTAAGTTGCAAAGAATATCAAAGAGATGCATGTGGGAGCATATGTCATGTCCTTGAAAGCAGGTCTCTCACAAAAGTTACCGTAGTTTGTCAGACAACTTCGCTGTTGGGATTTTGCAAGTGTGTGCATCGGGGCCGGTGTCCTCAAATCGGACGTTGCATACCTCGCAGGATCCCAAAACATCCTCGGCGCCTTAGAAGTCCTAAGCCACAGGATGCAGGGTAGGGCCCAAAGTTTCTGAACTGCACACCAGGAGGCCCTCCGACCAGAGGATATGCAGGCGTACGACGCGTTTATTGAGGACCAGGCCAGGAATGCGTTCGGGTTGTATTACGGATAAAGCTGGTGAGTTTGGGTTGCCAGTGCCTCAGTGCCTCCATCGTGGTTCGCGGAGCAAAGCCCAAGCCACCGCCAGCTTGGGCTTTTTTAGGGGATTGTAGACTACAGAGCTCAGAATCCTACACCATCCCAACCAAACCGAAATCATTTTGAGAGCTCTTTGCTCAGGCATTAGAGGCCTTGTCTGCGGCCTCGACTGGCCTAGGCCGGCACACCTCTAGAAACATGCTGGATCCACTTACCGTCTGGGGGTTCGGGAGCCTTTGTTGTTTTTCGGCTGCTCACCTAGCCCCTGTAAGCCTGCACAATTTCCAGATCTCAAGCCGCAAGGGTACCAACGGCGGCGCGATGTTAGAGCGGCTGTAGACACGGTTGTCTGGATATTTAGCACATGCAGCTTCACCAGCCTGATCCGTGATTCGATGCAAGCCCCATGAACATTTCGTTTGGGGCCCGCGGCTATGCTGCAGCGTTGGTTTATTTTCGTCAAATAAGGGTCTTTAGCCTTGAGAAACCACAATATGATGATTGAGTCTGGCAAGCAGACCGGCGTATCCCCCGCTTCGCTGCTTCGTAGGCCCCTGGGTGATGGGGCCGCAGTTGGCACGGCAGCTTGGCAAGCGAGGCGCGTGATGGCACACGATGGCACATGCCCACCTCTTTTGTGATTTTCAGTTTTTGCGCAAGGTCCGAATCGGCCTTCCCGCTCGGGCTTCAAGCTTCAAGGGTTGCGCGTGCGTTTGCAGCACTGAAACGTTTAAGGGAAGAAGTCTCTGCGGATCACTGTGTGTACAGGGTGCAATGTCGGTGTTCGCGGGCCATGAGCCAAGTAGGTTGGTTCTATGTAAGACGCTGGACGAAGAAGCTGATCATATCAAGTTGTGGCAGAGCTCTTCAAGAGAGATGGATTGCCTCAGGGGCTTCGGGTTTCAATCTTCAGGACAGGAAGGGTTTATGGTGCACGGCCCGCATCGGCTTCTTTAATACAATGAAGGGCGGTGTTAGGTTTGTTTGCATGATACCGGGAAATACTCGCCTGTACTACGACATTTGGTGGAAAACCTTAAAGAGCTGTATACCCTGCACGGAAGCTAGCACAGTCTGAGATCGAAAGCCCGAGACGGTTCCTCAACCTGTACGCCTGCAGGGCTTCGTGCACTGGACCGCCGCGGTGCCAAAGATGCGACGCGGCGGCTCCTGCGAAGCATTGCCTTCAACCTAAGTGCCTTGGCTTGCAGCCATGTATGGCTGAAAGGTGTCGGGTATTGAGGTCACCATGCGCAAGCTTTTGGGGGTTCAAGGTGTTCACGCAGGTTGCTCATGGATTTCGGGTTCCATTTCGGGTTCCCGGGGCTTCAGGCTGGGGGATGAGATCTTGAACCTCTCTTGTCGTGAGCTGCTTTGATTCTACGGCGGGGGGGGGGGGATTGTTTGCGTTTAGCCGATTCGCTTTTGTTTATTGGGTTGCAAAGAGCCTCTGGGATGCCTGTTTGGAAGTCCCTGTAGAAACCATACATCCGAAAGTGGTTTGGAGTTTCGGGCAGAGGCGCCAAACGCTAAATTGTAAACGCTTGCGCGCACCGCCTCGGCAGCCGGGCTGGCCAACACGGGGTGTAGCGTGCGCATCGCAGATGAAGGAAAGCCAAGTCCTATGTCTCATGGTACATCGTGCAACACCCCGCACGTCATGAGTTCAGGAGGCAGGAGGGTAGGGGGGTTTGAAGGGGCAGCCAGGCTGGGGCCAGGGGCAAAGTTGGGGGAAGGGTTTGGAAGGAGACCAGATCATGGTGTGATTGTTCTAGACGCCTTTCGGCCGGAAGCCAGTTTAGGGGCCGCACGCCTCTACACTTGAAAACCAACACTTTCAAGCTCGCTTTAGGCTTGACAGGGCTTGGGGTTGAAGAAGGCCTCGGCATGCAGCTTGCACTATCTTGCACTCAGGTGTGCGCGGTCAAGAGCTGAGCCTTGGACAGAGGAGAACCGCGCGTCTAAGAGATTTGGAACCCTTAGCCCTATCTCTTCCCGGGTTCATCTGCGAAGAGGCTACATGTACCGGCTTAACAACTTCAACACATTGCACATCACCACGTGAACGTGATTGAGGGGGTAGCCTGTCAGATCCACACTACACCTCAGGACGGCGCCCTTAGATGCGGCTCTGGGTCGGGAAGTGCTGGCCTACTTGCACGTCGCCACGCACCAGAGCTGTTGGCAGGCCCGAGTTCGCCCGTGCCTGTCTGTTTGCCTTTTCGGCGTTGAACGGCTGAGTTGGAGGCCCCGACAGTCGCTGATGTGCTTCTTTTTGTTTGTTTTCGCGCACGAATTCTGAGCTGTGAAGTCTCGGCGATCTTGGTCTCCGAACACGGATCCAGGTCCAGGGAGCCCTGAAATTTGCCAGTCCGGACCGTATGGATCCTTCCGAAGCGGCCCCAGCTTGCTGAGTGCCAAACGCAAGACCAACCCCATTCCTCTGGAGATTGAACTCCCGGGGCGCCCACACCCCCGATGCCCGGCCTAACCCCCGTCTTCAACACAAGGAAGCCTAACCTGCAACACCTGAAGACACGTGCCCCGCCAGCAAGGTACCGATTTGGAAGCCGTATATACTCAGACCCCCAAACCCGCAAAAATCCCTAGATTCCCAACATACCCCAAGTCCAGCAGGTGCAGGTCAAGGCGGCTTTGTTCGGGGAAGACTTGCCAGAGCGCCTGTCAGATCCAGGACTGCCATGTGCACAGGGCCGAAGCTCGCTTTTTCGGGGTTCAGGAGGATTTCGAATAAAGTCTCTATGAATTTCTTCGAGGACGAAGCATGCGCAAGTCTTCTGTCCATTGCTGCCTTAGCTCATCTGAGGATGGCGAACGGGGCAGAAACCATCTGCAGCCGTTCCTGACCTTCCCGACCTTCATGCTGAATTTACAACGACTCCATTTCACATGTTCCGCCTGAAAGTCTTACAGCCTCTGCAATGCCCTTGAGGCATTGCACTCGGACATCAGAGAATCAGTGATGTAAAGAGTTCTTTGTTTTTTGGCCTGGCGAGTTCCAGGGGACGAAGACAGCGCGGGCATGCAGCATCCCACCAAGCCTCCGTGTCCTTCTTGAGACCTGTGCACAGCAGTGCACAACTTCAATCTTTTCAGGCTGCAGGCAAGGGCATGCCTTTTCAATATCCGCTTAAATAGGAGCCCCAGTGTGTGCCAGGATACCTCCGATTTCGGAAACAGGCGCCTTGGACAAACTCCTAGATCTGGGTGCAGTCGGCCATTGTTGCTCCTAATCGCAGATGTCCAGCTGCATCAATCGTGGAGGCACAGTAGCACACAGCACATATATCCCGTATCTGCCGGTGTCAGCGGCACTCCTATCGCAGGCATTGGTTAACATGCCCTCACGAGGGGCTAAAGCCACGTAGCTTTAATACATGCTTTGGGATGTTCCAGGGATTGTGTCTTCATCTATGGATGAAGGTTTGCAAGGTTTGCTTGCGGAGTCGGCAAGTTTTTCAGGGCGTACAGTCTGTCCGACGGTAGAAAGTGGCCATGAAACTTCCAACCCCAGTTAGCTTACCGGATCTTGTGGCTCGATCGTGTTGAGGTCCATGTTGCGGATCGCCTCCTCAGCAGCTGTGCGGATGAAGCCTGACTGCATGCGCTGCTGAGACTCGGGGCCTATGACTGGTAGCAACGGTTGAAAACTCGTCCCAAAACCCCTAGGGCCAACATAAATCCATGGGCACTGGATGTCGCCTCAAGGAAACCATCCTTGAGCTGGTGGACAGCCGGGTGTTGCGTGATGGGAGCCGCCTGCCTGGGCTGTCCTCCAATTTTATGACCCCGGGTAGTTAGGTGGCAGAGTCGGACTTCATGGCCTTTGGTAGCACTGCGACCTTCCGCTTTAGCACGTAGCTTTCCGTTCTCCGCCTTTCTCGGCAGAGTTCCGTGTCAAGGTTCTGTCAACAAAGGGTCCGAAGGTGCCTGTCAAGTTGCGCTGACCTTTGGGACTGGTGTGTCGGAAATCCAGGTTTAAGATGGCTCGTGAGTCCAGGGCCTTTCGGGAATTCGGGCCTCTGGTTGGAAACTTGCGGATAAAGGCATGTCTGTGTGGCGGAGTTGGAGTGTACGGTGCTCGGGCACAGGTGCAGCATAATCAGCATATGCCTAAACCGCTACACCCTGCGACCTAGGGCCTATGTGTACGAATCTGTGCTCTCCGAGGTGAAGGAAGCCATGATGAGTGACTCGCCGCACGTGTTGAGATCGAGCTGAAGTCTGAAGGGACCGACCCGAACCTTCCTAATGGACATCCCAAACCCAGTAATTCTGGATTATCAACGCATGAGATCATGTACCTCTGCTTGGGGCACCAATCAGAAAGAAGCTGCCGAAGAAGCCGGACGCCCAAGGCCAACCCCAACCGCTATGCAAAGCCCCGAGGCTCCAGGCTCATCTAGGCACTAGATGATGCCATTTCTCAGAGGGTCGCAGTGAGGTGTTGGACAAAGATGCCACGCATAAGCTTGTGGTCCTCACTTCCTGTCACGCACCTTGGCATTGTCGTGGCTTCGCGCTTCGGCTCCGCTGCCAGCTTGGGCGAGTTGGACTAGAAAGATATGACGAGGTCTTTATCAGAGGCTTGCTATGCATGGGCGCCGCAGCCCTCCGCATGTGTCTGTCTCTATCCTTCAATTCCGGACGCCCCCAACTGCACCTCGATGAAGGCGCGCAGCAGAGCAAGTGCGTCCCCTTGTCGGTGAGCTCAGCCGCTTTGCCAGGGAACTCTGGGAGTTTTTTTCTAACCTTTGGGGGGGGGGACTTGCAAGTTTCGACTGCCCTGGGATCACTACACTTTCTTGGCACTTCTCGGCCGCGACCCTGTTGCAGCTCCTGGCGCATGTTCCTGCAGCTGTGGTTTCCTTGACATGCCACCACATCACAAACTTCTCTCAAACTCTTAACCCACAGTTCTCTTTGTACTGGGCGAACAAAAAGCTGCCCTATTTCACCTGCTTGAGAGCTCTAGGATGTACATCGCTAAGCCTATTCACCCTTGAAATCCGCCTTGGTTGGCCTCAGTCAGGTTTGGGTAGCCTTCTGAGACTGACTCTCAAATCCTTAAGCCCGCAGTCCCCAACCCTACAGTCCCTGCAGGCTGGCATTCCTTTGAAAGCCGAGGCTCGAAACAGAAGCTGGCTTTCATCCTCGCCCGCTCACTGGCGCAAGAGCTGCCTTGGGAACCTCGGCGCAGGGCCGAGAGGTCCCCTCAATAATTCCCCTGAACCCCCTCAAGAACAGCCGAGACCGGGCTTGCAATTCACGGCGCCTGTTAAGCCAAATTTCCCGAGGGGCACTTGTTCAGCTGCAGAAGGGCATAGAGGGGGATGTAAGACCGGGATTAGGATTGGAATTCAGGCCTAAAAAAAGGCCTTGCTCCTGCTGCTGTTGTGGTGCATCGCTTCGATTGGGTTGCAGCACGGTTCACTGACGATGCTTTTTTGTGTGTATCTTCGGCACTTCACCTAGCCCTCGCATATTGCGGCTGTATCTTCTTGTGAGAAAAATGATATCTGAGCCAGAGAGAGGGAACCAGTTAGGGCGATTTCGACACGAGAGATATGGCTCGAGCTTTGGAGGGGTTGCTGCAAGGTTTTGGGGGGTGTCTGCTCGGGAATTCGAAAGTTAGTTCGAGGCGGAAGTGCTGAGCACCGGGCCCGGCCACAGGTTCATAAGCCGGTGTTTGCACCCCCCTCCCCCTTCCCCCCCCACATTGTCGTTTCTGCAAAGACATAATGACATTCCTTGAGTTGCTCAGGAAGAAGTTCTGCCTCTTTCCATCCAGGACCTTGAGGGCGGCGAACCAGAGGCATCCTCAGAATATTAACATCCTTAAGCATCCTTAAAGCATCCTCAAGCCTTGAGCGTGTAATCCTCACATCCAAACCTTCCCCTCAACGCAAGCGAGCTGAAAAACAAGCAAAGTTATGATTACAGGGGGCAGGGCTTGCTTGGCTGTTGCCTTCGGGTTCAGGGGGTGCCTTGAGTTGTCCCGGCTATGCAAAGCTCAACTTGGCGAGCATTTGCTGACTAGACGAAACAAAGATCCGATTGCTTGAGCACAAGCTTGCCTTACCCTAAACGCCGTCTGTGAACTATTACCTTCGATGCTACCCTACGTAAAAAACAACTCTTCAACCTGAAGCTCTAAGCCAGTCCGCCAAACAGTCCTTTTGCACACTGGACCCTGCCCCCCAACCCATACACGCCGGAAGGAGCGCTGCCGGTCACCACTGCGGCAGATGTGGCGCGATCTTCTGGAGACTCGGTGTTGCCAATGTTGGAGGTATTGTTCTTTGTGGCCTGAAGGTTGTTGGATTCGGGACTTCCTTGCCTAAGTTGTAGGTGGCATCCAGCCTTTGAAGAATTGGGCCGAAATGCTGTGTTGATGCAATCCATTATGAGCCCAATTGCCTCTCAGGTGGAAGCCTTCAATGGGCTCGAATTAGGAACCAAACGAACTGTATCAATCAGCCAGATCTGGCTCAAGGTTGCTTGCTTGGCTTTTGCACGGGCAATGACTCTTCATTGCGCCACTTTACACCCAAATCCTCGATGAGTCCATTGCCTCGAAGCTTTGCGAGGAGAAAGCAAAAACTGCAGTTCGGGTAGACATGAACGCCCTGGCAGAATTCGCGGAGAAGATCTCTGCTCCTTGGCCGGCTTGAGTGCTCGCTGGCTCAACAAAGGCACCCGCTTGTTCCTTGAATCTCAAATAGCCGCCAGGACTCCAGAAGACAATAACAAAACAGCTATGTAGGCCCTCACAGCTTTGAGTTCAACGTTTGGCACTTTTCTCGTAGATCGCCTGCAATGTGGTCCCTTGGGGTTAGGGATGAAGTCGGTCAAGTGTTCAGTGTGTAATTTACAGCACTTTATGGTAGGGTTGCCGGGCCACTGGCAACAAATTCGTCAGGTCTGCAAGATTCCCCGAAACTTTGAATTAAAGGTCGGCGACTACTCGGATCCTACCCTTATGTGCTTAAACCCTAAACCCCGTACCCCCAAAACCCTCTAAGTGCAAATCCTCAAGGCGAGTGCGTGCCTCGAGCCCGATGTCGGTCTGGACTCGGCGGTCGAGGCAGACTAGACACCCTGAACGTCGAAGGTTTGCCGGAATGCGTTAAAGTCCCACCTAAAGACACCTTCGGTCCTGTACTGGCAATGCCCTAGACTCTTAGACTTGGATGCCGTGAGATCTTTAGAGAAGCGCAGCTTTCGGGACTTGGGTTCGTGGTACACTGGTACAACATGAGGAGCAGGTCTTGAGGCACCATGCGGCTGATGCGAGGCTTCGAGCGGTGTGGTCTGCCACTCTGTAGCGCAATGTACACATATCCTGAACAAAAAGCATCGATCACTCCAAAATGGACTTCTTCAGCTGCTGTCTGGGCTGACAGTATGAACGTTTGTTGCTGCATCCGTTCGGCAGATGTTGCGGGGTTGTCGAGTGTGAGAGACGTTCGGATGAGGGGTGCTTTGGGGGCCTCAGGCTTTCTGAGTTCTAGGCCACGTTTCTTGGCTGTACTTACAGGACATGTTTGTCGTCACCATCGCGGCCCTGCTTCTCGGCGCGACTGAGACTTCTGTCTGGAAGAGGTTACCGTAAGGGTAGGCAGAGGTACTGTACTTCCGCAGGGACATCGCGTCCTTCTTATTTGCTGGTTGATGTAGTGCTTTGCATTTCAATCACGTTGCCTGCATGCTTGCCCCAAAGATCCAGGGTGATGCGATTAGCACCTACAGGTGCTTACAGTGTTTGCTTCAGAGCGATGTGTGCAGAGCGATTGGGGGACAGTTGGTTGCATGAAAGGCTTAAGCAGTGCTAGCTGCTGACAATCTTCCAAAGAATAGTGACCACTTGTGTGACAATGTGAATTTTCCTGGGCAGGGGGCAGAACCCAGTCGGCGGTTGAATGACAGATGTGTGCGCGTTCATGTCATGAGTGAGTAAGTGGAAACAGCTGGCAGAACAACTTCTTTTCTAATATTCCGTTGCGCAGAAACCCATCCAGACATCACACGCGATCCACACTTGCGGGATATCGAGTTCTCATTTCCCTGTTACCTATCACCGGACTGAATGCTTTGCGTGCTCCCCCTAGACCCCCGACAAGGCATAGAGCACAGGATTGAGCCCGCAGGCTGTACTTCCGATTTGCCATCCTCCTCGATGCCACTCGGCGGCATCCGATGCACTGAAGCTCCATCTAAATGTAGGGCAAAAGTTGTTGGACAGTCGATGACATTTTTGTGGTCTAAGCCCCATCACGATGGGTATGTGCATGCCCGCAATTTAAAATCCTTTCCTTCGCACCCCCCCCTCCCCCCGCTCCCCCCCTCCCACCCTCCCTAGCCAAACTAGTGCTAGGGCCCGAAAACCCGCAACTTGGAGTTGTGTTCGGGAGTGAGGTGAATTGGCTCGTGCGGAACAACCTCCAACCCCACGTGGACCTGGCACCATCACCGCCGACTGCTCTTGGAAGGCCTCCCCCCCAACCACACACACAGAAAAATAAGTCTATATGGTAGTAACACACCCTGAACCCAAAGCTTGAGAATGTAAAGTCAAGGTCTGAAGCTGAAGCCCACAGCCCCCAAGATCCAAGTTTGGCGGACATCCCAATCTCTGGATTGTAGGCTGAGGTTCTGGGATTCGAGGAGTCTATAGGCTTCAGGGCACAAGGGAAAAGGACGGCTTTTGGGGCCAGGATTAGGGTCGACGAGTTAAATTAGCAGGGCTCTCCTGCACGTTCACCCGCAACTTCGGATCGCATGCGTCTGGCAGAGTTTTGTAGGGACTCCAGGAACCGAACGTGGAGTTCCTGCCTGCATCCACACCTCCAGCACTCCGCCCACAAAGCGGGCCAAGACATTGGGGTTCTGAGCACATTGGGGTTCCGAACGGTTTCCTGGGTTTTCTTCCCACTTGGCTGCGGCTGCCGCCAGGCTCCTCAGACAACAGAAGCCGCACCTCTTGGGGCACCTGAAGTATGTTTTTTTGGCAGCACAAGGTTTTGGTCCTGGTTCGATCCGCCCATCTGAACCCCAAGCCCTCATTGCATGCGCAGAGCGAGCACAGCCTGCCGCTCAGAGTACCATCAGAGACAGTTTGTCAAGCACCTTGACATAGCCCGGGGTTCTGCTCGGTTTAGGGTCGCTGGGGTGGCGGAGTTTTGGGGATATAGGGCATAAATAAGGTGAGCGGCTGTTGGTTAAGCTCTTGGGTTGCCCTGTATAGGTGTGACATGGACTTCACCTCATAGCTGGTGTTTGTGGGACGCGTAGGCCATGGAGGCAGCGATTTGCAGCAGGGGCCCGCTTAGATCAGCCGGTTGTTGTCCATGTCATCGACATCGTCTATCACACGGTTCCGGGTAGGCTCTGCTCCGTCTTTCCACTCATCTTGTAAAGCATGCAGCGCTGGGCCATGCGGCAGAGGAAGCGGCAGAATTCCTGAGACCTAGACTTTCCTGAGCCCTCGGTATATGGCAGGCGGAAGTTTGACCCACCTCCTCCTTCCTACAGAAGACTTCGCCAACACAAGGCTCGGTTTCAGCAGATACTCAAGCAGACCAGGCCAGGCCAAGCCACTGCTTGGGTCGGGTTGGCCCTGGAGTTCAGGTTCTTGAAGCTATGGGGGGTTTGGGCTTTGTGAGTTTGGGGTTTAGGGGCTTGCATATGGGCTTGAGGGCCCTCTGAAGAGTTCGGGACGGGCCCTTCAACTTGAAAATGTTCAGCATATCAAGGGTGAGACACTTGCATCCCGAGCCCTACACTGAAACGACACTCTTCTCTGCTTAAGCCCCTTCTAATGGGTGGCGGGGGGTGAACCATTAGCAGGCGCACGCTGCCAGGTATGATGGTTCAACGCCGACCATCACACTGAATCGGAAGCTTGCGCTGTCAATGAAGGACCCTCTTCTCGGACACCGTCGCTTCGTCTACCGATTCCGGCTCTAGTTTTGAGGTTTGTGGAAGGGGGAGCCTGTTCAAACGTCATTTTTTTGGAGGTCGCGACTGCTGTTGCTTAGCACAGGCCGGAGTCGAGGTGCGGGGGCAGAACGACTGAAACTACTCGTGAAGCCGACACCGAACCCCATCGCTTGACCGCATGTGCACTGGGAGCCTGACTAGTTAAGACACGGAGTTCTTTGCAGCAAATCGTAGAAAAGCGAGGCCAGAGTTAATCTGTCGTGATTTGCTGAAAAGCTTTCATCTGGAGACCAAAGCACAGGGACCACAGGGACGTTCGCATGTTGGCGGCACTCCAACTCCCAAGCGTTGCATCCCGTGATTTCTTAGAAAGTTCGACGCACGGCCTTGTGCAGGAGAATCGGGTTGACTGGGATCTCCGGCGGAGCCTGACAGGACTGCGGTGCAGAGCCCCGAAAACACCTCAAAGAATCGAAAAGCCCAAAGCGCACCATTAGTGCGTCTTATTTAAAGACCGAACTGTTTTTGGCAAGTGGGGCTCCGGGCTTGGAAGGGTTCCACGCCTGGGGTTTCTGTGTCGCTCTTAGAAACTTTGCCTTAAAAGAACGGCACCCTTGGCTTTTGAGCTGCCGATAGGCTCCGCCCAGCAAGTGCATCCAAGCCTCTCCGCTTTGTAGCTGGAGTCACCAAGGGCAACACGCTCCAACACAAGAAATGGCCCCAAATTGTTACCAAGCCAAAGAATACAGCCAAACCCGCAACATACTGGAGGCCAGTTCCTGAACGAAGTGCGACGACTATGCCTGGGTCCGAAGCTGTTTCGCCGGCCTTGGCTGACACGAGCCGTGAAGGTCCAATTCAAAGGTGTCTTGGCAGCTCGAATCTGAAACCAAAGCACGGCCAGTTGCATTTCGTTGTGGGGCTTTGGGGCTTTTACATGTTTAGCTGCAGTTCCCGGATGTACCCCTTTGCTACAAAGGGCCGGATTCGTTTTGAGAAGCTCGAAATGTGAAGGGGCGGTTTCGACAAAGATCCGAGCCTCGCTGCTGTAATCCAACTGCTGCAGTCTCAGCTCCGGATCCTTCGGCGGCAACAGAGACCAAAATGCCTCCTACAACATCCCAACACCACAGCCCGAAACCCAAACGTAGTCCACAAAACGACCTAATCAGCATTGCAGCCACAACCATCAGCTTCCAGCAGGCTGTGGGCCCGTGAAACCCTGACTCTTCTCCGAAACCCAACGTTGCATGAATCACCAACATTCCACCAGGACAAACTGAAGCTCCTTCTGAAGCCTCAGATCCTACACATCGCACATTGCAGTTGATGAAGACACTCTTCCCAACAAAATGTACATGAGGGATTCTCTGACATGGGCTGTTTTGCGGGTGGCTCGACTCCCTGCAAAGACGTTGTGAAGTTGAGGCGAGGGGGGCGAAGACGCTGGCGGCTTGTACAGGGAGGCCCCCCTCAATAGGGCCGGTGGCAGGTTGCAGTTCTTTCAGGGTGTACGACCGCAGTGGGGGCTTCGCGCTCTGGTGTTTTGGTCAGTGGCTTTCAAGATTTCACACCAAACACAGAAAAGCGCGAACGAGAAGGTTTTGAGCGCTTTTGGATGTCAGTGTGGAACAGGTCAATGTCAAGTTACCAGGTTCTTGCAGGATGCCATGCCACTGCATAGGTGGTCTCCCCTCTCCCCGAAAGTATGACAAGGAGCCCTGCCCTTCCTGTGCCCTGCCCTGTACCCACTGTACCCTCTCCGCATCTCTCTGCTCTCCGCAGGCCCTAGAGGCGGTGGTGCGGGAGTTGACCTCCAGGCGAGGCTGAGTTGAATTGAAACTGGGGCGGAGGTAGAACTCAAGTTTCTTTGCTTGTCGTTGTGGGAACGCTATAAGGTGAGCCGGTTACCCCAAGTTGAGCTGCAGGGAGTTCAGTCAGACATTCTTGACAGGGCTGCAAGGCACGATTTTGCTTTTGAGAACTGGCCCGTCAGGTCCATCATAAGTGGGGAGCTCCAAATACAAGGGTGCGTAGCACATCGACTCCCGTCATGGAGCCGGTGCTCTTAGTCGTTCTGATAAACAGTGGTCCTGAGAGTTCTGGGCACCGAAAACCTAAAACCTATGAAGCCGTCAAGACCCTCAGCCAAAATGGCTCTGCTTGACGTTTGTTGTTGCGTCTGGGAGTTTGCGATACCAAAAGGACGAGCGGAATCTACTGTTGCACCTGCTTTACCCGGGGCCCCTCGTTTAAGTTCATGTTGGCCGGGCTATTCAGGACACCCTGAGTGTTTCTTTGTCAGAGTTGGGGAACACTTTGCTTTTAAGGACAAGACATGTACTTTTCAGTACTATCCCAACAAGTAAGCCAAATCGTCCGGGCATCGAAAGAAAATCCCGCGCGGCGCGCCTTCAAAATCAATTACCGGGCATCGCTGTCCCGTTTAATTAAACTTGTATAAACTCCTCCTATTGAAATCAGATAAATCCATGGACCGTATAGACAGAGTGACAACCAGCTTCGACTGTTCTGGGGGGGGGGGGGGCCGGCACACTCTAAAGCAGGTGCAGCATTGCCTCTTGTTTTTGTTAGAAGGCAGAGCCCCGAGAATAGAAGCTAATATGGCAATGGAGAATGGAGAGAGTTGATCAAGTCCAAGGTGCAGTTGCGTGGAACAAGCAGCATTCAAGGCTCTGCCACACCGATGCCAAACAGTTTCGCGGCCTTCTTGCAGGTCCTTGCCGCTCCTCCTGCCTTGTCCGAATGCCGTGACGGAGGCTTTGGGGTCCAAGTCTACGAATGCAGTCCTCCAGCTCCAGAGTTTGCACAACTTGGTTATGTATTTGGGGGCTCCGGCAGTTGACTAGAGCAAACGATGTTTTTGTTTTGTTTTGTTCTCTCCCTCTCGCTCTCTCTCTCTCTCTCTCTGCTGCAGCTCCTCGCCACAGCAAGGTTACTCCTCACCCTGAGCCTTAGTCGCTGAGCCCAAGCGCGTCAAGCCCTAAGTCTGGAAGCCTGTTCAGCAAGAAGGCAAACCTTTTTCGAGCTTGCAGGTGGGCGAGAATCGGGATTGTTGGATCCTCAACCCCAGCGCGACATCCTCCACGGCCTTGGCCGGGCTCGTAGCTTGCCACGGAAGGGGCCGAATATTGGGGAAGGACTGAAGCATTCAGGCGGGTTTCGCCATGAGGCACCTCCAATCTACCGAACCGAAGTTCCTTCCGGCAAGTTGGGTCGGCCTTTGCGCCAACAAATTCCTGTGCACTGTCTGCAGGCTATCCTGCGACTGTGCTTTAATCAATCAAGGCGATGTGAGTGCAAGTACATGTCCTGAGGAATTCATGGGCCAGCTGATGGGCAGTCCGGCTGCAAAAACACGGGTCTGAGTTAATAAGTCCTGCACCCGAAGTTTGTGCTCTCAGAAACCATATCTCCTCTCTGAACGTAGCTTGAGCTCAGGATTGGCGTTGCGAACAGGCGCGCCGCACAGCAGCTGAGAGATTCGTGTTGAGTTTAGGGCTTTTAGTGTTGCAGGGTTCCGGGTCTCAGGCAGAGGTTCGGGCTGATAAAGTCAAGGGTTCAGGGTCAGTGTTGACGTTCGCATCGTGTTTGTGTTATGCAGCGTTGCTAAACCGTGTTGTTTGAGGTCAGCCATATATGTGCACACAATTTTGCATACTTCAAAAACTCGCCCTGAACGGATTGAGCTCCTATGCTACGTATGACAGGCTTCAGATCCGGCATTTCGCCTCTTGAACCAGCTGGCATCGAAAAAACACGACATCGGAAAGACATGTTTCTGTCTTTCACTCATATGTAAGTATTGTACTACAGTACTACCTCCCCACAAAGTTTCAGGATTGGGTGGAAGCTCGAAAGAATGTGAAAACCCCCGAACACCCAAACCAACCATACCATACCCTAAGCCCGTCTTCATTGCCTGCTGCGGGGTGCGCAGGCGACCTCTTGCCGTTTGCCCTCGCGCCCTTCACCTTCAAAGGCGAAGCCAGAATGACAGCTTTGGTTTGGTGTGTTTTGTCACATTAGGTTTCTCATATTTTGGTAGTTCCGGACCTTGAGGTTGCTGGTATGTAAGTTATGTAGAAAAGCAGGAACGCAGAGACCCTGACTCGGGGTGTGTTCCCTTGCTGGCTGCAGTTGTGTAGAAACAATCATGGCCCTGCCTGGCATAGTCCTGAACCTCAAAGACTGCAATGCTCATGCATCCGACGCCCCTGCAAGCTGCAGTTTGAACCGGACAATATTCAGAAGAGACTTCATTTGTTTTGAACACCACTCTGACTCCCAGCCTCATCGCCAAAGCCCCTAACCCCGAAATCCCAACCCCAACCTTCCCTGAACCCCAAAACCTGAACCCGCTAAACTCCCTACAGTAGTCTTAAACCCATGAACCCCCACCCAAAGTCGCGAAGCCCCCAAACACTGAGCCCCAAAACCCCTAAAATTCAAACCCCCTGAACAATTTAAACAGCTTAAACCAGTTAAGCTCTTCAAGCGAAAGGCCTTGTAGAGGAAGAACGGACATTGGAGGTGCCAGGGGGTTTCATCAGCGTTGAAGGGCTGAGCTCAAGGCTTGGGTATGGAGGCAATTGGCATATGCTGGGGGAGTTTGGATTCATCCAGAATCTGGCCATGTCCGTTTGATGAGGAAGTCGTGGGCAAAGATTGAACGGCTTGATTGGGTTTACGCTTCAGTAACCATGTTGTATACTGAGGGCTTTCCAGTATGGCTGGCTGCTGGAGTGCAGAAGTCATCTGCAGGCTGAAAAGGTGGAGCATCATTTGGGACTCTTTGTTGGGTCGCAGTCTGCGTCACATTGCAGCCAGACAGCCAGAGCGCTTGCACTTGTTTCTAAGGTTCTGGGCTTTGACATTTGCATGCATTTGCAGTAAAAGCTTGTTTCTGCACAAAGGATGATCTTGCAAGGAGTATTGTACAAATCCCACAACGCAACCCGACTAGCACATCAAAGATCATTTGTCGTGTGTAAAGTTTGTGAGGCATTGCAAGGGTTGGCCCTTTGCATTTAAAACCCCTGTGCCTCATTGAGCCTGAAGACCCTAAGATCCCAAATAGGTTGAAAGCCCGAAGTCCTGTCCCACTGTGTTCCCATGAGGGGTTTAAATTTTGGCGCAGCTTCAGATGTACTATCTGTTTATCGTCCGGTTAAGGCGCGTAGAATCCGGCCCTTTCGTATGCAGGACCTTCGTGGCATCGACGTCTTCGCAGCGCGGCAGGTCGAGAGGGTCGAGGCTGAAGGCCGACCCCAGTGCTTCTTGAAGCTGAGGGCATGTTAGGGCTCCCAAGATTTTTGGGCTCCCAGGGGTGTTGTGAGTAGCTTGCAGGCCTCAGTTGCCTCATCGCACATGCCCTGGAAGTCCTAGTTTCCCACCACACGCTCCACATCCGAGCTTGGATGCAGGCGGAGATGAGGACGACGACAGGCCAACAAGAAGGGACGGGATCTAATGGCAAATGTTGCACGCGTGGGTGCTTCGCCGGGTGCTTCGCCGGGTGCTTCACCGGGTTCACGGTTTGTTGGAAGCCGCAACCATCATGTCGAAGCCTCGCCACTGAAGTCCCTGGCCAGCCTGTTGCCTGGGGAGTGTGTGGGTGCCGCGGATTCCGATGGTCTCTCAAGGCCAGGTATGGCAAGTCCTTTGCTTCGGGTGAGGAGAATTTCGGATTCGGGATTTTGAGCGTTTTTGTGGTGGGTGGGGGATTGCCCTGACTGGATGGGAGGTGTGCCGCGCATGTCCAGAGAGGCTACCATCGAAACCGCAGTTTTTCCCTTTCTCACCGTCGTCACTTCGCAGTTGCTTACCTCGGCAGAGAAGCTTTACTCAGAAGGCACCCGGCCACCGGCCGGTCTGATAGTGCTCCAGTAGTGCTCTATTTGACCACCTGATTCGGCCCTGCATCTTCGAGGCCCACTCATCCAACTCACTCATCAACTCTCGACCTTAGACTCTAAACAAAGCTTCTAAGCTCAAACGCCTTGAACCTGAACACAATTGGGTTCCACAACGACGCAGGGCAGACCGTCTACTTCAGCGTCGGCTCCACTTCGATGCCTTGCAACTGGTCTTAATGCATGCAGCTTTGGGATATAGGATGATATAGGCTAGATAGTTTTTTCGGGAAGGTTTCAGGGCCGTGTGCGGGCTGTCACTGTTATGCTGTGCTACGGGAATTGAGCCGAAGACTGGGATGCAGGGATGATGATGGATTTACTTGACATATCTTAACAAAGTGTGGATCCATATCTCGGTCTCAGGAATCGAAGGATTTCCTTCGTGGATTGCACACCCATCATTATCCTTTTCGGATTTCTTGGGTTTCGCGTCTGAGGATGTAGGATGTCGCGATGCAGAAGCTCCAGCTGTCCAGGCAACTGGCGGCGGTGCGGCGGGGCCTTGCCTCGGCTTCCCAGCAAAACAATCCGGGATGACTGCTGACTGCTATGGCTTTGGAAGGAGCTTCTTTAAGGCTGACAAGGCGACACAGAATCTCAGCAGGTATAGGTTCTAGCCATCAGTGAGTCATCAGACCTGAAAGGATCCGTTTCTCACTTCGGGGAAACGGAGGCCTTGGCGAAACTCTGTACACTCGAAGCAGGCATGGAAGCAACGCCGGGTGTTTGGAGTTGAAACCCGTACCTTCCATAACTTCCTTGGGGTTTGGCGTCGCTGCAGGCCTAAGATTTGAGGCTGAGGCGTTTTGGGACATCAGGGCATCTTTCAAGCCAGCGAGAACTTCCAGGACACAGCAACATACAGCCACACAGCTAGTTGACCTGCAGGCCAAGCTTATAGTGCCACAGCAGCAGGGTGGCAGCGCCCGAGGTTGTCCCAGTCTATCTTCTGCGGCTTTGGCGATGGCAGGACCAACTGCCAGAGAACCCGGCTTGGGGTCGAAGCTTTGCGCCAGGGTTGAACCTTCCTTGCGGTTTGAAGTACTCATGGCAGAAGCTGCATACCTGTAGATAGACCGTGGCATTTTCACATTGGGCTCCAGAAGCAAGTACGTAAACTATGATCGATGATTGTTTTCATAACATCTCCCCGTCCGCATGCCAGAATCAGAAGCAGGACTTGCGCCGACGAATCTGTGGCAACGTCATTGTGGACCTGGAATGTCTCAAGCAGCACACAGTCTATAAGAGCCCACGATTGGAATTCAGCAGCGCTCGTTTGTGTTTCCCTTGGGTTCTCGCAACTGCGTTGTGCACAACAAGTTGCTTGGATTGGAACATGCCGGTGGCCAAAGAAGGTACTCGTAACGGCCTTTAAGTGCCAGAAGGCATGAGCGGAAATGTGGGACTTGGTGTGTTCATGGCTTTCGTTTCGTGCTAAGCTAGAAATGTGGGCTTTCACTCACATATCGTGTCCGCCACGGGTCAATGCTTCAGGAACTGTACTGATGCGGACATTCACATCGTCTTCCTGTGGCAGGCACGAAGCGGGTCGGTTTCCGTGGGACACAGTTATGACGGTGCGGCATGCAGTTTGTGAGTGCGTGTATGCTAAGATTCTGCATCCGTGATCGTCCCTGGAGTCCTAAGCTGTATACAGCCGACCAGGAAGCAAACCTCACAAATAACTTGCAACGTGTCTGAACTTAAGAGCCTCCATCGTTGGAGGTGCCACCTAAAGATGGTTGAGCAGCGAGCAGGTTAGCCTTCCCTATAGCCTTCAGGTCTCACAAAAGTTTGTGTCGGACTCAACAAGCCCCCCAAAATACATCAACACACCCTAAGCCAGGGGAGTGCGCCCAGGTCTTGGAGGGATTCTCACAGCAGCAGCGGCGTTCCTTTCTACGAGCCTTTGGCGGGCCTTAAGTATTAAGCCTCGCGGTCACCCCCTAGTTGACAGGTATGCTCTCATGCCCGGCCCCCCCCAAACTCGTTAACTTTATTTTAGGCCTAGCGGCACGGGCCGGCCCCCGCCCCGCAAAACAGGAAACCTCGAAGTGGGCATCGTTTTGTTTTTGTTTTTCTGCTCCGTCTTTATTCCGCTGCCTTGTCTGTCACCCCCCCCCTCTCTCCTCTCTCACCATCTCTCTCCTTCTGTCTATGTTGGTGTCTCCTTTTCTTTTTGTCCGTTTCCATTTCAATTCAATGTATTGCTCCCTTTCTCGTTTCTCGCTTTCTTTCTTGCTCCCACTCTTTCTCCCTTTCTCCCTTTGCCTCTTTCTCCCTGTGTCCCTCTTTCCCTCTCTCTCTCTCTCTCTGTCTCGCTCGCTCTCGCTCTCTCCCTCTCGCTCTCACTCTTCTCTCTCTCTCCCTCCCTCTCGCTCTTCCCCTCCCCCTCCGCGCGCGCGCGCGCGCGCGCACCCGCATCAGGAGCATCAGTGGGGTTGGTTTGGGAGCCTTAAAAACATTCTAAGCACGCGTTTTGCCTTCGAAAAACCTTCAGAATACGCTGTAAACACGTGTTTTGGGGCTTGGGAAGCCTTTTGGGACCCAGGAAAGGGAGCATCATGAGCATCAGCGGCCTCCCCCAAGCCATCCCAAACCCCCTTAAACGCGCCGATTATATGTGCTTGAACGCTTGCGTGCCCAGGACACCCCCCAAAACAAGACCCCGAATGCCCTTAAGCGCATTCGGGGTCCTGCTGTTCGGGTGTTTTGTAGGCACGAAGCCGTTCGAGCGCGTAAAATGAGCGATTTTAGGGGCGTTTTTACGTGGACCCACAAAACACTCGGTATTTACGAGGTTTTCTGCTGTTGGAACACCCCCCCAAACCAAGCATCATGAGCATCAGCTGGGTCTCTGGGCCGTGGGCCCGGACCCCCCCACGAAGCCCATGAGAAGCGATGGCCCGATGATGCGCCCGGACCCCGCGCATGAGCAGCATCAGCAGACCCCCCCCCGGACGTGGGTTTCGATGATGCGCACTTTGGGGGCGGGTCAAGGGCAACAGGGGTGGGGGTCGGAGGCACGCGTAAAAACACGGTATTTACGGTGATTTCAGCGTTTTTCAGCGTTTTTTGTTGCCTTGGGGCCGCGGGCCAGGGCTGCTGATGCTCATGATGCTCGCCTGGTTTTGGGCTTCCGGTACCCCCCCCAAACCTTGAAAAACGTGGTTTCGGCCTAGCGCGCGCCCCATGTGAAAAGCTGGGGTCGATGATGCGCCCCCGTGAGGGTTTAATGGGGTGCTGCGGGTGTTTTGTGGCCTCGGTTTTTCGTAAAAACCCATGGTTTTTACGAGGTTTTCGTGCTTTTCGCACCACCGCGTGTTGCGTCCCCTTGGATGCCGTTTTGGAGGCCTCCCGAAGGGCCCCGCGCGAATTTGAAGCAATTTTGGGCGGGGTCGGCGGCTCGGGCGCTCGCCCCTTAAAGCTAGCGCTTTAGTGCGTCGGCGGCTCGGGCGCTCGCCCCTTAAAGCTAGCGCTTTAGTGCGACGCGGGCTCCGCCCTGGACCACGGGCGGCGCGGGGGCCGGATTTTAAGGGGCTGCGCCCATGGGCGGGCAGCGCAGGCAGAAGCGCGGGGCGAGCAGTTTCTCAGCATTTTGAGGCCCCTAAACTCCCTTAAGCACTTTACAAGGCCCCTAAGCTCCCTTTTTCCTAGCCCCGGGCTTAGACACGTCGCTTATGCCCGCCCTTTGGGGGGCGTCATGCTCCTGATGCGCCCCCGGGGTCGCGCCCGGGAGCCGCTGATGCTCCTGATGCGCGCCTGGGGTCCCGGGCTGGACCCGCTGATGCTCATGATGCGCGCCCTCTGGGGGCCTCCGTGGCGACGCAAAAAACCACGAAAAAAAAACCGTTCACCGGCGGCACGCGGGGGTCGGCGGCACTGGCGTCCGGCCTAATTTCTGCTTCGCAGAAGGCCAGAGGCCAGCAAGGCTATTCCCGGGACGACCCGGGCTAAAAGGTCCGCATTTGCTCGGTCCTTTGGGGACCTCGCGCTGCCCGATTTAAAGGCTGACGCCGCTGCCGCCGACCCCCAAGATAAGGACGTCCGGGCACCGGGCCCTCTTCCGGACCCACCCGCTTAACAACAAATTCGGTTGCTTTTGGTCCTTCTCCTGGCTGGCAGGGGGGTAGGGGGGGGGTAGGGGGGGAGGGGTAGGGGGGAGGGGGGGGGTAGTAGGGTGCAGCCAACACAAAACGCGTGGTCCAAAACAACGAATTTGGTTGCTTTTGATCCTTCTCCTGTGGGGGGGGGTTAGGCAGGGGGGAGGGAGGGGGGTGGCCGGAGGGGGGGGTGCGGGGTGAGGGTAGGGGGGAGGGGGGGGGGGGGGCAAAACGCGAGCCTGTTGAAAAGCAGGCAGGGGGGGGGGGGTACGGGTAGGGGGAGGGGGGGGGGGTAGGTGTAGTAGGGTGCAGCCAACACAAAACGCACCAACAAATTCGGTTGCTTGGTCCTTGGGGGGGGGGGGGGGGGAGGGGGGGGGGTACGGGGTGAGGGTAGGGGTGAGGGGGGGGGGGGGGGTGGTGGTAGGGGTGACGCGTGGTTCCAACCACTTGACCGCTTTGGTCCTATCCTGTTGGGGGGGTGCTAGGCAGGGGGGTAGGGGGGGGGGGGGGGGGGGGGTACGGGGTGAGGGGTGCAGCAGCCAACACAAAACGCGTGGTTCCACCCACTTGCGCCTTCCAAAACAACAAATTCGGTTGCTTTATTTGGTCCTTCTCCTGTGCGGTGGGGGGGGGGCAGGGGGGGGTAGGGGGGGGGGGGGGCGGGGGGGAGGGGGGGGGCGTACGGGGTCGGGGAAAGTGTTTCAAAACAACAAATTCGGTTCTTCTCCTGTGGGAGGGGGCTAGGCAGGGGGGTAGGGGGGGGGCGGGGGAGGGGTACGGGGTGAGGGTGGGGGGGAGGGGGGTAGGGTGCAGCCAACACAAAACGCGTGGTTCCACGCACTTGGCCGGATCCAGCGGGAAAGGTACGAGTCCAGCTTCTTGACGCCGACAAAGGGGGTCGGCGGATAAGCCGGAAGACTTGAGAAGGCTACAGGGAAGCTTAGGTTCGGATGGCGCCTGAGATGCAACCACTACGTCAGCTACACCCCCGGCTAAGCACCGAGCCTAAAGCAAAACTATCCAGTGCCAAGTTGCCTGGCCCGAGGCCATAAAGCGGAAGACAAGTCATGGCAGCTTAGGGCGTTTTAGGGTTCAGTGCTGGCTGTTCTTTGCAGGATCACGAAAAGCCAACACCGCAGGGCACAACCCGGACCCGAAGCCTGAACCCTGCAACCTCCTTCCCAGGCCAAAACCCCCGCACATCTGCAAGATGCTTCAACGCACAGCTTGCCTGGTTACCTCTCTCCCATCTCTCTCTTTCCCTGCCTTGTGTGCCAGAACTAAACTAAACTCCTGAGTTACCATAGAGTAAGCCCTGCCTAATCGTTGCGAAGTTCTGTAGCTGTGAGCCTGTTGGAGACCGAGGATTCGTCTGGGGGCGAAGCTCTCTTCCAGGCGAGGTGTGGGAAAGGAGCTTCACCGTTCAGCTGCTGACCCTCGGTCGTTTCTTTTGCCAGTGGGTTTTGGGGGACACCAGGCTCAGGGCTTTGTTTGCTTTTTCAGCTCCGCCCTCAGCCCAAGCATGCCCAAGCCTCCTTTGGCTCTGACATTCAAGTACTAGCGTTGGGCTCGCAAGAGCGCTGCCTCGACCCCGTGGTCACAAAGGGATCCCAACCTCCAACGAAGGTTACTTCAGCCGTTAAGACCGTTAAGACTTTAAGGCTTTGAGGCTTAGGCCCGACATGCAGTGCAACTCGCAAGAAGCCCCGAACAGAGCACCATGGCAGTTCGAAGTCGTACATGCGCTGGACATGTCCTAGTGACCCAATGTCAGCATGGAAGGCGCGGGGCATGTTGACCCTGAAGCGACTTGAAGCCTCTCAAACCCAAAGAGCTCCCCAAGCAAACGTCGGTTCTGGCGATGTTGCTCCCTTGAGTAAGTGAAGAAGACCTCGAAACCCGCCAGCCACAAGTCTCTGGCCATAACCCTGAAGAGTCATTCCCTAAGCACTAAATTTCTTTAGCCCGAAGTGCTGAGAGCCCGACCGAGGAGCGGCAGCAACGACTCGAGGTTGCCATCCTCACACACCTGCCCTTGGATTCAAGCTGGATTCAAGTGGGGCCTCGAAGGCTCGATGTAAGAATGAGGTGCTGAAGCTGCGACGCGCTTATGTGGGCCGTTGAGAATGTAGTGTGCAACTTCGGGTTACCAAGGGACTACGGGAGGGACCCTTGCAAGGGACCTTTCAGGGTTATCCGAGCGTTGTTTAGGGGCTGCTTAGGTATATATATGTAAGGTATATTAGGTGTTATTTAGGGGGATAAGATGAAGGGTCCCTTCGAGGGGTCCCTCCTTATACCCCTTTAGGTTAAGGCTAGATGTGGCTTAGCAGAGGTATTCCATCTCCCCCCCACCATGGGGCTCTGAAGCCACCTCAAAATGCCTTTCGACCTAGAGAAGCGTCGCGACGGGCAAGTTCCTCGAGCCCCCATCCAGCCGGTCCATAAAAATATAGGCGCTTCGAAAGGGGGCTCTTGACAGGTCAGGGTTTATGAAGTCAAGGGTATATACGTGTGGTCTTCAAAAGCATATTGCATCCCAACTGGACGCAGACTGAGGCTTCTTCACGCTGGACTTGCCCGCGTATTCCTCTGTAGAGATCTGCCGGGAGAGGCGAGCTCGCTGGGGAAAGCTTTGGCGGGTGCAGGGTAGGATTTCGGCTGATGCTACACCAGTGTTTGGCGAGAACGCCTCGACCCTTTCATATCTGACTGCGGGCCTCATCATCAATACCCCGAGCTTTGGGCAAGCTTGCAAGTTTCCAAGCATCATCGTCAAGCACATCCCTGAAAGCTCAGCGCAAGTCCCTAAGCCCAACATCCCTAAGGCCATAGTGGCGTGGGCTTAAGTTTGGTTACTGTCACGTTACATGGGGTCAAGAATCAAAATGCCCGGAAGCACTGTGCTAACAACCTAATCGATGCCTCGCGCGCTCTCGAGCGGGATCTGTGCTTAGGGACATCATTGATGAGTATTTCGAGCCATGGGAGGTCTTCACACCCTAATCATAAACCTTTAGAAGGGCACATGTAGTGCGAGACCCGCACTGTGCGGCATGGTGTTGGCTGAAAGGTTTCGAAGGTCAGCAGAGGCTTTGGGGGGGGATGCGGGGTTTCCTGTGTGAGGAAACCATGAGCCTCCTTGAACAGGTTGCTATACTGCATGAGCCACTGCGTCACGATCGACACAGATGGTGCTGCCGCCAGGTTAAGACCCCAGTGCCAGGAGTGTCACGAGCACTCAGTGTTGAGTGGTCTGAGTAGTCCTTGACCTCAAGAGAACGAGCATGGACATCTTGGAGCGCGCATTCTCTTTTGCAGGTTTGTGAGGATGGCACTCAACATGCATAATGCCGAGGTCCATGAACTGGGATGAGGATGAGGAGGACTCCTGGCAGATTCTTTGGGCGTTCTCACAATTCACCTTTAAATGCTTCGGCCATCTTTAGGAGCCTAGATTGCCCAGATGCCCGAAAGCTGCACGTGCGTAGGCCAAATCATTTTTTACTCGACTGCGTGACTCAGCCGAGCCCCTGAGTCCCAGTCGAGACCCCTGAGCCTGTGTATCCTATCCTGCGCATAAAGCAGCGAAAGTCCGCAGGTGAAACTTGAAAAGTTGGCTTCCGTCACTCCCTCCAAACCTCTTCAACGTTGGGAGGTTCCATTGCTGAGGTGAAGAAGGCCTCCCCAGAAGTTGCTGGAAGTAGTCAGAAATGAATAATATAACTCCTACAAGGTCCTACAACGCAAGGTAGCTTTGAGGCTCCATATTCTCAAATGTTGCATCCTTGGGTCTTTTGGTTGAAAGACGTCATGGCAGGAGCTGACCTAGCCCCTCGACCGCAGCCCGGAGCCCAAGGTCTCAGGAAAAAGTGTAAAAAAACTAAAAGGGAAGTGTCATAATTCCTTCTAAATGACCCTTCAGCCCTCATGTCCAGATACTATGATGAGACCTTGAAGGTTTGGTGTTCGACCAGGCTACGTCATGTCCCGAACTTCTGCCCCAAAGCCGATACAATCAAACCTAACCCCTACACCCTGAACCCCGCACGCCAATCCCCAAATGAGGCCCGGAGCGCAACGCACAACTGCTGAGCCAGTGCTGCCGGAGGGCCTCGAATGTGTCAAGGGGGGCTTAGGATGCACAAGGCGAGCTCGGGATCATCTTTGGAGACCTCCCTGCGCAGGCGTTGCCGAGGGCTGCTCCGTGTGCAAACGTGGCGGCCAAAGGGTGCCAATGCCAGTGTGCTCTGAGAGGAAGTGTGAGGTGCAGGGTACCCCGAGAACAACCATGAGGTGCTTTGTAACTTGCAAAGGTTATGACTAAAACTGGCAGAGTCAAGCCTTGGGCAAATGCTGCTGCAAAATTCGAGAGCAAATTTGGCATTTGCAGCCCTTTCCAGTAGTCGGATGCCCAGGGGTCTAGCATGTCCCATGACGGCACGCACGATGAGATTGTAAACCGAAATCTTACAGCCCTCCCCGTGAACCACAAGTAGTTATGTCCTATGTAGGCCCAAAGTCCTAACTTCACATCCTTGGCTGTTGAAGATCCCGGCAAAAAAGTATAAAGAAACATCAGCCCACCTGAAACACCTAGCATCGCCTAGCTGACCTAGCTGTCTTTTGCGGGTGAAGCTCTCGGGTTTAGCAATTCATGGCTTTGTTGCCACGGGATCGGGGCTTACGGACATTCTGGCAGTTCAGGCCTTCCCGGCATAGTCCTAGAGTGAGTCCTTCTGTGGCATTTGTTGATAAAGGCCCTTGGCGATTGAAAGCTTGATATGCTGCTTGAGTTCGAGTTGTATGCGGTCGGGCAGAATTCGCAACTGTTCGGTTCAAGTGTTTTGAGGCAAGTTGTCTGTGGAATTGGGGCTTTTTGATGCCAAAAACAGGGTTTTTCTCGTCGCATCAGTGGCTCTAATTCCGCGCTGTTGAAGTCCGCTTGGGCAAGGTCTAAGGGTTCCTGCTTCTAATCGCTATGAACAAGCAAGAATGCCTTGAGCCCTGACACTCCGAGTCCTAAGCCCCCCCCCCCCCCCACACACACCAAAGTCATGGAGCTCTGCGGCCACGTGGGATGTGCCAATGGGGACCGCTGGGTCGTGCTTAGATTGGGTTCGCCTTTCAACGCGATGACAAAGACGAGCGCTGTTGCCTTTTGAGGGGTTTCGGCGGAGTGAAGAGTGGTTGGGGTTCTTAGGGCGTTTCAAGTAGGGCTGAATTAGGTTCCACAGTATCTATACAGTATCAGTCAGGTATGTGGTGAAAAGTTACCGCTGCCCCCCAGCTGCGCTAAAGCTGCCCTACACAATGTATTCAGCGCTGGGAGCGGTTCAGGAGAAACCTAAGAGCCACGCTGCATGAAACTTTCCTAACCATACCATCATAGTTTGTAGCGTAGAGTGTGTCAAGCAGTTGCATCGCGAAATTAGACTGAAAACACGCACAAGCTGTCAAGCGGACACTTCAATGCTCCACTTTCTCCACCCCTCCAGCCCAACCCCATCCCTCCGAAGCCCAAAGCCAAGCCCTTCCCACAATAGCTTTAAGCAGAAGAGAGCACTTCTTTCCAGAGCCTGCGCCGCCATGATTCGACCAGGCGCCCTTCAAGACGAGTGTACCCAACACCAAGCCATACCTCTCGCCCTACAACGCCGTAAACGCCCTCGAACTATCACAGCCGAAATAATAGAGGGTCAGAAGTTCGGGATTCTGCATGTGGAGTTTAGATTCTGAGGGCGAGTGCAGTACCTCCGGTTCACTTGGCAGCCAGCTGGAAAGCTTCCGGCAATTCATAATAATCGACATCCGTCTCGCCTGAGCTGGAACGTAGACTCTTCCAGTTGGGTGCGCACGACCTTTTCCCTGAATGGATTTCGGTTCTTGGCCCCCAAGATCTGAAAGCCATAAGAAGCCCTCTGGACTCCAGCCTCTGCAGCTTCGGCGCATGGTATCGCATTCATCTATTCATCTGCATGCTTCTGCAGGCACTTCCCTGACAAAGCAAAAGCAAAAGCAGCGGCAGGCGAGCGGGGATCGATGTTCTAGCGCGGAGCGATGCGGAGCGTGTCTAAGTTGTCGGTTGAGGGCTCTTGGGCTTTGGGACAATTTGGGGCCCTTAGGGGGTTCTTGGTTTTGAGACGGTTGTGGCAGGTTGTGGCCTTGCCGCTTCCGCTTCCTTAAGTCTCCTGACACTGCAGGGCCTTGTTCCCCCTGAAGTGCACAGCGCTGACCCCCACACTGCTATGATAGGGAACTTGGGCTGCCTCTCTTCAAGTCTTCGGGTGAGGCGGCTCCCCGGGTGGCACCGGGCAAGAAGGCAGAAGCTGCCAGGCGCCGATGCGCTGCACGTGTTTGCAAGGAATCCAAAAGGAATCCAAAGGAATCCAAAGGAATCCAACCCTCAAAGGGGTTCAGGAGTTCGTGACTTGCAAGGGTCCCGCCCGCCATCCCCGCCCTCACTTGTTGCTGATTTGGACCTGTGGGGTTTCGATCCACTGAAATAGCAAGGGAGCGCAAAACGCTTCACGGTAGCTTCTTTCGCGAGGAAGTCCGAAGAAGTCCTCCAGGACTCCAGTCATGCCCTTCAAGCAGCTCATTCCCCTTCAGCAGACACTGTTGGCAGAGTGTGGTCTATGCCGGCCTGACAATGACAGAGGGAAGGCTCAGCTTAACAACAGGGCAAACTCAACACTAGCAGACAGGAGTGAGCTTGAATGCCACTGACCTTTGGTGGCCTGAGTCTTCCACGAGTCCTGGTGTCTGCACCGAATTCCACCGAATATCTCTGAAGCGCGTCCTCATATATCGCATCCAGCAACCTGACGCAACCTGCGATTCACCGACCGTCCTGAGTCTCTCGTCACATCTCGTCACGCCGCAGGCCGAACTTGGAAGACTTCCTTCAGGCGCATGGGCTCAGACCGGTGACTGTTCGACCGAGCTGGAGAACTTAGGGCTTGTCAAGATCTAATGGTCTTTCGGACTCGTCAAAAACAAACGGCTGCACGAGCGGACGAAGTATGACAATAAGTAGGTGACATTCAGGCCAAACTCTCCATGTTATCTTGAGCCACTGGTGACGGACTGGCTCATGGACTTGGATTCGTAGGGCTTCAGCCCGAAGAAGCATAGCCTTTTTCAGTCTTGACGTTATAAACCTCGAGGCCTAAAATGAGAGTGCTTGTGTCCAGAGTCCAAAACCATGACCCAACCCTGACCAGTCAACACCGGAGGCGGGAGACTATGTTGGAGCGGTAACGCTGTGCCTTTGCACAAACTGGATCAACACTAGTCTTGACATGTTAGGACGGCCACCCAGAACCTTGAGCCCCTGGAGAATGATTTCGGGTCAGAGTCTGGATTCAGGCGGTTTCAGGCTTATTAGGCATCTAGCCAGCAAGTCGAGGCATTCGCGGACACTGCAGAGATCCCGGGTTCAGGGTTTGGAGCCTCAGGGTTTGGAGCCTCAGGGTTGAGGGCTGAGGGTTCTTTGAGATGAGGGCGCATTTGCCATTGGGGCTCAGAATGTCCTGGCACCTCCAAGGCTGGAGTTCGAGCGCAAGGCACGTGAAGATCGGCCCCATCTGCTGATGTGGCTGGCGTACAGCGAACTGGGCCGCAACCCCATCATAGGCTCCCCGAACCCCAACAGACTCCACACCCCCAACTCTGAACTCCAAAGCTCCAAACCTCCAAGCTCAGAAGGGCTTGAAGGGTTTTGGAGTTCAAGGTGTGGGTCGCGCCCTGTGTTAAGAGGTTCAGGGTTTCCGGCGGCTGAACCAGTCATCGAGGGCCAAGAGGCTCAGGGTGTAGTCCATATAGACTGTGTAGACTCTGTATAGACTTGCGGAGGTGTTGGACTTTGCGAAGTTCGACAGTTGCACACACAGGTTGCAATCGATATTGCGAGCCTGCCTGCGGGGTTTCAGGTGTTTGGAATGGTTTAGCATCATTGTGTTCTCCCGGTTTTCCGAGCTGCCTGAATTGAGCTTTGGGGTTAAGGGTTAGATTCTTTTTGAAAGAGCACTACCTCAGCTAACGATGCTGCAGAGGCCTGAGAAGTTCTGCAGCCAGAGCGCTTATAGCACCCCCTTCCTGAAAGCCGAAGCTCTTCTCCGAAACCCGTGCGTGCCATTGTTTCAGAGTGCAGAAAGGTTCGATGCGAATAGATCTGGAGGTGGGCTTCGGGTTTGTGGGTCATGCCAAGGCTATTTCCACAACGGGGACTACAAAAAGGCGATCGACACATACGACGACGCCATGAGGAAAGAGAATGATCCCAATATCCATGTCTACAAGGCATGCGCTTACTATGCCTCTTGGCTTAACCTTGCCGAGTCTCCACTCGGCTGGACAGCGCGCCGGAGGCATAGTCAGCTCGAGCCGTAGATTTTTAGGGCTTCTAGGTCTGAATTTCAAGGTAACTAGAGTAACTAGAGGGCCTGGCTGTTGAAAGACCTGATTTGCCTATCATGCCTAGGACCTGGGCTAGCCACCTAGCCTCGCTTGGGTTTTCGGCGTTGCAGCTTCGTACGCTTTGAAGCTGGCCTCTAAACTTAAAGCCCAAGCCCGAAAAACCCCGAAGCCCATGTCCGTGAAAACCCGACCCCGCAAGTAGCGCAGCTTGTTCGGGGAATGCTTGGGTTGTCGGGGTTGTCGGCTCCGGCCCTGACCATACCCATGGCAAGTTGGGAGCCCGCTTCAGGTTGGTGTAGCGTTTAGCTTCTGGTAGTCTTGTTGCATTACATTTCAACGTGGGGTCATGGAGCAGTTGTCAAAGCCCGATGCCTCCACTCCGAATTTCGGACATACCGGAGCTAGAAGCAAGCCTTCAAGGAGCTGAGGGAGGACGACGCAAGAAGCAAAGACAAGCGAGCTCGACAAACTTGCCACCCCCAGGAGCTTGCCGAAAAGAACAATCAGTATGATAATCGGGCCAGCACAAACGGCAGCAAAGTCCGTGCCCAAGTGCTCTCACAGAGCTGGCCTGAGGGGTCATACGGTCATCCGCATCACCCAGACCATGCGGAAGGAGGTGGAGACCAAGTGCTACAATGCGCATCGGCGTGTGATGAAGCCGAGCTGGTTTCCATCCTCGAATCGTCGAAGCCGAGCTCATGTCCGTTGTGTAGGGTAGCATCCCTTGCCAAGGTAGCTGCAAAAACCCCGACATTTCTAGTAGGATTCTGGGGCCATCACTAAATCGGCGTGCTTCCTTTGCCTGGAAAGATCTGCTCTGACCAGGGTGGGGTACAAAAGCCGGACATATTCATCGAAAGCCATTCCTTGACTCCGAACTTCCACAAACCAAGCCCGTGCCCAGGCGCTCTGCCAGTACCCGGAAGCAGAAGAGGAGGCCAAGCAGGCAGCGTGGGTTTCCTGTACTGTTCAGATTCCTTCTTCCTGGTTCCTTCAGCCTTTGCAGATGTCACGTTTCCAGAACTCAGGGCCAGAGCACGAGCGTCCGAATATGTCCGAATCCAAGAGAAAAGGAACTTGGAGCTTCACATACCCTGCGGCATCGCAGTTTGTTGAATTTGAGCTTAGATAGCTTCAGGGCTTACGGGGGCAAGCGTAAACCCCTCTGCCTATGCTGCGGCCCGCGGCTGTCTGGTGATCCTGAACCCGAAACTTGCCTCAAATCCAACCCTGGTACCGCATCTCCTTCGCCCTCAAATTTCGATGCACAAATCACAAATCCGGGTCTGAGAGGAGGGTTCAAGGTACTTCAAGAGCTGCTCCGCTCGATAATTAGATGGCTATGTTTGGCTTTATAGCAAGCAGAATGCACCTCGACATTGAAGGCTCCTTCACCACCCTCCGTATGCGCCAGGCCCCTGATAGTCCGCTCAAAACCCGGGTGCTGTTCCAGACAGCTCCCTGGCTACAAGGATGTTGAAGCTAGGATCGCCACCTGCAACCAGAAGACTCCAAACCTACTTGCGAGAACCCGGTGCATAAACTTTAAGCGTCATAAATGCGAAAGCTGTTAGTGTGATGTCGTAGCTGGGGGATTTGAGCTTCAGGTCTTGGGTCCAGGTTATGCGACTTGTCTGGCGGCGTTGTTGTTCTTGGCTTCAGGTTTTGCTGTCTGGAAGTCACGAATGGAGCTTAACGGCAGGTTTCAGATTTCACTTTTGGCGTTTGTGTTTGACTTGGGGGGGTTTTGGGGGTTGGGCGCGCCTTGGCAGCAAGTTGTAGGGCTGCGGGCTGCGGTCTCAGCATCTTGAGGCCTCCGGTCAGATTCCCCAACTTCGACAATTGTTCGGCAGATTTCGGCATGGTTGAGTCCTGGTTGAGTCAACGGTGGAGATTTCTTACATCTAAAGGCATCGCCGGCATCGCCTTGCTGTACTCCGGAAAAGATGCAATTTCGTTTTCAACCAATACACGAGTGACACGACTAGTATTCAATATCCCCTGACCGATACAAGGCGCACAAGCGAAACGACGAGAGCGCAATGATGATCCATCATCAGGCGATGAATGTCAAGCAAGCGGAATCCTTCCTCTGCGAAGGTTGTGTGTGGCGGTTGTTTAGATTGGCTTGTAGAGTCCGATTCGGATTCTGTAGAGCTGAGGCGCCTCTAAGCTTCTCTGAGCTTGAGTGCACAAGTGGAGAGTCCAGACAAAGCGGTTTGCCATGACTTAGGCAACTAGATCGTCAGGACCTGACCCCCCCCCACCCCCCTGACAGGCGCTCTCGGACAGCAAGGAAGATCAGCTCTGTCTTGCAGCCATCCAGTACCTCAGGACAAGGGGGGGGAGGGGGGGGGTGTGTGCCGCTATGTGCAGGGCTTCATCGGGCTCAGGGGGTCGCACTCTTTCCCAAACTTGGGCACCTCCCTTCAATGTTTCAAGGCGCAGTGTTTCGTCTGGAAGCGTGAGCCAATCGGTCCAAGTTTGGAAGCCCAAGCAGCATTTCGGGCATTCATAGGGCTCTACTCTGAACTCAGAGTTCTAGGCAACACCCTCTGAGCCCCGAGTGCGGGAAAGCTCTCCGCAGCGCCTCACAGCGTTTCCTGAGCCCGAAGCCCACCCTACTGTAGCTACCATCCGAGCACCCCTCAAATACCCTCAACCTCAAAATGGAGGAGCCACTTCCAGGAGGCGACGGACATCTACAAGCGACACTCTCCAGCCTGAAAGAGCAGACTTCCGTTGAGGGTACCTCCCCTTGGGTGGGCACCTGTATGGGGATAAACATGGATAAACGGTTTTTGGGGCTTAAAAATGGTATGATCTGGCAAACCAAGTTCGGGAGCAGAACTCCACGCTCCACGTCGTCGGGGCACTCGAAGCTGTACAGAATGGCCCAGAAGTCTGAATTTCTGCGCACTCAACACCCGACATTTCTCCGAAGTGGGGATCTGGCGAAGTTTCCTCACGGAACTCAAGATCACGAAGCAGCTTGTATGAATCGCAGAAAGCTATACAGTTCCATACCCTGAACCATGGTCTACCAAAAGCAAAACTCAAACAGCTGTCGTGCTCTTGGGGCGGTCTGTTTTCTGTGTGAGATTGGCGCTGGCAGCCGCGAAAAATCCTATCAGTCCAAACTTCGAGGGAGTCGGTCAGGTTCAGGTCTATCTTTTTGACTCAAATCGATGGCCCTGCGTGAGCTGAACCCAAACTGTCGCGGCCGAGGAATGCTTGTCGAAGACCGGGACGATCTGGCTCTCAACGTCTACATCGCCTTCTGCTATTACAAGCTGGCCACGAGCCACAACAAAGAGCCACGAGCCCCTACTGTAGCACATCCTAAAGCATTCTAAATCTCTGACGTCGTACTTTTCGGATTCAAGAAGAGCCTGCTGTTGACCAAGACCCAAGGCCGAATTCCCCAAACTCAAATCCTCAACGCTCTACGCACACATGCGCCTGCATGTCAAAATGAGGACGTGCAGCTCCTCTCACTTGCTATCACATGCGACACCCCGCAGATTTTGAGGCCTTAGACCAATGTGTAAAAGGTAAACTCTAAGACTTCAAGCCGTTCTTTGGCGGGAGTCAAGGACTACTACGATGTTGCGCTAGAGATCCTGCAGCAGCTCGGAGATTCTTATGGAGAGTTGGGCATTGTGGGCCGTCTCCTCCGCCCCGACAATCTCCCAGAAACCCAGCAGTGTGCTGTGAATGCAGTTCACGACCCTGCAGTGCTCTCAGAGAGTACTGAGCATGCTGACCCTCGGCGCTTCCTCTCCATTGGCCAAGCAGTTCGTGGCACAGGGTCAGGACGTTGGAATTCCAATGATGTATGTGTTTACACTCCTGTGGCTTGAGCCTTGGCACGGAGCCCAAAACCCGAAACCAAGGACTTACATCACGCCACACCCGAACTCCATCATCGCGGTGAATCTCAAAGCCTGCAGCCACTACCAGCTCTACAATGGCAAGGCTGCCACTTCTGAGTACGCGTACCTGTTTCACGGCTACGCCGCTACGCGTTCGAATGTTACTTCGCTCTACAAACGATGTCGAAACTTCCTGCGGCACCCTTTGAGGGACGTGCTTCCTTTTGATCCTCGATTACGCCCGGCGTGAATCAGGCCCCGAAGCCCAACAGAGACCGAAGCCTGGATTAGGCCTGCGGCCCCATAAATTTTCGAGTTGAGTTTCCAGGCCCCTGTGTATCCCGCATGAAGCCGCCACCAACTCTAGACCTGCTGAGCTAAGATTGAGGCTTCTGCCCTAAGCCCTAAGCTCTTCAGTTTGGAATGATTCATCTGCCAATCAGAGGGCCCCGAGGAAGACAAAAACCTCCAAGCATCCCAGCAGCACAAAAAAGCACCGCCTAACGGCGTACGGGCCTCTCTCCTCCAACTCTAGACTCTAGATAGCTCTAACGTCTAAACCTGGAACCCCTCAAAAGCCCCCGCCAAACCCAGAAATGCAGGCCGCCGAAGCAGAGCTCAAGGTTCTGCAGCAGAGCTCCCAGAGCCGGTTGGCAGAAAGGGTTTCAAGGTTTTAAGCTTCCAACCTGCCAACATCTTTCGTCAAATCCCGCCGCAGCTCGCAACCTGGAGAACCCCTTGAGAACCCCAACCCTCAACTCATTAACGCCGTCGTGTGTAAGTTGCGCTTGAGCGCGCCATGCATGCGCGATGTGGTGCCATGCCGGACTACTACACCGCGCCCCAAAATGCGTTCGCGGAGGTCAGGTGCCGACTTTGTTTTTCCCTCCCAGGGATCCACCTTCAGCTCATTTCAGCTCTGTGCAGTCCAGGCGGCAACATCTTCCAAGAGCACGACTTGCTGCAGCACAACCTTGTGGTCTTCAGACTCCCTGGTTCAAACTCAGGGCTTTAGGGCTCTCGGTCAATGTGAGTCTACAGGGGTTGTCAAGTTCGCGGCTCTGTTGAAATAGCCAAGGGGACTCTTCAGTGCAGTGGGCGCTTCGATCTAAGCATCGGGCGGGGAGGTTCGTGTGTCAGGCTCCGAGATCAAAAGCTGCCTGTTTATTGGAGCCGCACCTGAAAGATATGCTAAGGGCATAGGTTTAGACCATAGAATCAGAATCCGTACAACGCTCCACGCAGTTTTGTCTGCATCAGAGGAAATGGGGAAAATGCCATACAGATCTTGCCGCCGCTTCTGGATATCATCCCGGAGGTGGCCGGGTTTAGGGGTTTAGGGATGTTTGAGGGCTCAGGCTATTTAGGCCTCTGCCGTTGAGGACTCAGGGCGTGCGGGGTTTTCAAGGGAAATCCGGTTTAGCGACTTAGTACCTGCAGGCATGTCCGCAAGCTGAGTTGATGATCGAGCACAGGAGCAAACATCACGTGGTTCGAGGCAATCTACACTTCCGGTTTAGAAGAATGGTTTTGGGCCACGGTTTGGGGTACCCAGAACGCCGAGTACTGTTGCTGCTTCACCCTGACCTCGAACCCACAGATCATGCACAACTGGTGGCCCCAAGCCCCGCAGAAGTTCAGGGGGCATGGTTTTAGACCCAGTTGCCCAAGGCATTTCCACGTGTAGTAGGAGTCAAGGCGGCGTGATTGTAACATAGGATGTTGAAGAAGCAGAAGGCGAAACAGTCCCTGTTAGTCTGTTAGTCCTGATGTCAGCGATTTCTGTGCTTTAGTTGCAACTCGCCCCAGATGCCCAATGGTTCTTGAGGCCACTTGCGGTGGTAAGGTCACAGCTACAAGACGTTCATCACGAAGTAGCTGGCCTAGCTAGCATCATAGCACCAAATCTCAGCCAGATTCCTGGGGGGGTTGCCTTGAACGATCGACGCGGCTGAAGCGAATTGCTTATTTCTGCATCCCTGAGCCTGATGAGAACTCACCCGGAACTCCAAATCCAGAACCATAAGCTATGCCCTGAGGCCCGGCTGAACTTAGTGATCTACCACCTGCGGCTTGGTGAGGTGCTCGGTGCCATGGTTTAGAGGAGTTGGGCTTGGGTTTGGATTAGGCCCTGTGGGGTTCGAAGCGCCACAAGTAGGGTAGGGACCGTTGAGCCAACCGCCCCCTCCCAAAATCATCCACCAGGCATCTTGAGAAGCTGCGTTCTGGTTTTTGAAGGCGTAGGAGCTCGTGTCCAGGCCTGTTTTCAACAAGCGCTCAGGTGCGTTGTGAGAAGTAATTACAATATGGGCTGGGGTACGCGTACCTGCCCGAACTTCGTGCGACACAGCCCGAAGTCCAACGGTTCCAACCTCGACTCTGGACTCCAAACTCTGAACTCTGAATCGAAACCGGATCCAATTGTGTAGGCAATGGAAGCCTACAACCTGATCAAGGACTTGGAGCCCTCGATGCCTCGAGAGTTCCGAAGCTGGTGGTGGGAGGGTTCTACGGGAGCGTGTCAGGGTTTTTGAGGGAAATCAGATTGGGCTTTCCAGCTCAGAGTGATGATGTGAATGCGAGCGTGCTTGCCTCACATTGTGGCATGCATTTCAGGGTCTAGGTCTGAGCACCTTGAATTTCCAAATCTCCACATGCCAGTGCCGCCCTCAGAAGGGCGTTGGCACCAGTTGTACTAGACAACTTCGGGGAGCTTATCTGCTCAACTAGACTGCTCACATTTGCTTGTAGTCACGCGCCAGCCCGGAACCCTGTAAGCACAAAACGTTGCTCTGCAAGATCTTGGACTCCTATTTTGTTTCCTATGAACCGCCTCTCCTGGTAAGCCTTGTGAATCGGAGGCTGTGGTCACCGCTTGTGATTTTTGCAGACCTGAGCGTGACTAGAGTCGAAGACAACTAAACACCTTCTCCCCCCCCCCCCACCCCTCATGTCCAATCTCCGGAGATGTCGCTGAGGTACATCCTCAAAGGTGTCGTCTTCGCAGCCCTTGGCCAGGCCTCACTCAGCCAAGCAGATAATGCAAGCAGACGTCCGGAGCCGACCCTAATCGGCCTCAATCCATTGGAGCGGGAGCCCTCCAAGAGCCTTAAGCATCCTTGAAGCATGGACAAATCATGACAAATCTCAAGTGCCGAAACAGGATAGCTGCAGATTGATCTCTTGAGCAATAGGGCCATCTCTTTCAAGAATCGTTCTACAACCCCCCCCCTCCCCCCCCACTCCACCCCAAACCCCGAAAGGGCCGAGGCCCCCAAATATCAGCCCCCAAAGGCGACGAACTCGCAGGAACATCTGAAGCTGGCGCAGTCGTGGCCTGAGTTCGGCCGAGGTTGCGCCTTCAGGAGGAAATTGGGTAAAGGGTTTTTGGGGTGATTGGGACTCCGGGTGTTGCTTTTAAACTCTGTACTGCTCGAATGAGGCTTTTGAGGGATTTGAGGCATGGACCCCGTGGTGGCCTCATGGTTCTTTGTAATTCTTGCGGGCTCCATTACTGAAGCGAGGTCCGTTACATGTCCATTCGAGAGCTGAGGACAGGTACATGGGGTCAAAATGTTGCAGCTGTGGTCGACCCTGTTTGCCAACTTCTAATCGCCCACGCTTGAGCTGAACCTCTTGAGTCTTTGTTGCTTTTCACCTTAGCCCAGAACAACAACACCATGAAGGATGTTGGGAAAAGATCTGTCTCGAACCTTTCCTTGTGGCCCAGACTACCACATTGGCAGTTCAAGTTAAGAGTAAGCTCTGCAGTTCCAGAACCCTTGGAAACCTGCAAGCCTCCTCACCCACTTAATGTTCCCTCATAAGATCAAAGCAGCCCCAAATGAAATAGACATGTATACACACCCTAGCTGGTTTTTTTTTCATACTCTTTCTCATACAGTGGGGGGTTCAAGCGCCTCAGCCCAAACCCGACAATCCGTCAGCGCACCTCGCGTTGCCAAGAATCCTTAACAAAAGTGCCCCAAGAGCTGGCTCCCCTCTTATCGGAGGCAGCTCTTCCAGCTGGTTGGGGCGTCCGCCTCGGAGTGTGACACCATTCCAGGCACCTCTGGGAAGGTCCAGAGTCCAGAGCGTTTGGGATTTGGGAGCGATGGCCTCGGGGCTGAAGGATGCAAGAGTCTAGGGTCTTGTCTTTAAGACTTGCAAGCCCTTTCCCACAAGAAATGCTCGAGAAACCAAACTCTGCCTTTGCAAGACGCCCATGACAGATCTCGGTTGAAAGGGTAGTAGGAGCTGTTCAGGCTTCCAACTGGAGTGCCCTTTATTTGCATGTTGTGTGTGGTAGATTTTGGTAGCTTCCATGCGTCGACCACATCCAGGCCGACAATGCATGGCCTCTTGCTTCTTCCTCCTGCGGCAGTTCGAAGATGTGCCGTGGCCGACTTTTGTGATGTTGACCGGGTCGTGGATGGGCTGAGAATATCAACGGTCGCCAAGTCATAGAACCCAAGCATCCGCGCGTAGCTGGCATCTGGGGACACTTGGTCCTAAAGGCTTTCGTTGGCAATGGCTTCTGGTCGGGCGCATCGGGCCATCCCATATCCAACACATCACGGCTTCTCAACAACTTGAGAAGTGTTCTACGGCAAGAAGCCCGAGCAGTGCCGCCCTGGGATCAAGCACCTGTAGATACACTGAGGTTGATGTATGGACGCTCAGGGTTCCTTTCCCAAACAGCTCCAAAGCGCTGCAAGCCCGCAATCCCGAGACCCAAACTCGACCTTCTGTGGTGCACTCGAAGTGTCAGGGCTTCGCTTTATCTTGAGAACATCAGTCCTGAGCCTCCGAAACTCGAAGCTGCGAGCCGCGCAACTGGCGGTCGAGGAGAATCTCACAGACCAAGCTAAGCCATGTTCTGAATTATGAAATTGTTCTGAGAGGTCCTGGTGTACTTGAAGTCGATCAAAGCCTACTTCAACAACGACGACGACTTCAACTGGAGAGGGGGGGGGGGGAGGGGGAGGGGGTGGAGGGGAATTTTCAACGGGCCTGCCGACTCATCCCTTGTCCTTAGCAAGAGCTTGCAGCCTTCTGGCAAGGCCTTCAGAGACTGATTCTTTCGCATGCCCATTCCTTTCAGGAACTATGGCGTAGCCTGCGCTTCTGCTGGAGATTATCGGGAGGCCCAGACCCCAGACATCGCTCACAGCGCGCAACCCCCAAATATAACACATGAAAGGCCCGACTGAACATTTACGAGACGTCTAGATCCCAACCCGAGCATCATGGATTCTGACACCCTTGAGTGTCCCAAACATAGTGACCCCTTACGACGCCTTACGAGACTACATCAGACTACAGCTTCGATGAGAACCCCTCCGCCTTGAGGCCAAGGAAGCCTTCCTGCAGAACCTGGGCCAAATCTTTCTCTTGGCAGGGAGGGGCAGGGAGGGCACCGGCAGAGCGTGTCCACCTGCGTACTCGTTGTTTAAGGAGCTTAGACTTCAGAGCTTCTTGCTGGTCGTTGCGGTTTATTGGTGGGCTTGGCAACGGGGTCTACAAAGCTTTCCTCGCGCTTGAATTTCTCGAGGGTGTCCACATTCTAGGCCCAGGCCTCCTAGAAGCCTCATATATTGAAGCATGGAACCTTACAGGTTTCGCGGCTTGGTCGCAGGGGACTATATAAGGGTTTGCCCCTGACCTCTGGTTTGCCCCTGACCTCTTTGCCACTTTTGGCCAAAGCAACCGTTTCATTCTCAACGCCGCTAGATCCCTGCGTAAGGATTCAGAACGAGAAATATCGTTCTGAGTTTTGCTTCCTCAGCTGGCTGACGCGCTTCTTGACAGACGGGTAGCAGAGACTCCAGCCTTTGTTCAGCATGTACCTGGTTGTCTTGCTGATTCACCTGGTTTGGAATTGGGGCGGCCGCCTTGAATGAACGCGCCCCCCTACTTCCTGATTGTGCTGACGAGATACACCAGCAACCGAGTACCATTGCCTCATCTTGGATTTCTGGCTCTTTCGTTTCGGGGGTTCTTGAGGGTAAAAGGAGTGGAGCATCTCGACCAAGCATCCATAGAGCTTGGGTAAAAAGGCCTCCCGCTGGGAACTCCCAGAGAGAGGTTGCCACATCATGAGCAACGAGCCCGACCGCGCATGGGAGATGTATGTTCGCCTCTGGCTGCATTGGTGAATGTTGTGGGTTCAGGGAGTGCATGGTTCATATTTAGGGCTATATAGTGTGCACACTAGGCCGCATAGAGGGCATCACTTTTAAGAATCGCCAGCTGACAGTTTATACTATGCCGCCACGCTAAGCCACGTCAACACCAGCCCCAAAACCGAGGCCCATAGAGTCATCGTGAACAGAGGGCCATTCTGCCCTGGAAGGGATCCTTGCTTTTGGACCGCAAAACGCTTTAGGAACGGGTGCATTCAGAAACCATCCAGATCCCCAAAAACCTGTCGCACCAAGGACCTTCAAATGGCGCATGCCCTCAGCCCAAAGATCCCGATTGTCAAGCCCACAAGAGCTGTGAGCCATTCTACTGAGCCCGGCAAAACACCACCAGGAATGGAGACGAGCAACGAGTCTTTCAACCTCCTCCACTTAATCGCCGCTGCCCCAGCTTCACGATATTGTACCGGTTGCACACAGCCACACGGCCTTTGAATGGGAGCTTTCACGGCGCTTGTAGGCTCTATGCTTCTTGTGCGGCCATCAGAAGTAGGAGTTGGCCTCATGGGGCTTGACCTCCAACTCGGCCCCAACTTTCATGACTTGTGTAGAAGCTCCCGGGATTTCAGGACACGGCTTCAGAGCTTGAGATGAGTTAGGGTTCCGTCAAGTAGAAGGCTGAGCGTCGAGGGCTGGCAAATAGGTTATTCCGTGAAGGACTCATCATCAGCAAGTCGCTGGTACGGTAAGTTAGGGTCCCTTGTGTGTGGATGCCCTAAATAGCAGGGGCGGTGACGGGCAGCCGAACCAAAAAGGATTCAAGTTTAGACATTATATGTTTAGGTCATGCCACGTGCTTAGCCCGGAAGGGCGCACACGCAATGCGCTGGAGCTAGCAGCTTGCACTCGAAACGTATGACAGGATCCATGACCATAACCCCAACCGTCCCTAACATTCAGCTATTTCACCCAAAAGCCGCACGTCGAGCTGGGTAAGCGGGCGGACTCTTCTGCTCCCCCATGCCATGGGATGAGACATTGCATTGTCCTTGCAAGGCAAATGACTGTTACAAGATGGGACAGCCTCTTGGCCTCACAAAGTGGATACCAGTAGAAGGGTTCCATGGGGCAGCTGGACTCTCCACTCAAAGTTCTTAAGCTACGTCGTTAGATGCGTAAGTCCCGGCAGGTTCTACTATGCGTGCAAAGCCTTCGACGTCCTAGAACGCTTGGATCCAGATCCAGAGCACCTCGGCTCGTGTGTGCACCGCCAGGGTGCTTAATATATATATATATATACATATACATATACATATATATATATATATACACCCAGAACACGTATCACATATTTTGGACATATAGGGTTTTTGCACCATCTGCTTTCGTCTCGAATTCTTCTCAAAACATGTTGGTATTGCCGGAAATTTTGCTTTAGCTGCTATTTGTGGAGGAAGCATGCTGGGAGGTGTGAACTCTCAGCCTAGTTGCTAAGCATTGGCAATTGCAAGTACAAACGCATCGGTCTTTGCGGGTCAGGCCAGTCAGGAGGAAAATCGTCCCCAGCTCACCACGAAACCGACAGGTTCTGGGAAGGAAAGAAGGGCGCTGCCATTGGCGTCTTCCAGCGTGTCGTAGCGGGGAGCCTTGTAACGCATTCGGAGGGGGTGGGGTGGGGTGGAGTTGGGGTTTAAACAGCTATATGTCAAAAGTCTTATTTAGGGAGAGCCTGAGCCTCAGGCACAATCCACCCCAAATCGCAACCCGCTCCAGGTCAATGTCGATGCATGCTTGTGACACAGACGCGTACTCTGCCACGCTCAGAAGGCTTCGAGTTTTTTCAAAGGCGGATCTCGGGTTTTACGGCGGTCCGTTGGCCGAGCAATTCAGATCTGGAGCCCAAGAGCTCAGGAAAGATTCCGCCGATAAGCTGAGAGAGGTGGTCCACCTCCTGCAAAGCTCCAGCAATCCACAGGCTGAGGGTTGGGGGAGCTTCTGGTTTTCCTGAAATTTCGGAGAAAAAAAACGTGTTTATGGGCTGGGCTGCAGCTTGCCGGTTTGATTCGGTCGAAGGCTCTTCCGAGCTGTGTCGCTGAGTTGTCCATTCTTTCGGGGCCGATGGGGCAAGAAAAACTAGACAAAAGTATGGGTCTATGTGTTCGGGGGGTTTACAAGCTCAAGACCGATGCTTAGATGTTGATTGGGATGGGATTTTCGAAGTTGTTTCTGACCAGCCCCAGAAGAGTGACGGACAGTTCTGAGCCTTGAGCCAGTGGCCAGGTCTTCAATCCCAGCAGCTCCAATCGTACCCTTAAGCAAACGCAGCCGTGTGAGGTGGAGTATATTGTCAACCGCGTCATCAAGAAGTGGGCCAAAGAGAATCGCATCAAGCTTGACTGAGTGGCCGTGTATCCTCTAACCCGAGACCCGAGATCTGAACAGCAATGGTCCATGAGCTTTCAGAGCAGACTTGCAGGAGATGGCATTCGCAAGTGCCTGTCATGAATCACAGCACTGCTCCTTCCCCATCCTATGAAGTGGCTTGGTTTTTTAGTGTAGCAGGTCTTCCAAGCTGGAAGACGATGGTCGAGTCTCACTGCCGAATTCACGAATTTGCGACGGTGTGCAGTTGTGCAGGTTTCACCAGCCGCCAGCAAGCGCCGACGTGTCAAACCTGTCTTGGAACCTTGCAGGTTTCGATCCCTGAAGCCCACAACTTTTCTTTTTGAATGCATCGGGGGTGATGAGCTGCACACTTCAAGTCACCTACTTACTTACACGTCCAAAAGCAATGCACAATCGCATCAAGCGGCCACAGCCCTGAAGGTAGCCAAGCCCCATAAGCCCGAGACTTAACCAACGCCCTAAACGCGAAGACCTGGCACACAGCCGGCGCCGGCTGAGTCAGCTCGTCCCAGAAAGCGCCCGGACATTGTGTTTCTGTACAGCCTTGTGCGGGAGGTCGGTTCGCCAGGCATGTTCTGGGAGTAGCGAGGAAGGATCTTAGGGTGGGCGCGGACCTGTCTGAACGCCTCCGGCCAAGTGAACACACGATCGGGGGGCCACGTGGTCGAAGTGCTGAATGGGACTCTTAAGGGCTGTGCTTGGCATCGGGGTTTCTTATGGCGGACTATACCTGGCAGATTGTAGCGGCTTGTCCGGGCAAATCATTCCCAGAGAGCCGCTTGTGAAGATTCGAGATTACGGACCTAGGTCCCTAAGCAAGGGTTGCTCCCAGTATGGCCAGTGATCGGTCCCCTGTTTACACTGATTGCCTCAAAGTCCCTATAGTGCTTCCATGTGCCCTAAAGAGCCACAGATTCGTGATGCTTATGGTCCCCGTTAGTCTTTCGGCATGGGGCATCCTCAACCTCAACCCTTCCATTTCTTGCACAAAGAGCTTAGACAGCGAGTTCTAGGATCCAGTCCCACGTCGCAGATGTTTGGCTGGCTCTGGGGAGACACATCCCGGATGCCAGTGAACCGATCTCATCGCCGCGAGGTGGCAACAAAGGCAGCCGCGTGAGTGTCAGATAGTGTCAGTGCATGGTGAATGTATGCATGGTTTGGCTCTACTGTGGTCTGCCGCACTCCCGTTGAATGGCTGCCATCATGCGAAACCCTACTATATTTCTTCCCTGCACAGCAGGAAGACGAGTCTCAGTTCATCTTCGGACGAGTGTCAAGCTTTCTCGCTCTCGAGTTTCTCAAAACAATCATCAAATGCCCAGAACCAAAACTCCGCCATAGTTAAACCTGCCTTTTGAACACGCAAGCCTTGGGCACGAGATATGCGGGTGACTCGCAACCAGAGGCGTCGGCACTCAGACCATTTCTTCTGGGGTAAGTGCTCCATCCCGTTCTCTTGCAATGTTCTCTGATTGCCTGGCATGCAGCAGATGCCCAAGGACTCTGGCCCAAAGCGACAAATGAATTCCGCGTCCAGCGTTTTAAAGGTCTACAGTAGGATGTGCGAGAAGATAGCCCGATAAGCCGAAGATGGTCGAGGTCCGCAGTACACTGGTAGCAGAAGGTCAGCACTGGGCCACTCAAGTCCTTGATCAGCTCATCCCTAGCCAATGATTCCCCAAAGCAACTCTTGACCGATTTGGCAGAAAATGCTTTCGGGCTTGAGTCGTTAAGCCTGACCCTTCAACCTTTAGCCGTTAACCCAAGTCTCTTTCACGAGCCACAGCGCTGGCATCCGTTTAGCATTCCAAGCCTGCGCCATGATTCGACCAGGCGAGCTTTGCTGTGCTCGATATAATATGCCTTGCGTCCTTTAAGGGGAAGTCCAACCAGCCAAGGACGCTCACGGCCTGAATGACACGTGTCAAGCTGCTAAAGGTTGAAGCGGGTTTATCATGATCAGTCTAGGTAGCCAAATAGCTTTCTGCCCGCCAAGGAGCATAAGACCACCTCAGTCTGAGTCCTTGGGTCCTTTTTGGTCCAGTACGACTCGGTGTTTGACTCTGGTTTTGGGATGTTCTTTCGCGGGCTATCATCAAGCCATGAGGCCACGGTTCGATCCTCAGAGACTGATCTCCTGAAGGCACCTCGCTGACCAAGCAGAAGCAGAAGCAGCGTCAGGCGGCCGAATGTTACATTATCCAGGCTGAGAGTAAAAGAAGGCAGGTTTTGGCATGGCCAACCCACGCCATGCCCAAAGCCCTGTTCACTTCGGAAGATGAGGTTCCGACAAGCCCAAGCTTATCGTATTGTCCAAGGGAGCTACGTAGGGCAGCGTGCGTGGAGAGAAACCGAATAATAATGAACGTAGATCACGTAGGATCACGTTAGATGGCTGTTGAGTCTTTTTTGGTGTTGGGAAGTAGAGCCCAAGCCAAAGAGAGTCTTGGGTTCGGCAGTCGCCGAAGGGTTCGGCTAATCTTAAGTGGCCTGTCCACATTGCCTTTTGCTATTGGTGAGCCAAAAGAAGACTTTTGGATAGTTCTCATCAGTGCCACTCGAGTGGTGAGCAGGGTGTCGGTCACGGCCCAGTACCATCAGCAAAAATCTGCCAACTTGTTGAAGTACTCCTCTACATGCAGCACTGCTTACATTGCGATGCGCATTCTATGACCCAGTAAATGCTGCAAGGGCCTGTCATCACAAGACACGGACCTTGAGTAGCACCCCAAGCAAACCCCTCGGATGCCCTCAACTCGGACTGAGCCCGAAAAACAAAACATGGCCTCAGGCGGCTCCTCGCGCAGCGCCGGGCAAGAAGAAAGAAACCGCAAGGCCCAAACTTTCAAACGGCAAGCGTTTCCACTTTGGTGGATTCGGGTTCTCGAGCGAATCGACTTGTAGGTTTTAAGCCATTTACTTGGGTTCTGCCCGGCGCACCCAGGTTTCAGTGGAGTATTTCGGTTTTGTGGGCAAGGGCATAGGGGTACAGCCAAGGCCCGAGGGAATATGACGAACGAATGATCAGGAAAGACGCACACGTCCTCAGAGGTCGTCTGCTGCATATCACCCTGGCCGGCTCATCCCCACCCCCCCCCACCGCTGCTGTAGGTGCTTGGTAGTACGGGCCATCCCAGCTTTTAGGGCAGCAGTTTCGAGTTCTTGGCAGCTGCCAATTCAGATCCTCCCGCAGAGTTGCGCGGCCTTGAGGGTTTGATTGATTGATCGATTGATTGCAGTAAGCTACCAATTGGGGTCTCTTAAGTCTGAAGACCTCCAGAGGCCTCAAAACAGGACCTCAGGACCTTGGAACTCGCCCCTCTATGGAAGGCCGAGCTTAGAGGAGTTCCTCGAGGCGCTCGGTGTTGGGATTCGCTTGGCACACGGGGCAGAAGGAAGTAGCCGCAAGTCGCAGCAGAGTTCCTCCCCCCGAATGAGAAGTTCCTCCATCGGAAAGGCCAAGCTTCCCAAGCTTCCCAAGCGTTCATCCAACTCCAATCACCAATCCTCAGTCCTGCACAGAGACCACACCCACACTCCGAATCCGACACTTGCCTTCACCCCGAAGCCCTCGGCCCCGCATCTCCTCCATCCCATAGATTTGTGCTTTGCTCTTGCTTTGCTCTTGTTGTATATCTTTGTATACACGTACGTAAACACTGACCTCCTTCTGGTCTCAACCGACGTTGACGGTGTCTTGGGTTAACATTAATTAAAAGTTGCAACTCGGGCTGCGGCAGCTTAAGACGCATCACCCATAATTGGGTTGGATGGTAACTTTCAACGACCGCAGGGGCAGCAGTGTGCGCGGTTACTTCTGCAGTCTTGGCTCTGTACCGCCAAGACCCTCAATAAGCGTACCTGTTTAGCTCGGTGCATCTTCATTGCTAAGTTAAGAAATCTCCAGTCATGCGCGGTAACTAGACCTCGCAGGTTTGCGACTATGTTGGCGCGGTCACGCTACTGGAGTTTGAGAAGAAGACGCGGGAAGATCGGCCACACTTGTTGATGTGGCTGGCATATAGCACCTCGTCTGGGAGCACGGCACGCCTCGATACTGTAGCTAACTCCCAAAGTTCTTCCTGAGCCTTGGGTTCTGAGATTCAACAGCCCAGTAGCACGTTCTACTGGGAAACCGGTACTCGTATTAGATTCGGGTGTACGTGCATTCTGCTATACGCCTGTGAGTATGATGCTTTTTACCGTTCTGGTGTTCTGAACCAGGTTACTTCCACAATGGTGACTACAAAAAGTCCATCGACACCTACGACGAAGCCATGAGAAAGGACAGTGATCAACGTCTACATGTCCATAATCTCTGAATCTCCAGCATTTGCACGTGTCCAGAAGACCACGGGATCCCTGGTGCTAAGCCCCCAAGCCCCGGCAGCCTCAATCATCTTAATCGCCTCAAAGCTGCCTTTGCCGTCAGTGCCCGACACGCGACCCAAAGGCCCAAGACTTTGAAGCCATTGCGTCCCAGGCTCTATCTCCCACAGGAACGACGCTGCAAGTAAGACTTGTAAATCATATGGGCGTTGTCCGCAAACTCCCGTTTTCTTTTTTACTGGCGAAAATCTGATATAGATTTCTGCTTGTTTTTTAGTCTCCGCGAAAGGCCCGCGAAAGCGCGGCGGAATGAGCAACGAAAGGGATAACATGGTTGGTAGAATATCGTGCCCCTTACCCCTCAAACCCGAAAGCGAGTGCGTTTAGGGACGCGCGGAAAAGGAAGTCATGGTGCAGGTTTCAGCCTATTTGGGGGTCATACTGTGATAGAATATCATGCCCTTTAACCGTCAAACCCCAAAGCGAGTGCGTTTAGGGACCGCAAAAAAAACGCACCCATGGTGCACGTCCCCATTTGGGGTTCATACATAGAATATCATGCCCCTTAACCCTCAAACCCCAAAGCGAGTGCGTTTAGGGACCGCGCGGAAAAGGAAGTCATGGTGCAGGTTTCAGCCGATTTGGGGTTCATACTGATAGACTATCATGCCCCTTAACCTCAAACCCCAAAGCGAGTGCGTTTAGGGACCACGAGTAAACGCACCCATTGTGCAGGTTTCAGCTTTTTTGGGGTTCATACATACAGTGTTTTGCTCCCCGACGAGTGCGTTTCAGGACCGTGTCTAAAATCACCCATATGGTGCTTAGGGTGTTTTATGCGTGATGCTCGAAAGCATTCACTTTGGCACGTCTTGGACAGCAAGATCTCCGCGACAGACGGCGATTGCTCCCTGATTAGTGCGCGCTGAAATTCGCGAAAGGTCCGCGAAAGGAACGCGGTTGGGCGGCAGGTCCTGGAAAGGCATTGGCCAGCCGTGCTTCCAACTTCCTTTGTTCTTACAGCCTGATAAGAAGAGGTCTGGAACCCTACTTAAGTCCTCGATCCGTTTGTTTTCCAAGTGAAGACCAGGGTCCAACTTCGTTTCGGGGCTTGTTTTCGAGCGACACGGTTCCGGTGCTGCAGGAGAATGATCCGAACATACCAGTCTACAAGGCCTGCTGCCACTACGCTACGCGGCCGCACTTTGGTAGTTAAGCCCGGTAGTTCATTTTTCCCCAATATGACCATCTGATTAAATCGTTCGGGAGAATCGCCGGAAGAACAGCAAGCGCGCTTCTTCAAAGAGCAGGCAGTCGTGTTTGTGCCAAAGGCTATTCTTCGGTGCTTTGAGGGGAACCTTATTGTTTGTTTCAGGAATTGCGAATTTCTGGGGTTTGGACTTTGGGATCTGTCTGTGCTCAGGTTGTGGCAGTTTAGGGCGTATAGTTATAGGGCTGAGGACTCGGAAGCCGTTGGCTTTCCGAAGTAGCGCCATATGTAGCATGTTTCAAGTTGTTTTTGAGGACACCTCATGGCATAGGTGTCTGAGAATCTGTGTGTGTGTGTGTGTGTGTTTGCGTGTGTGTGCGTGCGTGTGTGTGCGCTGTCGAACTCACTGCAATTTGACAATAGGTCCCAGAATCTCATTATCATACTTTAAATACAGCACACGGTCCTGTGCCAGTTCGGATGGTCAAGTCTTACAGAACTCCGAAAACCAGCAGTTGCATGTTGCAACACTGGTTTCTTCGCTCCATTGAACCCTCAACGCTGGCAAGCTTGAGGGTTTGCTGTCACTTCGCCGACTTAGCCAATTTCCTACACCTCATACCTTGTCATACCCCATGACTGGCTTCAGCTAAGGCTCTGTGCCAATATCAGGAAGCCGAGGAGGAAGCAACTAAGGCAGACTTGCGCCAGAAGATTTTGTTTGCGCCTTTGCAGGGTGAGAGTGTCTGGATTGCTGGTAAGATTGCGGGTCATGCAGGCAAGCTGTTTCCACTCTGGGCGCTAGCGTACTGTTCAGATTGGGTCACGGAATCAAGGATCTCCCAACTCCCTCCGCTCTCGATGTCATGGGTTCAACGGCTCAGTTTTCAAGAAAGCAACTTTTCATCCCAGGCCCGACAGCCAAGCCCCAAACATCGCTATCACTCCTTGACACCATCTGGACACGAGTTGCATACATAGGTAGAGCGGGGAAACCCCTGAGAACCCAATGGAGCCCCCTGTGGACCCAACCTTGGCGCAGGCTCCCGACAGCCCTTTGAAGTCGCGGGTTCTCTTCCAAACAGCTCTTCCGCTCCATTTGGTTTTTGGGCGGCTTGTGGATCGAGGGTAGGTTTGGGAGGTGGGTTCCACGCCTCTACGCAGCCTGGAGTCCCTCTAAACAGGTCCGTAGAATGAATCACTCCTAGGAAGCCTAGACTGGTTGAGGTTTGGGGTTTAGGAGCTTAGGGCGTGGGGTACTCCCCGTTTAAGGGGCAGGCGCCCGAGGATGCAGTGAGCCTTAGGTTTTCGCGGGCTTAAGCAGTTTTGGAGGGAAGGGTGCATTCAATGCATTCAAGTCCTTCAAGTGGTCGCAACAAGTCACACGCACGCAGCCGAATGTCGGCCTGGGAAAGTTTCAGGGATCACTGTAACGTGGCTCATCTCCTCCGGTGGCCCAAGTGCTGCAAACTCGCTCTTACTCGCGCTGTCGTAGAGCGTGGCGGTTCTTCAAACTAGGCCCCAGCTGCGGTCGACGGCTTGTTGTTGCAAATCTCTTCTTTGCAGCCTGTAATGAACCCTTGTGCTGACGGTAAGGCGCACAAGCGCAACGACGAGAGTGCCATGATGATTCATCACCAGGCTGCATTGGCACTGATGGGTTGAGCCGAAAGTGTTAGACATCTCAGAGCTTCGACAATCCCCAAAATCGTGCAGACAGGCCTCGATGCCAATCTGGAACAGAACCTTATATGATATCATAGACAATCCCTTGAAGCAAAAAAGGTCACTGCGCAAGTCTAGGTGGCTTGAATGGCATCAGGCACTGTCCGAGAGCAAGGAAGACCAGCTATGCCTTGCGGCGATACAGTACCTCAGGACCCGGTGATTCGCAAGATGTGGCGGTGGCGATTTTCACACCTTGGTCATGAGGGATTAGGCCGAGCAGGCCACTGAGGCATCAAGCAATGAATGTAGGTCCTCGGCTTGTAAGGCTGAGCTTTCAATGGTACTTCTCAAGCTTTACGTTCCTGCTTCGCCAGGCCGTATACTCAAGCACTCGGCAGTTGAGATATCTCGGCTAGCAACATGTGATCGCTGCTCGCTCTATATGCCTGTTTTCAACAGCCCCCCCCCCCCCCCCCCCCCCCCCCCCCCCCCCCCAATCCAAATCTTCAAGCCCTTGCACACCACGAAGCAAAAGTCCATCCTTTAGTCAATCACTCACCCCCCCCCCCCCCACACACCACCACACCACCCACCCCCCCACACAAGTTCACGTTCCCGACGAACGAGCTTCTTCTTCTCCTGCCTGACAGTGGTTGCATCCTCACGGTGTAGATGTTAGAGTTTTTAGCGAAAGGTCTTCGAGGGAGTCGGTTCGCCAGACCTCCAAGCCCCCGAACCCTGAACTCTAGGCCTCCTACCCCCTCCAGCCTTCCAGGAGCCATTTCCAGGAGGCCACTGACATCTACAAGAGGAGACTTGGGTGCAAGTCCTCTGCGCCCTAAGCCAAGTAGCCAAGTAGCCCAAATCGGGTTCTGTTCTGCCTTCACAAAGCGTCTAGAGAAATACCTTGACATGCTACGGTTAAGCCTCCTAGATTTCGGAGATTTAGGTGAGACATCGTCCTGTCACAAGTTTCTCTCAGATACGGTTGGGTTTAACTTTTATGTCAAAGCAAACACTGCCCAACCATGTCCTTCCCGCTGACAAGGATGCTGGTGGAGGATCGGGAGGATCTAGCCCTGTTCCCTGGCTAGAGCGGGGCTCTTTGCAACTTAGGGTTTGAGGACTACTGTTTGTGCCTGTAAGTTGCTTCTCGTTCACGCATATCTTCAGCGGGGACGTGGGAGGATGCCCAGGTTCCTTGCTTGAAAGGGACTGTGGGCCTGGGAAGTGCTGTAGAGAAGGTCAGCTCAAGTTCAGGTTTTTGAGGATGCTCCCGGCATGGAGTTGGTGTCACCCTGCCCAGTCTGAGCAAGCGTGCTGCTTCGGATGTGGACCGTACGTATGGTTTGAAGACCCAAGTCTTAAAATCTAGAATCCTACTTTGGTAAGACTGCAAACCCCAAGTCCAACATCTCCCAAGCCCCCCCAGCCCTGCCCAAGTCCAAGCCACCTGAAGCTAGAGTCAGCTACAGAATCGCCCCAGATCCCCAAATAACGCCAAGGAACGTCTACATCGCCTTTTGCTACTACAAGCTCGCACGGGTCTCAGTAAGCCCCATATCTTCGCACCTTCCAGTCAGCATGGCAAACCCTTTAGCCACTGGAGTCCCAAGTCCCAAGCTCCAAACGAAACCGAAACTCTGGAATTCATTTTTGGTTGCCAGTTTTGAATGACTGTTGGGCGTTGGGCTTCAGGGCCCTGGAAATGCATTGAACATGCTGCCGAACTTGGTCTAGTGGGTTCAGGGCTTGAGGACCTACCGATGGCTAGCCCAATGGTAAGGCTCTTTCATGCCAACTCCCAAGAGAAAAGCGTTCCGGCGGATCCCAGATCAGAGTGCAGTGCTTAATCGTTGCCTCTCCACAAGTTCGAAAAGCTAGCAATTTGACGCAAAAGGATCACCAGTTCTAAAGCTGAGTTGTGGTTAAGCCAAGTCAGTCCAGTTGAACCAGTTGGGGCCCATGCATCCTTCAGAAAGAGTTCCGGGGCCGTTGGCGAAAGAAGCTTTGCTGCATGTGTGGAGGACTACTACGACGTGGCATTAGAGATTCTGCAGGCCTACATCACGCAGCCTCTTGCTTCAACAGCGTGCTGGGGCGGAGATGCAGTAGGGCCGCTAGGGGTTGTATGGGCCAACCGAGATTCAACAGCCTGCTATCAGGAAGCCCCTGATGCTGGGAAGTGCTGTCTGCAGCTGCGAGTTGCGAGAGCCAGAAGCTGCGATGACCAACATTCTTCGACTGAAGCTTTTTAACTAGCCTTCTGGCTGTTCTAGCCCGGTCTAAGCCCATGGCATCCCATGGCCCATGATTTGGCGATGGAACTGCTGCAAGGCAGCGGCAATCCGAAGCTCTGAGGTGGCAAAATAGATCAGAATGCCTCTGGGCTGAGGCATCCCCAGAGCATCGTCGCTGTTAACCTCAAGGCTTGCAGCCACTACCAGCTGTACAATGGCAAGGCTGGTGGCGCGCCGTTTGTTTCGGGCCGTTTCGGGCCGTTTCGGGTAATTTGGATCTACTGGCCTGAGGACTTGGGTTCACAGTGGCCGAAGTGAGGTTTCTCCATGTCTCCCCACACTGTCTCGTAAGTAACAAGCCTCGAAGCGGGACGTCTTCTCCGAAGTCCCGAACTCGAAACTAAATGACCTGAATGCGAAGCCCCAAGCCCAAACTCCCATGCCTGTAATTTCTAGGAACCCCTATGAGCAGAGCGCGAAGTCTGAGACTCTCAAGAGGCAGCCGAAGCCGAACTCAAAGTACTGCAGCAAGCCTCGAGCAGTCGGTTGGTCTGCACGAAGCTTCTGTTTCTTCTTCGCCGGGAGTCCGGGAGAAGGGCGTCAGGGCTTTGCAAGCAGTGGGTGATTGGCGTTGAGGGTTCAGACCGGGTTCAGAGTGCCGGGATTTGTGAACGTGTTGGCCCGCGGCCACGTTGGCAGTTGGCAGGGGCTCAAGGTTCCGGGGCTGTCGGCGGCGGTGTGTCGTTCTCATGTTTGAGGGGGTAGGTCCAATTGGGCAGGCGGACGTTGTGCAACCTGAAGCGCAGAGGTCAGGGCCGTAGGGTTTGGATGAAAGGGTTCGGTCTGCAGCGGGTTGGGGGGCACTGGATGTCCAGGTGGCAATATTTTTCAAGAGCACGACCTGCTGCAGCACAACCTGGTCGTGTTCAGCCCCTTGTTCAAGAAGCTTTCGAGACTTGCTTTTCCTTTTCTTGGAACCTGTACTGTTTGATACAATTCCATCCTTCCTCAAAGATTCAGAGCCACCTGCAGACAGCCCATAATGCTGTGTATGATTAGACGTCCAGTGGAATCCAGTACCTATTTCTAGGCAGAAGCTGGCCCTGTATGAGCGAGGAGTCCCAGCAACGAAAACAGGACTCTGGGCTCGCGGCCCTCGACCCTCAAAGCAAACACAAGCACTTTCAATCCAGAGCCTTATTTGGGGTTTCCTGTCTTGAAAGGGGAGGACCTGTATATCCGAAGTTCCGGCAAGGAAACGGCGAGAACGCGATACAAGTCCTGCCACCGTTGTTGGACATTGTCCCGGAGGCCAGGTCCTCTCAGAAAAGTTCGACATTCCTCTTGGGAAGACTACACCGGCTCCTCTGAGCCTAAAGCGGCTTCAGGAGCTTCGGCGTTCCCTCAGGGCCTTCAGGGCCCAGGATGTGCTAAATCTGGATCTGAAACCCATCGCCGAAAAGATGCTCGGGGCTCCAGGATGCTAAATTGCTGCTGCATATATTCAACAAGGGATACAGAGACCTTCAACGCACCGAGGCGCGGCTGAACCTCGTGATCTACCACCTCCGACTGGGCGAGGACTTCTGGGGATGTGGGGTATTTGAATTTGCATAGCATCTGTCATCTTCGAGCCCCAATATTCCCAAATTCAAGCCCCAGATTTTGACATCGATAAAGCTATAAACCTCAGGAGGCAGAACATTCAAAGAACTCCAACTCCGAAAACAAGACCTCCGAACAGTCTGACCCTAACCGCCCTTGAGCAGGCGCAAGAGGCTTACAACCTCATCAAAGACCTGGAGCCTTCGATGCCCCGGGAGCCGCCTGCACAAAGCAGTGGGGTTGCCCTGCTACTGTATCGGCCTTGCTCCCTTTTTGGGGATAGATCTCAGATGGTCTCAGCACGTACCCAGGCGTCAAGGATTTACTGTAGGACTCGGTGATTGCAGCATCGGTGTACATGGTCTTCCGGATGTACGTATACTGTGGGTGCAAGTGTGGGGCTTGGAGGCGAGGGGAACTCCGACCGTGCCTCTCTCGCTCAAGATTTTAAGTGTTTAGGTGTTGAGGTTCACTGTTTAGGCTTTACGGTCGTCTGGGGTGCTTGGGGTTCAGGCCCGCAGGCTCTCTGGGCAAATCCTGGGGTCCCATGCAAGTAAGGTACATCTTGAAGGGCGTCGTCTTTGCTGCACTTGGACAGGCGTGCTGGCTTTGCAAACCTCGCCAATGACTTAGAATCGTAGGGGTCCTAGGGCGCAGAAGAAGAAGAAGAAGCAGAGGCCTTTTAGCTGCATTCTGCAGTATTGCTAAGAATGTAGGACTGAGCCATAGCAATTTCAACTTTGTCGTGCAAGAGCTTTTGCGGAAGCCAGGGGTCCAGGAAAATCTAGACCGCGACACCCTCAGCCTCAACCCAGAAATCAGCCCATGTAGCCTGAACCCTCGCGCTGGCTCCTGCTCACTCTTTGCAAGTGCACTTGAACTCGCAACCCCGACGACTTCCAAAGCCTGAATGCAAAACACGCGCTTGACCCCTCTCCCAGCATACCCCCGAATGCCCCCGAAGCCCTGCAGAAGGACCGAAAATGACCGTGAAGCCCAAAACTGCCCCTGAGCCCTCAAACTTGCAAATGACTCAAACGGATTTCTTACACCGCGCCAGGCCACCAACTCGCGAGAACACCTCAAGTTGGCACAGCTGCGCAGTCGCAGAAAGGTTCAGCTCAGGAGGTCGAACAGCCAGGCATCTTTTAGGTAGTACAAAGATGTAGACAAACGTAGACGACACCCTGAAAATGTAAACTCTGGTGCCCCTGGGCCGGAGGTGTGCCTAGGCCGCCTAAGCCTTTCCCTGGACTGACGTCTTTGTAAATTGGCCACATCTCTGTACTGCCTGCCATGAACCGACCCCTCCAAGCTAAACTCAGCTCTGAAGCTTTAGAACCCCTCTCACTCTCTGCAATTTCAAGGCAGCTTTTCCAGTTGGTGGGCGCTTCGGCATCCGAGTGCGACACGATTCCAGGACTGGACTTGGTAGTGTTGGCCAACAACCTGGCTTAAACCCTACACTAACGCTACTTCGGTTCCTTGTCGGGTTTGGGGTTGGGGGTTGAAGGTGCCGAATGTAATGGCGGAACTGAGGCCCTTTCCGGAACCCCGCGTTGAAAACTTCCGGCCATTCATTGTGCCAGCAGACTAAACTTACATGCCCACGTCATGAGCAAGCGAAATGGAACTCGCTATTAGAGTCAAGCAAGTCTTCATTCCGCAGACACCAAAACCCAGACCCCTCAAAATCCTGGACCCCAACACCCAGAGTATTGCACTCATGGTGGTCGAAGGCCGACAGTGCATGGCATCATGTTTCTTCCTGCCTCTTGGCTGATACCGCCAGCGCCCCTGCATCACTATCGTCCCAAATCATTCACCGAATCCTAATCTTAGGATTTCCGCCTGCAGCTTTTGCACTTGCGCTTGAAACTAAGTGCAGAGTCCCATGGGCTCAGCCCCATGGAGAAGTGCAGTCAGGAGCCGCAAGCCCTAACCCTATCCTGCCTCGAGCAGTTGCAGGGTTTCTGTTGGGTCCAAAAGAAAGCCACTGCTCTGCGTGATGTGAGCCTAGGCTTCGACAGTTTGAAGATGTTCTGGTCTATCTGCGCCTCGTCGGCCAGTTCGGGGTTCTGGCGTTCTTCGGGAAAGTCCCGGCCCTTGAGTGCGAAGATGCAAGGTAGAACCCGCCGTTGCTTTGTCGGGGGGTTTAACGGCCGATGTATTCTCGTGTTAAGGCTTCGATCTCTTTGTTCGCTTCTGCTTGCCATAGGGTCATGGGTATCCGCGCAGGCAGTGCAGATTTGAGAACCCAGGCCAAACGAGTCACTGGATCCCATAAACCTGAAGTCTCCGATCCTAAATGCCTTGCAATCCTGGAGCCCAGAGCCTGAAGAGGAAGTCCATCAAAGCGTACTTCTCCAACGATGATGACTTCAACTGGAACTATGGCATTGCGTGTGCCTCTTCAGGCCAGGCTTCCACGTCTTATTACCTGTGTATCCCCAGAGGTTGCAAGTATCGTTCACAACTCAGAGACATCTCCGAAGTAGTTTGCCGAGCTTCGTACCACGTGCAGGATCGTAGCCGAAGGGGTTATGTGCCGCTGGATACTTCTCCGCGATAATGGTCCTTCCATGCGCTTATGCCCAACATACCCGTGCATAGAAGCCCGCCGCCTCGAAACCAGAAAGCACCCAAATCGCAGCGCGAAGTGGTGACCCATCGTCCCGGCCCTCAACATGGGGTGACAGCCTGGGGGAGAGATGTCAGTCGATATGATCAAGACGCCGCACGCATCCCCCACCCCTGAACCCAATCCCCAAATCTCTGGCAGGAGACTACAAGGAAGGAAAGGATGCACTTCTTCAGAAACATGGCAGCACGCACAAAACATGACATTGCTGGGTTTTAGGTTTTTTTGGGGCTGGGGGGTGCTGGGGGTGTAGAAGGCTTTAAAGAGCTGACAAGGCTATGCCTTTTGAGTTTGGGACTCCCGCTGCTAAGTGCTCCAGACCAGAAAAAGGCCCATATTTGCCAGTGCTTGTCTTGACCCACTACTCGATCCTTGCTCTATTCTGTAGAGGGCTTGGCCTCTGAGTAGTCTGGACTGCATGCCTACATCCAGGAACCTGCGGTCAAGCTGCAAGCGGCTAAGTCGTCAGAATTAGCTTCGGACCCTCTTCCACTCTGACGCAAATTGTAGCCACAGGATTCAAAACGAGAAGTATCGCGCGGAGCTTCTCGGCCGCATGGTGTGTCTGCGCAGCATGCAAGGCAAATTTTGTGGTTTGCCTGCGAAGGGGTACATGAAAAGTCAATGGGGGCAAGCTTGGTAAGCCAGAATTTAAACTGTAGAACTCTCGAACCTCGAACGCCTGAAAGACACGATGGCAGGAGCTTTTTGAGCTCAACATAAAAAACCAAGTCGGGGTCAGTGTACAACCTCCTTCTCAGCTTCGGGGCGAGGGATCAGGGCCGGTCCGTTCGGATTGAGGCTTCAGGAGCTTTAGATATGTCCCCCGTGCTAGATATGTCCCCCATGCACAAGTAAAGGTTCTGCTGGATGAGCTGGCTCTCCCGCTGCCACATCATGAGCAACGAGCCCGCTCGCGCGTGGGAGATGTATGTGCGCAACATGGCTGGCTCTAAAGCTACAGGGCGCAGGACATGTGCACTACGAAGTGTTTTCGCAGCCCGGCAACCTAGCAAACTTGCAGATCTAAAGTTGTTATTACAAATCCCAGAAAAGCGATGCCTTGATATCCCATCACGGAGTCTTGGAACCCGCAACCCTGAGCCCGAAGGTCAGAAGCCACCCCCACAAGAAGCAGCATTTTGGAGTCTCTTTTCATGTAACTAGGGCGTCTAACAGAGTCTAACAGCTAACAGACACAAACCATCCTTCGCCATTGTTGAGGGGTCCCTGTAAAGACCCTAACCCCAAGATCCGAAGATTTGAGATCCGCCCCAGGCATGGACACCAGCAACGAGTCCTTCAACTTGCTCCATCTCATAGTGGCGTGTCTTAGGATCTTGGGGACGAAGGGTTTGGGTCTTGGAGAGAGTGTTTGGGGATCGGCTAGTTTCGGTGTGTAGCTAGGATTTCTTGGATTGTGGGGATCTCCCTTTATCCCGGCACTTCCGAGAGATTTTGAATCCTGCTTGCTGCTGGTGGGATACTTGACCGGAAAGGCCCAGCAACGCCTCAGCTGGTGACTTGAAGCACTGAGGGCCCCTGACTGTGAGGCCAATGACTGCTACAAGATGGGGCAGTTCTACTATGCCTGCAAAGCCTTCGATGTGCTGGAAAGGTTAGACCCAGACCCAGAGCCTCTTGTCCAAAGTGTCCACAAGCCTTCAAGATGCCCTCAGATGGACTCAGGAGTCTTTTCAGGGCACGGTGACGCGGTGTGCATCAGTGTAACAGTTCGCGTGCGCCACGACGCAGAAGTGATTGAACAAAAGTGGCAAAAAAGACGAAGCCTACTGTTAGCGTGGTTTACGTGCATGTGTACCTGATCTTGTGAAGGCATCCCGGCATGGTGAAGAGCGGAATGGCGTTTGCGGTAGTAGAGGCACTTGTCTGGCACCATACCAGGACCTGGACCTTAACCAGCAGCCAGGTCTAACGAGCTCGGGACGTGAAAAAGCAAGTCGAAGTTCTGAAAGACTGGAGTGCTCAAGTGCCACGAGTCCCCAAGGGCGAAAGACAGCAAACCCTGCGTCTCTGAGAGCAAGACACTGCTTGGTTTACAGTCTTCACAGCCCGGAATGCTGAAGCAATGCCTAAACTCTCAAATTTGAGTTTGGTCAGTTCCAAGCGCGGAAGCAACATCTTTCATGTCTGGGCCTGAGGAGTTGTACAATGACACACAAGGCAGATCAAGGCAGCCTGTGAAACTGTATTCAACGCACCCAACTTAGCCAATTAGCCAATGTTCAAGGATCACTGACTGAGTTGCTCAAGGTTCTGGGAGGGCAAGCGGGGTGCCGCCGTGGGCATCCTCCAACGCGCGGCCGCCGGGAAGGAGTCGCCGGACAAGCTCCAGGAGGGGATCAGAGTGTCATGCCTCGAGAGCCCCTAAAGTTTACCTCTGACAAAAAAGAAAGCGTCGTGGAATCGTTGAAATTCAATGTCTACAAGGTCACTTCCATTCACAATCCCGCTACTCGGGGGTCCTAGCTAGCGCATGTGCTGAAGACTCGAAGTAAAGTTTGGAAAAAATCGATATTCTCAGGAGGTGGTCCACATGCTGCGGAACTCCAGCAACCCACAGGCCGACTTTCGAGTCCTGTGAATCCTTTACCCGACCCAGAAACCTGCCTCGAGGGTCGTTCTAGTTAGAGTTTAAGGCAGGGTTCTGGGAGGTTATATTGCGGGTACTAGCAGTTCATGCGGAACTTCAGCAGCTCTTGTTTGGATCTCTTCGGATCCATGCTGTGTGCAGCTAGGAAACCGAAACCCCATGAGGTGGACTACATCATCACGCGCATCAAGAAATGGGCCAAGGACAATCGCGTTAAGCTGGAGTGACCTTGGAGGACCAACTCAGCCTTGAACCAGGGGCTGTCTTGGTGAGTCTTGAATTCTGAACCCAGAAATCGGGGGATGAAGTGCAGCGTGTTTCTTTACTTCCGCCGTAGAGCAGTAGAGCAGTTAATGCACGGCTCAGGGTCCTCTTACTTCGCCTGGATCACCAATCAGGCTTGTGATGGTACAGAAACCATATGGTCTTTTCGTAGACTCTGGTCAGACAGGAGGATGCTCGCAATCAGCAGGTATGTCCAGAGCTCTCGTCTCTGGCAGATTACCATGTTTCACCAGCAAGACGACTTGGGCCTCGGTCGAGCAAACCTGGTAGCAGCTCTTGACCAGAATTAAAAGGAAAACAAACCCCCATCATCCCGTCTTGAAGATTTAAAAGCTCCCTATTTAGCGCGTTGCCAATCGAGACAGTCGACGCGGTTTGATGAACGGCTTCAGGCGAGGCACTCACGTACTGCACCAGCGTTGAGCATGCAAGTCTGGTGTTGACTGAGGGGCCCAATTGCATGTCAGAGAATGCCGGATGCTGCTCTTGGTCCCGAGTGAAAATCAGCCCGCCCGCCGCCGCATGATACTCCCTTCGACTCCTCACCCCCCCTTGCACACCCCCCTTACACCCACCCCCCATACAAGTCTCATGCTTGTTCATCTTCTTCCATGCACCCACACACACACATCCGCACAAACTTTCTCATCAAGCCTCATATCATCATACCATGCACTTGCAAGTGTGTTTCAGGGATGCCCCTTTGTCATTTTCCTTTTCATCTGTTGAAATGGATGTGGAAACAGCTCTATGGTGAAATCAGCTTCACGACTTAGCCGAGACGTGACAGAGAGTCTTCTTGTGAGAGCCTACTCGGAGCTGTCACCGAAAAAATCTTTCCTTACCCCAAAGAGATGCATAGACTTCCTTACCATGGTCCAACAATCAGCAGGCAGAGGCCTTAAACACTGTTTGTGGGGTCAAAGCTGAGCAAGGTTTGGGAATGTGGTGTACCGGGTTTTTTGCAACAGTCAGAACAGACAACAATGTGAGTCTTGGGATGGTCAGTTGCCAAGAGTCTGTTTTCTGCCACTACATTTGTGGCTGTCCAGAATTGGTTGGCTTTGATTGGTAGGTTCACCCAGCCATGGCTCGCGGAAGTCGGCATGCGCTGGGCGCTATTCTGACGGTTCTGGCTGCATGCGGCGCCATGTGCGGATCTTTCGTGCAAGGCCAGCTTCAGGGAATTCGCTTTCCAGCAGGCGTCGATCTTATCTGGAGTCTCTGCAGTTTCGGTTGTCCCGCAGGGGTGCGGCAACAGGGTTCCCGATTGTGTAACCCCTTAGCCCTCCTGATCAAAAGGATTCCCCGGGTTTGAACTCTTCAAGCAGGATTTTAGGTGACTGTACTTCGGAACTTGTACGTATTCAGTCGTACGAGGAACGCAGGCAAGCGAATCCTGGCTCAAAAATTGACTTGACCATGAGCGCTCCGAAGTCTTAAGCCAGAACCAAAATCACGCCTTAAGATGACCCTCGAGCCTTTAGACCTCAAGTCATCAAAGCTTGATGATCCGACTTTAACGCCCTGGGCCTCAAATTGCGCCCAACGCCAGCTTGTACGTTAGGCGAGCGTGGGTGGGAACTTGTACCCCCAGCAAGTCAACGGTGGAAGTTCAAAAGTAAGGAAACGCTAAACGTTGCGAGGCCCCACGAACAGGTAGCATGTTGAATTTTAGGATCATATTCCACACAGACGCCCCCAAAAAATTTTCCTGTCGCCAATGCGCTCTCTTGGAAGACCCCGCGCCAGGTGGACCTATCGTGGGCCAGTCATGCTCCCCCGCAGCTGTCCGCATCAAGGTTCACCGCGGGTTCGAGCAGGGGTTCGGCAAGTGCTGTTCTTGTAGCAGTACGTACGCCTCGCTCATTCTCAACAGACAAGAAGCACAGTGCCCAAACGCAAGCCCAAGATATACAATCACTCATGCTCTTCATGGTAGAGATAGTGATCGTGATCACAACTGCAGCAGCAATCGGCACAGTAATAGCAATGGCAATCGCAATAGTGTTTGTGTTGGTAAGTATAGTAAGTAGAAATAGTATCTGTGCTAGTTCTAGTATCAGTGTTGGCAGTAGTTGGTATTAGTAGTTGTGTTAGCAGTAGCAAAATAGAAACAGCGGTAATCGTAATGGCAATAGCACATGCAATAGCGATTGTGATCGTGACAAAGAACCGACAGCAACAACAGCAACAACAGCAACGGCGGCAACAACGACAACAACGACTACCACAACAACGACCACCACCGCAACCACAGCCACAGCCACAACCATAACCACAACCACAAGCACCATCTCAACCAGAAGCACCATCTCAACCACAGGCACCATCTCGACCACAACCACCACCTCAACCACAACCCGCAACCACAACCGCAACCACAACCACATCCGCAACCGCAACCGCAACCACAACCACAACCGCAACCAGCAGCAACATCATCATGGGCAACAACGCAGACAGCGACAACCATAGTAAGAACAGTTTATAAGAACCGCTGTCTCCAGCGCCCGCCACCACCGCCGCGCCCGCTGCCCGTCCCGCTGCCACCCACTGCCACTGCCGCTGCCACTACCATGCACCACAACATGACGACGACGGGGACGGCTACGATGACAACTACTTCGATTACTACGATGACTCTGTTGGACCAGCGGTTCTTGTGCAACTTACCTTACTGCAACCACTGCAAAATTCCGACGGCTGCGACGATGGCGCTGTGAAGACAAGACTGCGAGACGATGACGGCGACGACGCTTAGCTGCGGCGACCGTCGCTGACTGAAGTAGGAGCAGTTTAGCGGCGGCTGTAGCAAAAGCCGCAGTACCGCAGCAACAGCAACGGCAACTGTGAACACACACAGTATGGTTATAGGCCGAATTAGGGCGCATAGATGTGGTCAGATATCTTTATTCATGTGGTGGTGGTGCGCCATCGTGTGCATGCAGTGCGCACGCAGAAGCATCTTGCTTGTGGAGGACGTGGGCCGGCGAGCATCGGATGGCGACCGCGGCGACGTCAGCAGCCGGCGTAAAGTGATCTTTGCCGCCTGCATCTGCAGTTGATTCTGCTTGTTCCGCGTGCATCTATTTGCCATCTTTTACGTTACACATTGGCTGCCCCAGCTCGTTTGGCCCGCCAACTTGCTTGTCGAAGTGGGTGCCCAACTGAGCTTTCGGTCAATACTCCCTCTGGCTGCCAATCCCGAACCCCAGCCCCAAACCCAGAAACTTGATCATGAGTTGGCATCATTTCCGGACCGTCTTCTTCCAGGCTGTGAATTGGTTTGGGTTTTTGGCAGCATTGACCCTGAGCATCTTGATTGAACTTCAACTCCGACCTCAGCTCGAAGTCGTCAGGATTCGCTTTCAAAACGGTCACCTTCCACAGCAGCTGTAGCAATCATGACCCTCTTGCACCTCGGCAACAGACAGCATATGTTGCGTGTAAGGCTGATGATGTTGCAGATGTTTGTTGCTAAGCTTGTAAACTCTTAGCAGCGGTAAACCTTGAACTGCCACCACAGGCTGCTTGTTGTTGATGCTTCAGCGTTTGAAAAGCCATTCCCGTATCCGAGCCTGCACTTGGCAAGGATCGCCTACATCCTCACACGGGAGGAGAAGGCCAGTGCGCAGTCGACAATATGTCCACAAGTTGGCAGCATTGCCATGTCCTTTCACGGTGCAGCCATGTCAAGGATTTCGGTTTCAGCTTTAGAAGGAATTGTCTGTACAGTGCAATTTGCAAAGATTCTTGAGGTTCTGTTAGAGTACGGACAAGAAGGATGTTGAAGTGGCCAGGAGAACTCCGTGAAATGCTGTAAAAGCTTGAAATACCCTGACTGCATCGGGCATAGCCTGCAGCTTTGAACCGTGTGTCGTTACATGACCCAAACCACAGCTTGAGGACTGGACCTTCTCCCAATTCGAAGTCTGAACAGCCTCAACTCTTTGAATGCATTGAACCTCCCATTATTCCAACTGGCCACACTCAAGTCTTTCGACTCCATCACTAGTACAGACTTTGCGGCTGAATGTGTTGGCCAAGGCGAGAAAGGGCAAAATCTGTCCATGCCTCAGCCATGTTGGGTTTCGCAAGGGATCTTTGTCTCCGCTATCAAAGAGCACTAGCCCCGAAATAAACCTGCTGTGTCTTTTGATGTCTTTGGTGTCCGCGTGTAGCGCCATTGATTGATTGTTGATAGCCTTGTTGTAGAATCTTCCGAGCGCACACATCCTGTAGTCTTGTGATGCCCTGTGTGTGAGGTCGCAGAACACCTAGCCTAAGTAAGTGGTTCTGCCTCTATGGCTCTATGATCCAACTCGCACACGTACAATTGCATGTCCCAAAGAAGAGCGGGTGACCGTACATACTCGGAAGCACTGCAATCTGAACTCCCAATCCCCAGCCGTGATGGTGAACATAGACCGTGAAGATCTGAGACGCAGCTAGGGGAGTTTTCCTAGAGCGGTCAAGAGCTGCCCGGCATGCCCACAGAATCTCACCGGAGCTCTCAGCATCTCTCAGTCGATCAAGACGGCTCTTCTTTTAGCAGACGTTTCGTATCTGCACGCTACTATCTGCTACATGCAACGCGATGGGATCCGCATGCCATCCTACTGGTAGCCACTGTAGTATCCTGCTCCCGACGATACCCCCTTCCCACTGTCAGGTGTGCGCAGCAAGCAGTACATTGCTCCGCGGCACAAGTCATTCTTTGCAGGCCCCTGTGCCCCTGTGCCCCAACACCTCGAACTCCAGTCCGTAAGAATCGGGTTCGCAGCCAGGTCTCCCCTCGATTTGATTCTATCCTGTTGGAGTTCTTTCGTAGTCTCCCAAGAACAGCCAGGAGTTGCAAATGTGGCACCAACAAGGGAGCTTTGTACCCGTTGCAACGGCTCTGACAGATGTCCCGCATTGGGACCAGTTATACCGGGGACCAACAGACAAGTAGCTCTGACATTCTATGAGAATTCGATGACGTAAAGGCAGACTTGCAGCTCAATTGTTTCGTTTCGCTCGTAGGGTGATGATCGTGTGCCACTTGATCTGCGGAGCGGCCATGAGCCCCGAACCCAGCTAGCAGTCTGCCCAACTCGACCCCGCAAGCCTCCGGAGCTTTCATGGCTTTCATTGTTCTACTGTAGCATTCTAGCCCATGGAAGCCGACTGAGGACGACTACATGGCAGATCCCGCGAAGGTTGAGCGCCTCGCTGCCAAAGGTGTGCCCTACGATCAAATGAGGCCGTAAGTATGTGGGACTTTCCGGGACTTGGTTCAAGAGTCCTGTGAGGAGAGTCGCTGAGGGCATGCAGTGTCCAATCCCACTGTAGTTGCGATGCTGTGTTTGTGAGGCGTTCCGCTTGTTTCCTCAATGGCATCTTTTCTCCTTTTTCCGCATTTCCATCTTGGATGCAGGTAGCGGGCAGTTCTAGGGCTCTAGCTGTTTGTTGCTACAAGTAGGAGAGCCATTGGGGAGTTGGGTTACCCTACCACTGTGGGCACAACCGTTCTTCGTTCTCCGTGGAACACCTCTGATTAAGTAATCTTGTCTGAAGGCAGTGTTATTTCTAAATCTTCCAGAACGAGACGCTGCAGGGTCCCTGTTCCGCCCTCACTTTTCCTCCCACTGATCACTTGTGTCCAATATAGGCAAGACCCCCAGCTTTTGTTGCTTAACCTGCCTTGACAGCATGCCCTGCAACAGTAAAAGTGAGCTTGGATGTTGAATGCCGAAGAGCTGCTTGCAGGGCCTATCTGCAGGATCCCAACTGCGTGGACGCCTCTGACTATGTTAAGAACCTCCTGACTGCCCGCTCCTTCTGGGAAGCTGGTGAGGAATACCGCGTGGGCTAGAGTGCTCTTACATTGTGAGCTTCATGTTGTTGAAAATTGGAGATGTATGGTTGCAATATCAAAGCCCAACGCGTACCAACCTTGTCACATAGCTCATCCCCGAATCCAAGCTGCCCATCCAGGACAACAGATGGGGTGCACTTCGGGTTTAGGGCTTCGGGACCTCTTCCTTGTAGCCTCGTGGCAGTTGCAATGCAAGAGACGACCTGATCCATCGCTTCCGGAAAGAGAGCACTGGCCGCTGCTGTTCAAAGGGCTTGACGGCCTACATCTGAAGGGCACATGGCGGTATTGTTCTGCATGTTTCAGTCGAGGGTTTCTGCAACAGGTCTGCATGCAGTTCGATTCCCTTAATCAGTAAGCATCGTATGGGTATGCCTGTTTCTGCTCGGACGCCCATGCCCCACGATCTAAAGTAAAGGACCTAGTTACCGGGTGCCAACGTATGGGATGGGCCGCCCTACACAAGCCTCTGAATGACCCCCGCAGAACTGCAGACACCGCATGACACCCCCGCAGAACCTGACGAGCTCTGCATAGCCACGCAGAACCGATAGGGAAGACTACAATTACCTTGTGGAAAAGTTCGCAGAACCGCCCGCTGCCTCGCAGCAGCGCGGCTGCCCCGCAAAGGATATTCAGAAGGCGGACAGACAGCCCACCCCATAAATTGGCACCCCTTAGTTTGCACTGTTTGTGAGGATTGCTCGCAGATGCGATTTCGATTCAACCCTTGCGTTTCAATTTCAAAAATCGTGCAATAGGCCTGAGGGTTTGTGGGAGTGGGCCATGCCAGCTCAGTTTCCATCGAGATGCACATTGTTTTTTGCGTTTGTTCTGGTGTAGCCTATTGTAGCCTCTCTTTCTCATCGTGCGCACATTGCGATGTGCTGTTCTTTGGTATTTCCTTACAAGTTCCTAAGTATGTGATACGATCATTGCAGTGATGTTTTGCAAGTGGGCTATCACGCTTACGAAGCAGAAGAATTGCTTGTTCGGCCGCTGGGCTTCATAGCTTGACATAGCACGGAAATATGCAAAAGGTGCTGATCATGTCTGGGCTTCTTGGCACGATACCGTCATAGGCAAAGCCCTCAATTGTTCAAATGCATGGCTCCGCTCGTTACCAAACCATGGTCCCCACTCGCAGTTACACAGCTTCTCCGGAGCATGATTTCCATTTATTTGGCCAGCGATGTCCGTGGAGTCGTCGGGCACTTTGCATGGACGGGCATGTGCTTGCAACTGCAAAGGCCACATGCTTTCGACATGCGAGCTTTCCTGAAGCGACCGCTCCTTTTTTTGATGCTATAGAGAAGTTAGGGTTGCATGCTCGACCTGTTTCGGCAAACCCCCGCTGCTCGACAGCATTGACATCTTAACAGCCTCTACGCTACTGGTCCAAAGAGCCAGAATGCCACAGTCAGGACCTCCAAGCAACTACTTGTAGCAGCCCCAGACAATCGCCTGAAACATCCTGAAACACAAAATTCCTGAAGACAAGGCCCCAAACCCCACAAGACCCTGGACCCTTGAAGGACATACAGCTATCGTACGATTCAGAGCCATTTATTCTGTCTATATATTTATGTTGTTATGATCAAGCTGTTATACCGCAACCCCGTCTTTTTGAATGCAGCCCCAAGCGTAGGCCCGTGACTCCAGTCTACGCACTCAGGCCTAGTCGGATTGGCACCAACGCCTTTGAGCGTCTCATCGCCAGCGCCTGAAACGTCTCAGTTGCCACGGAGACATCGGAGAATGAGAATTCGAGAGTTTCACACGTCAGAAGAGTATGTGCCGTGCCTCTGCGAACGCATGCGAACGCCGTGCCTCGTTCGCGCGGGGTGAGCAGTGAGCAGTAGTGAAGTGTAGGCTCTCCTCAACTCATTCTCCCGTACGCTGTCCTTGGAGAGAATTCCTTAGTTCGCTTCGGATCGCTTCTCAGATTTGGCTTCTATAGGCAAGGCTGGTTCACGAGCTTAGCCACGATTCCCTCCCGAAGCGAGTGAAGCCCAGCATTGTAAGGGGAGATTTAGGACCTAGATTGTCGCAGGTTTAGGGTCGACCTCGAGGGTTTATTGCTTGTGGGTTAAGGATGCCTCTCTGATCACTAAGGACAGGACGCTCTTCGCTGGCCTTGGGCTGGATTCGGCAAATGTCAGCGCACAGGAGGCGGCACCTACCTTGATGCGATCTCGGTTGATGTGTCCGACAAATTGCAGGTTACCTGGCCAAACCTCAAGCCTTCTCCACTTCAGTTGGGGAATGAATCTGCAGCTGTCCACTTGCTGATTTGAAAGTAATCGGGTAAAAGCGCGTGTGCTCGGGTTTTGCTTCTGTGGAGTCGTACCTGTGCATTGTTGTTTTTCACTGAGAAGCGTAATAAGGAGACGCTCCAAGCGAAAGACGTCACTTGCTGGGTTTGCACATAATGTAGCTCTGCTGGCAGCACCACTTACTCGCTCCGTGGCAAAGGCCTTCGTCCAAGCCTCTAATCTCCTCGCAACCCTACAGCGAGACCCTTCAACATTCAAACCCTGCATCCCTAGGGGCATTTTCAGCCCGATTGTCAACACCTGGACCGTCCCTTTAGTCCCCCCTCGACATTCCCTGGAGCCAGCACTCAGGCCTCTCGGGCATCCCCCAAGTCAAACCGAACCTTCTCGCCCCAACGACGTCCCAAAACGTGGGAAGCATGGCACACGAAACCCAAACACCCAACCCAGACCCTTCGCAGGCAGACAGCTCCTGGAGCCTTCTGCAGGCTCAGATGCCGAATTCTATCCAAATTACCAAGGGCCATTACACGTATTACCGTATTACATGTTTTCTTAAATGTCAGCCCTGGGCTGGGGTTGTAGAGGGTGACGAATACATTCGGGGACCATACCGCGGGCCCTTGCAGGCTCAGGCGGAGCCCGCAATCCATCAAGCACTACGTAAACTCTCTAAATCTACTTGATCTGATGTCCGTTGCGTGCTTTGGGTCACTGGAGGTTCTGGGTCCATTGCGTCCAGGCACCATCCTTTTTGTATGTGTGGACCTTCAGGCTGAGGGCAGACCTCTGAGTCGACATATGCTCGTTTGAGTTCTTTGGAAGTTCAACGCAGAGTTTCACTCACCGGGTTACACCGGTTCCACCCGATCATGTCGCAACCACGGCTGCTGTCGCCTGAAGTGCAGGGGTTGCTGCGGCAAAATGCCCAAGCACGAAGTTACGCGCAGCACCAACCTCAGCATATCCTCGCCAGCAAAATGACCACTTCCTTGGTTGTTGAGCAGCCAGAGAATGCATTCCATTTCCAATATTTTTGGGGCTTCTCTCTACCGCACGGAGGCGTTTTGAAGTCGCCAAGTCACCCGCAATGCTTGCCGCTGATTTTGTGTTTCTTTGGCATCAGAAGCTTTGCATTCATCTACAGTGCCTTGTAGCGTCATGACCCCGAACCTGTGCTGAGGAAGCTCCTGCTCAAGAAGGCTCGTGAGCAAAGCGTGACCAGGCCAGGTGTCATCTGCTATAGTATTGCTCCCGGCGGAAAGCCGAATTGAAGCCTGTTTCGATTCTGCATCACATGTGGTTGTCTTCGGTCCCTATTGAGGCAAGGCACTGGGCTGCGCGACGCGTTGAGAGTTCACATTTGAAATCCTATACGATTCCTAGGGAGGGCCAAGTACATCCAAGTACAAGCACGACAAGCCGTAGAAGCTGATCGTCTCAACGATTTGGGGCATGTGTTTAGCAATGCTGTGGCTTTCGAGGTGTCCATTCAAGGCCCCAGCAGTCTTAAACCTGCTTTGCAGGGTTTGGGCATTGTAGGTTCAGGCTGCGTTTTAAGTTGTCCTGCAAACGTCATTTTCTTAACATGTAAGCTGAACCCTGATCTGCAAACCCTCTACGAGTAGTCAGTTTCCCAGGGAACGTATCAGATTTAAGGTTTGTGGTTCTAGGCGACACGCCACCATGTTCTTCCTGTGTGCTGGGGCCTTCGGCAGTGGCAGAACCTACTAAACCTTCTACCCAACCTCTGAGAAGAAAAGTGCGCCAGGGATCCCGTCTTCATGGAGCGCTTTCAGGCTTCCAGATGCTTCGTATGCTACCCAAAGCACCCGAAAGCCCCAGCGACTTCCTGAGTACGACAGCCCTCCCTTGGACCCTGTGAAGTTTAAGCCCTGAAGCTCTCAAGATTCTGATGTGGGCTCCGCCTTTTTCTGTGGCTTCGCTTTTCGGCATTTCGTTCAGCTTTGAGGGTTTGGTTTCGGAGCCCGTTAGAGCGCTTTATTATGCCGTTGGGGGACAGGACATACATCATGACTTGTGAGCAAGCATTTTGACCAACTGTTGGTTTCACTTAAGAGGCCTGAACCCAAGACGGTGAACCGGATGCCCGAGCAACCTTCCAGCAGTGGAGCCGTCAAAGGCTCAATCTTGAGAGATATTTTACATTATGGGGTTACATAGGGCTGTGATTTGCGATGGGAGCTGTCAAATTGGGCCTTGCCTAGGCCTAGCCATGGGCTCGACCGGACCTGATCTTCGTTCTCAATCAACCCTAAGCACTACAAGCCCCTCCCTGTTCCACTAAACGCTTTTTGAATCCTCTGAACAAACACACTGAACAAACACTAGGTGCCTCTCATGCCAGGCCCTCTTGGAGCTGTGGCCCCATAGCGAGCGGGAGCGCCTGACAGGACCTTGGGAAGCGAAGCGGTTTCAGGGGCTTTAGGTGTGATCAATGGTGAAGGAATGTGAGGTAGTGTAAAGTAGTGTGGTTATTGCGAGTAGGGTTCTATACTTGGGGCATTAAATGTTTGAAGGGCTTCAGGATAGTTGATCTGGGTATAGTATGGTGAAAATGCAGCGCGTCGACCGGTAGTACGTTTCCAGTCAGTAGGGTACGAACCCGGCAACTCCAAGTAGCTTCTTGAAGCACCGTGACCCGAACCAGCTCGGTCGCGCTAGGGTGTAGGGAGTCCCTCGAGCAGCCTCTGCGGTCCCCGCAAGTCCCTACGCAAGTTTCTGGGGCCCAGCGCGGGAGATTCCGGTGTCGTGAACGCAAATGGGGGCGGGGGGGGAAGGGGGGGGGCTGGGGGCGAAGTGGTAACTGTGGTCACAGTGGTCACTCCTTCCGGCCCATGGCAGCGCCCCTGCGTGATTCTTGGTTTGCCTATTGGCCCTCCTCTCTCAGGTCCGACACACTGCTGGGAGGGGCGCCATCAGGTCGAGAAGCTCGACTGAATCTCTCTGTGCTAAACTCATCTCTAAACTGAGCCCCTACGGGTCTCAAGGGGTTGACGGTTGGGAGCCACAAGCAGCCCAATACACTGAGATGGGTTCGACAAGGTCTTTATCGAAGGTGCCTATGGCACAAATGCAGTGCGATCCCAACCTCAACACTTTTGAAAGGCTGATTCGTGTTGGGAGTGTCGCAGCTCCTAGCCCAGGCCTCCGCAATGTCGGTCTCGACCACTACCATTGCAGGTCGCTTTGGCATGCTTGGGGTCTGCACTGGTCCCGGCTTCAGCCGCACTTGTGTGTGGTGCGGTGTCCACATTCAAGGCGGTTAGCGTGGCGGGCCGCAATGCCGATTGTACGACAAATTAGACTCCGACAGGCTTCGGACGGTTTGCAGGTCGTAAAACTTTTGGCTTATTTTGGCTTCATGCAGCCGCAGAATCGTATTTCCACGTATGTTGGCCTGCTGTAAAACTTTCACAGCTTCTCCTGGTACTTTTTCGGATTCAAGGAAAACTCCAAACCCAGCGCTTCAACCCAACCAGCATCGCCATCAACTAGCCCAGCCCCTCGAGCCAAGCCCCTGAAGCCTAAACCCACTGTACCCGATACGCTTTGAACCCCAAACTGGCCCTAAGTCCAAGAAGAAGCAAAGAAGGCCCTTGTGCGCCCTGGAAGGTGGCGAGGTCCTGGGCGACCAAAGCCCGGTCAGGCTCCCAGGTTTACTGCAGGGAGAGGAATTTCGGGTGTAGAGATCTTTGAAGACTTGTCATAGACTGCCACGGACATGCAGCTAAGGAACGGTAGCTTAAAACCCTTGAACACGGAAATTCTTGGCCTTTTTATGTGGGGAGAGAGCCTCTGCGAACTGAGGCTCCACGCAGCTACCCGAACCCAGAAGGTGGGGGAATCCGCAAACGCAAGGATTTATTTCGCCACATACGGAGCACCCCGGCTCCTGTGAAGGCAGCAGACCTCGACCCCAGAAATCCGAGAGCCGCCTGAATCCCAACCCAAACTCTTCCCAAACTCTTCTGGTGTATTCAGGGTGTCAGCGTGTGGGTTCCACATTTTGGGCCTGGTCGCATGGTGGCAGGTTCCCACTACAAACCGTGCACAGTCCTTCATGGTCCTCGCAGGCCTGTCGACGCCACCCAGGCCCACATGGGGCGGCACTCCAGCAACTTGGCTTGGTCAGAGGCCTCGTTGAATGGAAACTTTCGAAGATCGTGCGTATGGACTGGTCTCTATACATTTAAAATTATCGCAAAGTAAAATAAAGTCCCGTATACTCGGGACCCACATTTTCAACCTTGGATGGAGAGCCTCATCCCACAACCTCATTCACCGCAATTGCAAACATCTCCTGACCCTCAATGGCGTTCCTTGAGAGAAATCCGTCAATGCGCAATCCACAACTTCACCGCCTTTTGAACTGTTTTTACTGCTGCCAGCCGCAACTCTCTTAAGATTGCTCCTCTGAAACTTTCCAAGCTCCCGGATGGAAGTTGCGCTTGAAGGAACGTTTTGAGAGAAGGCGTGTGGCACGCTTTTTTGTCGTTTTTTGTTGGTAGATGTCTGCGAGCCTGAGGATTGGGGCGGGCCGTTTTCCGAGTCGCTGGCAGCTCAGCCTGCTCTTGAGTGCAGTCCAAACCCCTGTGTCCACTGTGGCTGTTGCGATCGCACCGACTCACGAAACTTCGTGGCCCCTCCCCGGGTCGGCCAAAGCCCCCGTGCAATCTACACCCTCGGAGGTTTTCAAGGTTCGGGTTCGGCGGTGTCTGTTGCCGTGCAACTCAAAGAATCCTGAGATCCGGCTAAGGCCAGCGTTACCTTCGCAGCGACCGAGACGTGAGGTGCCGGGTTGGCATGACTCTTCTGCAGGAACGACTGGAGAAGGAGTTCACATCTTTCAGAGAACCTTTCCAGTGCTTTTCTTTTCTTTTTGCACGCCCTGCTTTCTGACAAGGTGATGCCTCAGTCGCTAGACCAAGCGTATGGTCTACAGGACAGCTGCGACCTCGGGCAGCCTAAGTTCCTAAAAGACAGCACCTGCATCCTTAAGGCCTGAAGGCATCTGAAGCTCATGAGGGCCCACGGAGTGTTTTTCATGGCGCTGAAGTGTGATACCGGTAGCCAGCTAGCAATCTCGAAGCCGCCTGTGCGTGGAAGAAAGCGGGACGAAGCATCCGAATTTGAACCCGACCGTCCTGAGGTGCGGTGACTGTTCAGATCCGTGGCTCTGCGAATCAGGCGCCTGAAGCATAATCAGATATGGGCTTATAGGTTCAATTAAGTTCATGAATGCAGGGATCCAGGTCCGCACAAACAAAGCTCATGGAGTCTCACGCCTTGCAAAAGGAAGCCGCTTTCAACAATCGACACCCCACCCCCCCCCCCCACCCCTTCCCGCCAGGGAACTCAGAACGCATATTTGAGGGTTCAAGCCGTTCGGTGTGTGTTGTGCGCGTGTGTGAGCGAGACAGAGTGTGCGTTTGTATTGCGGGCGTTTTCCAGGTAGAAGCGCCTCCTTTAGAAATGTTATGGATGCACACTGTCAGCCTGAGGCTCTTGAGTCAGCTATCTGCATAGACCTGCCTTAAGACATCGGACCAAGTCTATGCATGACTCTGGCCTGAGGGTTCGGGTGGGTGGGTGTTTTCGAGCCGTGGCTACTGAGCTACTGAGCTACTGAGCATGTCAAGGGCCCAATCCCTGTTGGCCGATGGCCTGGGTTCGTGTCCATGCAAGCGGCTGCATTCGCTGGACCCAGACGAGCCCTGCTGCGCAACCAGGATGGAAATCACGTGCCCGGTCTAAGCGGCGTAGATTAGGGGAGCCACTGAGCCGCCCACGCAAGCCCTCAGACCCGAAACCAACCACGCCACACAGGAGGCGCTGAAGCTTTTCACGCAAGTACCAGCGAGGCCTCCTTGGTACAAAGAAGGCTGGTGCCTTTTCCGGAGTGAAGACGCTGCTGAGGGTGCCAGGACGCTAGGCTTGTCTAGAAAGAAAGGGCTTCAGATCCCTAATTCTACCTTCATGAACTGAAAGCGTCGCAAAGCTCAAATCCACCAATCTGAGCCTTTCAAACCTTTAGCTTCCCCTTACATCTGCAGCTTTCTGAGCCCTACTGAGCCCGAACCCTTGCCAGTTGGGATTAAACCCGAGGAACACAAAGGAAGTGAGTCTTTTTCGGAGCTTGTTTTAGGTTTGACTTGAGGGAGCTCAAGGGTCAAGACGAATCCTGATAACCTCCGACGAAGAATCCTCGGGCGTATGTCGAATCAGTTCTAGGCAACCCGAATAAGAGGAACCTCGTCAACCGAGGGTGGCAGCTTTCGATTTCGACAAGACGCTGCATCATGGAGGCATGGCCTGGAGACTCAGCTCGGCCCATATCCCTGGACGACTGCGCCAGCTGCACGAGGAAGGCTACAGGATCCTCACCTGTAGGGAGCTGGTGTCTCTAGGATTCGGTCGAACTTACATGCGGCTGCAGGTGTACTTCTACAAGGAATGCCTGTGTTCTTCGTTGTGTATTCAATGAGACTGGACCGCCGAGGATCGTGATCTTCTCGAACCAACATGGACCTGGGCGCCAGCGCACGAGGGAAGCGATGCAGGCTGAAGTCCGTGACATAACTGCACGATTTGACGACCCTTGCTGCGGTGAGCACTCTTTGCAGTGTTTTTGCTGAGCCCCTATGAACCGAAAGCCTTCCCCAGCCATATATATATATATATGGTCACCCCCCCCCCCCTCGACAGACCCCGGAAGTATATTCCGGTCTGTTCAGGAAGGGGGCGGGAGGAAAAGCACCACTCCAGAATTCCTCGAGTTTCCAAAAATCCAAAAAATCCAACCCAGGGTTCCGCTTTTTGGAAACTCGAGCGGGAGCCTCAAAATCCTAAGACCGAGCAAATTCCTCGAGTTTCCAAAAATCCAAAAACCCAAAATATCCAACCCAGGGTTCCGCTTTTTGGAAACTCGAGCGGGAGCCTCAAAATCCTAAGACCGAGCAAATTCCTCGAGTTTCCAAAATTCCAAAAATCCAAAAAAACCCACCCCAAGGCTTGGATTTTTGGAAGCTCGAGCGGGAGCCTCAAAATCCAAAAATCGAGCAAATTCCTCGAGTTTCCAAAATCCCCAACCTTGGGGTGGATTTTTTCGGATTTTTGGAATTTTGGAAACTCGAGGAATTTGCTTGATTTTTGGATTTTGAGGAAATTCCTCGAGTTTCCAAAATTCCAAAAATCCAAAAAAACCCACCCCAAGGTTTGGATTTTTGGAAACTCGAGCGGGAGCCTCAAAATCCAAAAACCGAGCAAATTCCTCGAGTTTCCAAAATTCCCAACCTTGGGGTGGATTTTTTTGGAATTTTGGAAACTCGAGGAATTTGCTCGATTTTTGGATTTTGAGGAAATTCCTCGAGTTTCCAAAATTCCAAAATTCCAAAAACTCCAACCCAAGTTTCGGATTTTTGGAAACTCGAGCGGGAGCCTCAAAATCAAAAAACCGAGCAAATTCCTCGAGTTTCCAAAATCCCAAACCTTGGGGTGGATTTTTTTGGATTTTTGGAATTTTGGAAACTCGAGGAATTTGCTCGATTTTTGGATTTTGAGGAAATTCCTCGAGTTTCCAAAATTCCAAAATTCCAAAAACTCCAACCCAAGTTTCGGATTTTTGGAAACTCGAGCGGGAGCCTCAAAATCAAAAAAATCGAGCAAATTCCTCGAGTTTCCAAAATTCCAAACCTTGGGGTGGGTTTTTTTGGATTTTTGGAATTTTGGAAACTCGAGGAATTTGCTCGATTTTTTGATTTTGAGGCTCCCGCTCGAGTTTCCAAAAATCCAAACCTTTGGGGTGGATGTTTGGGTGTTTGGGTTTTTGGATTTTTAGAAACTGGATTTTTGATAAGAGTTTTTCAGGGGTTCTTATATGATTCCTTATTATGTTTTAGGCTGCCTATTAAATTTAATAATACTCCTGTTCACTTTAACGGGAGTCCTTATTTAATTAATAAGACTCCTAATCATTTTACTAGCATTCTAAGTGATCTTCAATGGCAATGGGATTCCTGTATTTGTTTAATGGGGTTCGTATTAGATTTTAAAGGATGCCTGTTAAAGGACTTTATTGGGTTTAATATTGATTCCTATTCATTTTAATCAAATGCCAAATAATTGGAATACGATTCTGAGTAATTGTAATAGCGTTCTTCTTCCTAGTTAGTTTTAATAAAAGTCTTAGAATTTTAATAAGCTTCATAACAAATTTTATACATATTCCTTTTAATTTCAATAGGCTTCTTATTCATTTTCATAAGATGTCTTACAATCTCTAATTGGGTTCCTTTTGCTTTGACAAGCTTCCTATTCATTTAAAAAGGCTTCTGATTAATTGGAATAGGCTTCGTATTCATTTTAACAGGGTTTCTCATTCATGTTGACAGGATTCCTAATAATGTTCATAGGATTCCTACTAGATTCCACAGTGCTCCGATTATGTTTTTAAATCCTGTTCCCTATTCATTTCATTTGGACTCGAAGTAATGTTATTGTAACTCTCATTTGTTTTATTAGCAATCCTGTTGTTTAAAATGTTTTTTTAAATAGGGTTTATTATAATTCTAACAGTACGACTCTTATTGTTTTAAGTTTTGAAGGGTCCACATTACTTTTTTTATAGAATTTTATTGGCTCCTCTTAATCCTTTAATAGGATTCATCTTCATGTTACACGGATTCCTGTTACTCTTAAAAAGAATTCATAGATTCTTTTGTAGGGTTCCTATTAATTTTACTAGCATTCCTATGAATTCAAAAGGGTTCCTATTCATTTGAATGGCCTTCCTATGGTTCCTCTGAATTTAGGACGCCAAGAAATTTTAATAGGAGCTTCTACGTATTTCAACCAGGTTCTTATTAATTGTACTAGGATTCTTACTAAGTTTTCAAAAAAGACTCGTCTTAATTTCAATAGGGTTCTCATTCATTTTAATGGGGTTCCTATTGATTTAAATAGGATTCCTATTGAACTCATACGAAGCCTATGAATCCTAATAAACTTAATAGGAACCCAAGTAAAACTAAGAGCAATCTTATTAAAATTAATAACAATCCACGATGTCGAGCAAATTGTTCAGGTCCTTACAGCATGCGTCCTTCTCACATCTGTCTGCATCTTTCATTGCGAACACAAAGCCGTACTAATCGAAAAAAATATGCTCTATTGTGTGTTAACGTGTCTGGCTACTGTGTGCAGCTATGCCGTCCGTCGCGCCCTTAGCCCTTTTTTTGCTTCCGGGGTCTGTCGAGGGGGGGGGGGGGGTGAGCATATATATATATATACACATACATAAACATATACATATACATGTACATATACATATACATATACATATATGTATATACCGTACCCACAAATGGCTGCATCCTACCAAATCTCAAGAATAGACCCGCGTATATTTACATATCTTTATTTATATACACACACAAGAAAGCAAGTACTCGTTTCAGGACTTCGCCTCTTTCTGCCGGGTGCCGCTGCAGATCTTCGTGGCTGCCGCGCGAGGGGACGTCGGTGACGCCTTCCGGAAACCAAACATCGGCATCTGGGGCAGCCTTGAGTGGGCATGTGTTTAGTTAAGTTGAGGGTAGCGACTTCAGACGGGTTTGTATGAAGCTGTACAGATAAGAGCCTTCAGTTCGCATAGCTTGCACAGTACAGTGCTCTACAAGTCTTGTTTTGAGCGTTGAAGGTGTTCGCGACCACGGAAACACACTTGCAGTTCCCAACCTGGAAACTCTCTCTCTCTCTCTCTTTCTCGCTCTCCCTCTCCCCCTCTCCCTCTCCCTTACCCCCTCCCCTTCTCCCTCCCCCTCTCCCCCTCCCTCTCCCTCACTCTTTCTTGTTCTTTCCAGGAATGTGGGAGCTGCTCTGCTCTTCACGCTGTAGCAGAGGAACACTACCTGATCCGGCACCTTGGTCCACACGCGCTCTGTCAGTGTCGCTTCAGGGTGGCCCTGTGCACCTGTGGGGCTCCGAGTCTTCCAGAAGTACCGATGTAAACGAAATCCTCCAATGGCGGCCGAGGCTCTGAGTTTCTACGTCGGGAATTCTGCCGGTCGAAAGACCGACGGAAACGACGTGGATAGGCAGTTTGCTCAGCGCCTGGGCCTGAAGTTCTACACCGAGGCTTTCCTGACCAGCAGAGGGGCTTAGGAGATTCTTAGGAGCTTAGGACCTGACGAGGCAAGCGCCATATACGAGACGAAGGGGAGCCGCGACATTCTTAAAAAGGTGCGCGTTGAGGGTCGGCAAGTTGGACATTTCATTCAGAAGAATCAGAATGATTGCATGCCATCTGCTGGTATTCATGATCCCTGTCCATGGTGCTGCCTTGAAGCCCGATCGTTTCACGAGAAGAGCCTCTCTTTGGCTGCCCGCTGCAGAAATTTTGAAAACAAACCGTAGTTCCTGCAGCCATGCAAAGATGTGATCTACTCGACATGGGGTTGAGTGGCGGACTATGGCACTCTATAGGGTTGTTGAAAGAGGCGAAATGCGCGCTGAAGTTCATGTGTTTGTGACTTAGTGACAATGATTTATTTAACCTTGTCAGGACCTGAAGGGAAAGCTAGCTGTAAGTTCAGGTAGTTTATCATCAAGTTGAAGAATCGAGTTATATGCTTCAATCCCCAGCAAAGCTGCCTACATACATCTCACTTGCAACCTTCGGACCTTCCAGCTTCTTAAGCCTGAAACCTTCACTAAGCCTGCATCCTGAGCTAGGGCTTGAAACTAGTGGTGAATATATACCCTTTGTTGTGCGTTTCCCCCCGAGTACCTCTGTTACAAGCTTGTGTCGCGCCTGAGGTGCCCAGACAGTAGCTTCAAACTCATGGCGAGCCCCCCAAGCCTTAAACCATCAGCAAACTGAAGAAAAGTACAAACACAAAACAAGAGATGCTAGTTACTTTCTGGGAATGCCAAGCTGGCAGGCCGCAGCTATGGGCGACAGTACGGCCACCGTCACCTCGAAGAGTCAGGCCATGTAGGTTATAGACTCTTTGCCTCCCCGTCCCGCGTGTGCTCACACTGAATCCGAAACCTGCGACTATTTAGACCTATCATGTTCAGATGCTTCTCTGAGGCTTCTGAGAGATTCAGAGTGTCAAGCGGAGGAAAGTTATGGCCGCTCAGGGTTTAAGGTGTAGGGTCCTGAAAGATGAGCCCAAAACACTGGCCCTAACGACATCCCAAAAGCATCCCTTCAAGCCATTCAAGCCCAATTAATTCCTGCTCAACCAGGCCAAGGCTTACAGCTCCCTGGATGCCTGGCGCGGGCCCAACCGAGTCGTGAGCCCAGCCTACCCAAAGCCTGCCCTAATGCAGACATGTTACGATTCTGCTGGGGTTGGTCTTCGGGGTGCTTTGGGCTTGATGGGCCCGAGCTTTAATTGTAAACGCTTGCGCGCGCCGCCTCGGCAGCCGGGCCCCAGGACAGGAAAGGAGGAAAGAGGGTTTCGGGAGGAAGGGCAGAGCGGGTTGGGGGGGGGGGGGGGGGTGAGGGGGGGGGGGTGAGGGGGGGGGGGGTGGGGGGGGGGGGTGGGGGGGGGGGGGGGGTGGGGGGGGGGTGGGGGGGGGGTGGGGAGGGGGGGGGGGGGGGAGGGGGGGGGTGGGGGTTGGGGGGGCACTCCCCCTGTAGGAGCCACCGACAAGCGGGACCCTCCACGGCATCGGTTTGCAGCTCCTCCAAGGGATTGGGGGGGGTCCCACAGGGCGGGGGGGGGGGGGGGGGGTTGCGTCAAAAAATTTGAAGGGTTGGGTTAGGGGGAAGGAGGCCCGATCCGGGTCTGCTTGTTCCAGACGCTTCTCGGCAGGAAGCCGAGGCGAATTAGTTATCGCAAAGTGACGCCTTTGCAGATCCTTTCGCAGTGCCTACCCACAGATCCACGCACAGATGGCAAGCGGCAACTGATCTCCGAGCACATCCTAAACTGTCGAAACTTCCAGCCGAAGAGACCTGATACCTGCAGTGTTGAATCGTACGGTGCGAATTGCCACTTCAGGGATCGGCTCTTGCGAGGCTTGCGTCTGAGCAGCCTGGGAAGCCTTGGGAGCCTTGGGAAGTGCCTGGTGAAAGCCTGACAGACTTCAGGACGCACTCGTAGTTAAGGAAAGATAAGCTATAGAGCAGCTGGAGAAGCCATAATGCAACAGTCAAAAATCTTGAGCCTTGAGCTCTCGACCGCAAGCCTGGAAACCTGACTCTGAAGCACAAGGAAAGCAAGAATTGAAAACACGGAGAACATGCGATAAACGGTAAGCGGTAAGCGGTCCAACGCTCAAAGTCGGCACGCCTAGGCGGACTTTGCCTCGCAGCTGGGGTCTGAGCCGCGCTCTTCGGAGCTTAAATTGAAGACTTGAAGTGTTCTCCTTTCCAGTCTTTAACATTCGAATGTGCGCCCGGTTTCGCCTGAGCTACTAAGCTTACTAAACTGCTAGAGGCCTTCGACAGCCCCAATCCCCAGTTGCTGGTGTGATGTGAAGAGATACGACTTGCTTTTTTGTTTTGGCACACAGGGGCTTGAGGATGTTTCGTTTAAGTTCGCTTGCGAGATCCCAAGAGAAAGGATCTGCCAAGCCTTAATGCACAGGTTGATCAGCGTATCGAACATGCAATTCCTGACGAAAATAGTGTAAGCTGCGCCGCCCTCAGAGGTTGGGATTGGTTGTTGGTAGCTTGAGATCCCATGCCGGAACTAGAAGCATCGTTCGCGGAAAACAGTAGTGCACGCAATGAACTTTTTAAACCGCTTGGATTCCTCAAGCAGGATGCGACGCGCTCGTTCGCTACCGGCCCCTGCCCTAGGCTGGTGGGAGAAGGGTGGAAGACGTGAAGTTCTGACAGGCTACCCTGGTCTATTAAGTCTACGCCTCCTCCCCCTGAAGGTCGTGCGGGCAGGTTACAGGCCGAGCGTCAAAACAGTAGAAGGCAGCCGGAGAAACACTTGTTAGAAAGGTTGTCCAGTTCTCCACCCGTTAAACCTTAGTTTGTAGATGTTGCTGAGCCATGCAAGCCAACAACGATCGACCCTGAGCCTGAACCACCCAACCCACAAACCCAACAGAGCAAAGACATGTCCTTCCTCCTGCCAGCTTCTACGGGTCCGGCCCCAGTTCCCGCAAGTCGCTCTGCTTGGGGTCCACACTTGGTGCCGGTCCCGGCGGAAGCTTTGTGGCTGAAAATAGAAGTTGCAGGCTTCGGGGGGGGTGGGGGGAGCGGGTGAAAGCTTAGCAGTTCATCTGCGTTCAGGTTCAATGGCTGGTCCGGCTGGTTTCTGCAGTGCACGACCGAGGGTAAGTGCAGCCGTTTGCACCACAATGAGGACCATGGTGGTGGTGGTGATGATGAGGATGAGGAGCATACCGACGAGAACCACGACGACGAAGACGAGATGATGATGACGATGACGATGTCGATGTCGATGATGTCGGTGGTGATGATGATGATGACGATGATGACGATGATGATGTCACCGGTCGGCGCTCACGCTCTGAGGTTGTGCCTCTTGAAGTCGGCAGGATCGTAGATCTGGGAGGATCAGAGGGGCAGCCTCAAAAAGCCTGAAAAACCCTTTGAAATGGAGGAGACGGGATTGGACAAGTTGGGGAAGGAAGCCTGGTGGGCTGGACACCTTGAAGCACGTTGGATGCAAGCACATCATATCCTCGAACGCATCAGGCGACATACAGCAACGCCATCTTGGCAACAATATCGCGGCAATCTTGAGCCCTCTTCATCGGCTACTAGGTGGAACTGTTATGAACTACTAGATTCCGAAGGTGCTCGACTTCGGACCGAGTGGAAGCTCGGAGGCTCGCAGAATACCATGGATTTTTTGCTTTTAGGTTTTAAAGGGGAGGTGAGACCGGAGATTCCCGTGCCATCGCCAGCTTTCTGTCGGAGATGACCAATTCAAAGAGAGTAGCAACCCACAACCCCGAACACGTAAGGTTCAGAGCTCGCGGTTTTGGATTTACATCTTCTCCGTCATGAATGAAAAGCCCTAAACTCCAAAGACCAAAACCCACAGAAACCACACATACAATATTACTCGTATATACATATATATATATATATATATATATGTGTGTGTGTGTGTGTGTATATCCCCCCATATAACTATCTATATATATACATATATAATGATATATATCTATATATGTATGTATCCTTCGAAGGAACTCGAAGCCCGCGTGGCAGTGCCAGGATGACCGTGCGCAGACGGCCCGCGCAGCCGCGGCCCGCGCAGCTTTGCCAAAGCCCTCGAGAGCCCGGGAGCGGGAGGACATTCCTGCTCAGGTGGGGTCTCCTGATCCCTACAGTCACAATGGTAATCCCGTTTCATCCCTTCACGTCGTTCCGCGTCCAATGCACCTCTCCATTTGGTGTTCTCGGTTCCGGGTCTTGAAACGGCTTCGGGTTTTGCTGAGGTTTCTCAATTTGGGGTCGAGGCGTCGGGTGACAGAGGTTAGGGATTGAACTATGCTCGGCTCCACGCTTGTGGTAATGTTGGTTCTTGTTATGTGGGGCTCTTAGGGGTCTTGGGCTCGATTAGGGGTTTTGGCCGTTCTCTCGGGTGAAACTCGTACCCGCATGCGAAGGCTGAGCCTTCGGTGTCTATAGGGCTGCAACTTTAGAGTTCAAGGCTAGTTTCAGGTCTTTTTTCTAGAGCAGCCGACTGAAGTTCAGGGAATGTCTCCTTTAAGCCGAAAGCATCTGCAGCAACGTTGAAGGTCGACGGATTCGTTGCTTATGGAAGCCTGGCTCCTGACGTGCAATTCTGCGCCCGCACCTGAGCGCCCTAATTCCAACACTTCATGGCGGAGCTAGTAGGGGAAGCACCCATTCAAAAGTGCCAGGAGGTTGCAGTCAGTACAGCCCAAGAGTAGAAAGTTGGGATCTTACATCTGCTGTGTGCGACTTCGGTTTGCGTGGCTTGGACAGTATCTGCTGAATGGCTTTGATCCTTCCTCAACCGATTGCGCGGTTGCAAAGCCATGATATAATGACAGTAGGCTCCCCTAGTCCGTCATGATGGTCCGGGCTCCGGGCGCGAACAGGGCTCACACAGTCGGTGCACAAGATATCAATGTTGCGGCGGTTGAGTTTGTTCCCATGTGTACCCGTCTCGCTCAGCTGGACCCCTCCAGGAGCGTCGGCAAGCTGCGGGTCGGCGTAGTGGGGCTCCAGGCCGATTCCGATTGATATTCAGGTCATTTTCAGAAGTCATCTTAGAGTCGCTGAAAGATATCCCCCTGCAGCGCACCTACGCCAAGACATGCCAAGAAAGCGCGACATGCTTCACGGATGTCAGTCGCCTGCTTTCACCTCAATGCTTGGTCTTGAACCCCAAGCCGCCGAAGCCTCCTAAGGAGCTACCCTTGCGAGTTCTTGATGTGTCTTGTGAGCCCAAGCTCCAGGCATGGTGTCCTCTGGAAGCAGCGATGAGAAACCGCCGAGGCTTCAAGGGCTCCGTTAATTCGCGCTGACGGCCCTCAGCTCTGATGGGACTTACACATGAGTGTTGGGACCCTCAAGGATTCGGCACTACGGAGCTTATGGTTGTTAACAGTCGCCGGTTTCAGGGCCGACAGTTTGAGACTTCATGGAGTTTAGAGGGCAAGTGTTGGCTCAACCAACGAACGGCATGATCTCAACGAAAGGCGTACCTCGTCGGCCCCCAAACTACGGCAGCTGCACGGGGCCCAGTATACAGAGCCTCCGGGGCTCTCACGGAATTGTCTGTGTTAGCCCCCACTGCTTCCCGTCTGAAGCATCCCCCCCGACCCAACGCATTGGCCACATTGAGACACAGCCGCCCAAAGAGCCAGAATCTGGACGTCATTTCCCAGGCCGCCGAACGCGCCTTCGGAGACCGAGGACCTCAGCGGGTACCATTCATCTGCTCTTTGGTTTGAGGGCTCCCGCTCGGGATCTGACCTTCGAGAGGGTTGCCCGTAGTCGTTTCGTGGAGTTTGGAGCTTCAGGATTTCTGGACGACCTAGTCTCCAGTTTCTCAAGGATGTGCCTAGCGGATTCCTGCGATTTGATCGTCTGGATTTTAGATGGTTTTAGTATATACAATCTGCAATGAAGGGAGCGAGTGATCGAAAGAGAGGGAGAGTTACGTGGGGGCTTCGGGGCCTGACGCATTTCCACCTCCTGGATGGCTGCCAGGTGGTGTTGCCAAAGCCAACTCAAGCTCAAATCGTAAAGTCGTGGCTCAACTAGACATTGCCCCTGCAGAGGAGGAGGTCACACTAGAGCCAGAAGCTCTGAAGCCTTCTCTCGCTCTGCCCCCAGTGACTTTGAGTCCGGGGTTGCATGATGCCCAGAGTACGGGTGAATCTGTTTGATGATTGGCTTCTTGCATCGGGAGGACGGGGGCTGTCTCTCTTGCGGATTGTGGGACTCTACATGATGGTGCTTCTTCTGTTGTTTGAGGCTTTAGGCAGCTTGTCGGGTTCAGTTAGATTAGATCTTGCAAGCCACAAGACGTTCGTGTTATTTCGTGTTCTGTTGGACGAAGTTGAACACAGGTAAACTCCGCTCCCTTTGCTGCCGTTCTCTGCCTTGCTTTTCGTTAAGGCCAGCGCGCGGAAGAAGCACGGCAGCAGGTCCGCCAGTACTCTGAATGCGGCCATCCCTGAAGCAGCTTTCGCCACGACGTTCCATGAATCTTCAGCTAGAAAATGCTAGACAGGAATTCCAGGAGAAGACAGGGCTGTGTGAGCGAGTGGCTAAGCCGCTACTTTGAGCCTAGCACAGATGAGCATGCAGCAAGCAGCTACGCCATTCCCCAGAGCTTCGGTCACTTTCCTTGGCAGGGCATCCTCAAAGCGCACGGTGGTGCTTTCCGAGGCTCACGGTCAGGGTTTCTTGAGGTTTCAGGCTCTATGCGGTTGCATCTATCCGTCCGGATTAGGACCTAGGGCTTCGCACCGCGCAGGCTTTGAATCAACCGGATCCAAACCCTGAATTTGCTGTGCTTTCAGTGCATCTTCCCTCAGTCCATGCCCATCTGTCGCACCCCGGGCCCCGCCCCTTTGTCCCAGGCGGCGGGAGGTGATGAGAGCAGCTCAGCGTTAATTGTGCTTGCAGGCTAAACTTGCAGAGCTAATTGGCGAACCATTCTTATGAGTTGATTCGGGCTGTCAGTTTGCTTTCACAGTTCCGAAAGGCTGCGGCACCTCTCTCCTCCCCGTCTGGGGTCGTTCCTTCAGGCCTCGGGTTCGTTCCTTTCAGGTTCCAGTCCCATAGGCGGTTTGTCTCATCCTTGCGCCGCCCTCCGAAGTTGGCGTAGCTTCCACTTCCAGAAGTGGTTCCTTGCAAAACTGTTGCTCGGTACCTTGCAGCTTGATTCACAGTTTACAGTTAAGAGGGCACCGGCCTCTTTCAAGATAAGTTGGTGATGTCGCCTGACTGCCTTGTCTTTCAGGCATCTTCTTTAAAACCCCAAACTCTGGAGACAGACCCCTTCCAGGTTTCATCGCAGGAGTGCACTCAGCAACACACGCTGAGCAAAGACCAAGACTAAGTATTGTTTTTTGTCGATTTCCCCGCTTCCCTGGGACGCTGATTCTGGAGCAGCTTCAGATGTGGAGGAATGTCGCTTGTCTTTGAGCTAGGACTTGGGCCTTCCTCTTCGCATCCATGAGATGCGACTGACACTAGTGGTAGCGCGGTGGTGCCCAAAGCTCGCCAGCCCTGCAACATGACCTTAGACTCGACGTGAAGTCCCTTGCGGAGCAAGGCTCAGCAGAGGAGAAGGCACGAGCGCAGCGACAGGCGGAGGTGTGGAGCCGATTGGTGATTAATGGGTGACGAATCCCTATGAATCCCTAATAGAAATTGGGTGCTTCGAGTTGATTTCAAGATCGGAGCACCTAGCGGCTCAGGGTTGTCGGGATTGCTTCGGGTCGACTGCGTGGCTTGTTCTGGACTACTGGGTGCCTGACGGTGTGCAGTGGCGACATGCAGTGGCGACAAAAAAAACAAACACCAGCTGCGAGGACCTTTGGCATCTGGTGTTGTTGCCATGGTGTAGTCCGGCAAACATCAGAGGTCTTTGGGAACCTTGAACCTTGCCAATAGCCCCCGAGCTTGAAAGTTCTCGAGCTTCGCGCAAGTGAATAAAATAACAGTGGTCATTAGATTCGAGGGGCTGAACGAGCATGCGCTGAGTAGCCCGAGGCATCATAAGCCCCGCGGTCGTCCATCGTCGTCCCGACAAAACCTTCAACTGGCCAGACATGTACCCGGCTGTGGCCCCTTAAACGCCCTCAAGGACTCTGGACAGTTAACTGCCAGGTCAAGGCAGCAGTGGACTCCGCCACAGCTGAGGCTGCCAAGCAATTGGAAATGATGAAGGCAGGATTTCTTCATGCCGAAGTGTAAGATGCAAGCAATGCAGACTGAACTTCTACGGATCAAACATGCCCCTGCTGCGCTTTCACTTTGCCTGTCTGGGCCGGGATGTATTGGTCCTATGCTGAGCAGGTCGAGCCTGGTACCCAGCTGTTGGGTCTTATGTCAAGCAGCCAAGCCTGTGCACTCGTTTGGATTCCGTGGGTCAGCTTGTGGACAAGCTTGACTCTGCTTCCTCGTTGATTGATGTCTTCCACCACTCCCAAGACAGAACTGGGACAAGGCGGACACCGAAACAGAACACAGGCGCCTTGTGCTGAGCCATGAGACCATGTTCGGGTTGACTGTGCAGGCGGCGCTCGCTGATGCCGAGGCAGTCCCTGAAGCGTTGTCAAACCTCATGGACCCCAGCATCCTTGGATTTTGGATTTGGTCTGGGACTTAGGTCGGTGGGTTGGTGACATGTGGGTTTGGAACTTTAGTAGCTTGGGAGTTCGGATACAGTGTTTCACAGTTTAGCAAAGGGTTTGCCCAGTACAGTCACAACCTGAGTGCCAATGCGCTACGCAGAAAGCAGCCCAGTGCCAATGCGCTGCGCAGAAAGCAGCCCTTTTCGGCGTAGGCAGACGAAGATCCTGCAACTCTGCGTTCAAAAGAGCCCAAGAATCTTCACTGCCCAAAGTCTCAGCCTGGCCAGGAGAAGGCCACCGCGGCCCTTTCCATGGCAGCTTCAGCTTCCCAGGAGAAGGCAGCCAGAAGGGGCAGAGGGGGGGCCCCTTTTCCACCATCTGAGTGCTGTCAAGGTCACAAGCCTAGAGTCTACAACTTGAGAGTCTAAGGTTGGCTCGCAGCTTTGCTCACGTGGCATCGGTTGGGGTGGGGACGGTTGGGAGACTTCGTGGTATCAGGGATACAGGGATTGTTCTGTGCGGCTGGAACACTATATAGACATTTCACATGGAGATGATGGAGATGCAGTCCCAATGTTGATGGGATGAGACATATGAGGGTTAAGAGTTGGTTGGGCTACTGCCATCTGGCCAAGTTGGGTTTGCCCCAGCCTCACGGTGGTCGCTTCGGGTTTCAGATTTGAAGGTTCGCTGTCCGGGCTTGAGGTTCGTGTGGTGGGGAGCTTGCACATTGACCAAGACCCAGGAGGTGCAAGCTCACGGGAACACCCCATACACCACTTGTCAGTTCATCTTGCCCTCATTGCCTGCAACTTCCCTCGGTGCATCAACACGTGACCTCTGAGACTCTGCCAGGAGGCACGGCGGGCAGCCGAGGCCTGCTCTGACCTCTCTGACCTTTCTGTCTCTGACCTCTCTGACCTGTTGCAGATTGCATGGGTCATGCCCGACATAGTAGAAAGCAACGGCGTGCAAGAATTGAGCGTTTCACCAATGGCAAAGGTCAGAGAGCTGATTTGTGGTTCGCGGGGTTGTTTGGTGCGTGTGTAATTTCAACCTTATAGAGCTTGTAACCTCTTAGAGTTTCGCCCGCAGGAGGCTGCGCGCGCCGCCCGGGCGGAGGCCGAGGCTTCGGCGGAAGCCCGGAGAGCGGCCGAGGCTTAGAGGGGTTGTTCTGTGGACCTTGAGCCCCAAGCCGCAAATGAAACAGTTAGGCCGAGCGTCTTGCTAAACATGGGGAGACCATCTCCGCAAGTGACCGAAAAGATTGTGTCTGTGCCTGTGTTTGTTTTTTCGTTTTTTCTCTCCCCCTCGCTCTCTCTCTCTCTCTCGCACATACACACACTCTCTCTCTCTCTCTCTCTCTCGCTCTCTGTCTCACTCGCTTCCTAATTCACGGCCGTAAGTCTCGTACGACTCATATGTCTGTTGGTGAGGTGTGACCTTTGGCTGCCAGTGAAGCATCTGTGCGAAAAGACGGATGCCATGTCCCTGAACAAATTTGCGAAGTTATTCTGATACTCTCCCACGCCTCACGACGACCCAAGAGGCCCGTGTGGAGAAGGCGCTCCATGCACGAAAGGCTGCTGAGGCGCAGTTCGGTCGGAGCCGGTCTGTAGATGTTGTGACAGGATTGACAGGTTAAGGGATGGACAGCAGCAGACAATTGTACTGTAGCAATTCGGCAGGAGAATCTTGAGTCCTGCGGACGTAGATTCGGTCACTACTACCACCAATGCGACTTTACGCTTTGAGTTTGTGGCTTTGGGTTGTGCGCAGCCCTCGTTTATGTGCACACCCCCCAGCACCCGAACTGGTTGGCATGTAAGCAGTTTCTCTTCCTGCCCTTCCGTTTCTTCCCCCCTTTGATTTATGCAAAGTCCTAGCCTTCCAAGCCCCACATCAAAGAGGTGCCTTAACTATGATAGCGCCAAACAAACCTTTGTAAATCCCGAGAAACCCTGTTTGAGCCTGTCCGACTCAGCTGTATGCAGAGCCTGCCAGGGGTCCGATAAAATGCATCCGAAGTTCTGACATCCCAACAGAGCCAACCCACACCCCGTCCTAAACCACAACGAAACGGGGCGCAGCACGGCCGCTGCACAAGGCCCAGGCCCAGGCGGCGGAGAAGACGGCCAGCGAGGCTTAGGGCCATTAGGAGATGGAGTGGCCTTTGGGAGGGCAGGTAAAGGAGAAAAGAAGATGAACAGAGAGCCAACATCTGTAGATTTGCATGGGGCTTTGGTTGTTGTTAAGGATCCGGGTTTCTGGACCTCGGAGGTATTCACAAAAAAGAAAGGGTTGCAGGACTGACGATACTCTTCCCTAAATCCCCTACCTCGAACACTTTGGCAAGCTCCCGACCGATCTTGGCCAGGCCAAGGCCAAGGAGGAGGCTTGGGCCCGGGAAGCTGAAGCCAAGGCGGCCATGTCAGTGATGTGGGTGCATGGTTGGGCTTTTTGTAAAGTTGAGTCTTGAGGGTTCAGGCTGCTTTTGATTTGTATTTTGGGCGGATGCGGGTTTACAACAACGCGGCATTCCGCAGATGCCTTGATCTCAGAGCAGCTAAGCAAAGCAGCAAGAAAGACGATACCCGGATCAACTTCGCAAGGCACAGGCAAAGGATGAAAGAGTTTCTGGCCTCACTAGTGATCTGTGGACGGGTGGTCTTCTACCATGCCTATGAAGCTCCGAGGGCCTTAGTGCCTTAGAGCCCTAGCCCTGCAAATTTGAACACGAAGGCAAAGGCAAATCTGTCGCCAGAGCACCTCTCAATTCTGCAGTGCAAGTCCTCCTGCTCTCTGCTAACGCTATAGCTGAACCTGCCCTGAAGCACCCAGAGGCTTCCAGAGCCTCTGCTGCAAGAGCGGAGGCCTTCGGGGGACTCGGCTAGGGACAGCTGTTCCGGACTGTTTCGGATTGTTTCGGATTTGGGGAGTCGGGCAGTTGGGGTCCAATGGGTGGGTGCACTTCGCGGCTCTTCTGGCTCTTGTTTCAGGGTGAGTTTAGGGTGGAGGAGGCTTCGAGTGCGGGGCTATTGTTCGATAATGTCCTCTGTGATTCCCTTTGGCAGACGAGCTTCAAGAGTGAGGGTTTGCAGCGTTGAGGTTCTTTCCAAGGAAAACCATATATGATCATATATGCAGATGATCAGCAAGTATGGCGCCTGGCTGTGCAGATTGCATCTCAAGGGTACGGGGTTAGCCCACGGGGTGTGCTTGGCAATCTGGCCATCATGGGCTGCGTGAGTTGCAAGAGGACACCACCTAGACACGAGGACAAGGAGCCGCTGAGAAAAGAGAGCAGAGCCGAAACCCCCAGCGAGCCTCCGAGGACGCAACCAGAAACTCTTCGAGAGCACGATCTGTACATACTGTGCTACCCTTGACAAAGATGCTTCGCGGAAGGCGGTCGCCAGTTCAGCTGCAGCCACTTATAGAGATTCCAGTTCTGCAGGGGTTGGCGTGCCTTCAGCACCATCATTCCCCATATATGTACAGAGGGTGCATAAATACCCCCCCCCACAGTCAGGCCTCAGGGAGGTAGAGTTTTTTTCTCCGTCCTCCTGTGCTCACAGGACTGAGCTTGTACTCAGCGAGGCTTCTGCTCGGGCCGTAAAGGCCAAAAGCAACATTGATTTTGTTATGCTTGGGCCGTAATTGCCAAAGCAACCTTGATTTTGTTACGCCGATTCACCACAAGAGAGGAATCCCACAAGCTTGGGCCTGATTTACTCCGCCAATTCCGCTTGGCCACGAGAGAGGAACCCGACAAGGGGACTCTACTGCTTCATCTGCCGAGACTCCTAGTTGCATTTCCCTAAGGCTGAAGCAGACCGTGTCTAATCGTGTCTAAGGCCTTTTTGTGTCAACCGACTGTGCCACAGAGTCTCAGCTGCATGGCGTTCCTTGCAGCGGCGAGCGCGCGATATGCGGTCTGATAAATATCCATCTGGAGCCAGGGCTTTAAGCATTCAGGATGCGATTCCTGGTTACCTTGTGACAGGCAGCAGCATGGCAAGAGGGAGACTGGGGTTCTAAGCTTTTTCGCTCTAAACTTGAGGCCCGGCCCGAACCCTGTATCCCGAAGGAATCCCGAGGGCCTTGGAGCTTGAGCCTAGGCCTTCAGGGCCTGCACGTGTAGCGTGGTAGCGGAGCCTAATGGAGGGTGGGAGGGTGGAGGGCTCGACTTCGAGTCTTTGTCGGACAAGCTGGGCGAGTCTTTTGAACTCCGGCCCCGAAAGAAAGAGAAGCCTTAGAATGGGCTGTTGCAACCTCCAAGAACCCTAAAGCCTAAATGACACCGAAGCTGACGCTGCAGAATCTGCAGAGCTGGGGTGTGATGGGTTTTTGTTTTGTTTTGATTTTTTTTTGGGGGGGGGCCGGGGGAGGGGGGGGGGTATTTTTCGCCTGAAGTGGAGGGTGTAGAGGGCGGATGTTTTAGGGTGTAGCTTTGCCAGCCTTGCCAGATGGCCACGGCGGCTGCTGCGCTCACAGCTCTGACCGACGCAAATGTGGCTTTGCGTTGGACACTCCTGGCATCGATGGGGCAGCAGAAGGACCGCGCAAGGGTCGGTTTTGCACTTTCGTAGAATTAGGCTGTCAATCTGTGTTTTGCCCGCCCTTCTTCGCGTACCATGGAGCTGCATGTAAGCAGAATTTAAACCTACGACACCCCAGCTGAAGAAGTGTCTCTGTAGCACCACCAACCAGGTCCGGGAGTTGAGGGATTGTGCGTTTGGGGTTTGCGGGTTTTGGGGTTTTGGGGTTTTGGGGCGTGCACCGCAATGTGTTCCAAGTGCCAAGATGCTGCAGAGCCTTGTAGGGTTGTCTTCTGTATAAGGTTCAGCTCCGAAAGTATCCACACCGCAACACTTTACTGCAGAAAACTGACACACAAGTTTACAAACATGTCGCGGTTGGACAGGAAATATCACTTCTTCTTCGATGTTTTGCTGCCGTGTCTACGGAAGTCCGGAGACAGGCCGACCAAACCCTAAACCCTACAAGCTCTACATCCAACTTCGCTCTCTTTTGTCCAGAGCTGGTGCCCGGGGATTGAGGGTCCTAATTTTATTGCCTGGGTTTCGATGACTCTTCTTGGAGGCAACAACGGCCACAGTCACCCTGACTGGGCAAGGTCTATAGAGCAACGAGTTGATCGGGGGTGCTTACTAGTTTGCAGGCCGAACACATGCATTACGCAACCGTACTGCTGTAGACTGCACTCTTCCCAAAGTCTTGCAGCTTTCCTGACCACCTGCCGTAGGGACAAGTGCTACCGTGATACGTTGTTCTGGGTTCAAGATGGGAGCAGGGAGAGAGATTTTGCCTGGGCCACATCATGTTGCATGCACACATGTCAGCGTTGCCGGGTGCTTCGTTCGAGATACGCTCCTCAGCTCGAAGTCCATGTAAGTTCTTGGACCCTCCCTCATCTTGAACAGGCCGACATGGAAGCACATTGGCGAGAAATTGCACAGAAGGCACGCTTGGCTTGGCATGCTTGCACTTAGATCTGGGTGGATCGACCGCTGAGTGTATTCTGCGAAACACCTGAAATCTCAAAGGCAACGCAAGCCGTTGTTACCCAAAAACCCTAGTACAAGTTGCTATAAATTCTACAAGGCTGAGGAGTGGATCTGAGCACTGCAGGCTTCGGGACCTAGGGATACTTCACTGATACACACCTGAGGAGCGGGCCTGCAGAGCCCTCACCGTTCATGCCGGATCATTGCGCATCATTCGTCACGCATGACCTCCTTCCTCCAGCATAAATGTACAGCTTGCTTGGGTGTCCAAGACAGCAAGTCAAGCGCCATTTCCAATCTGCCCAATTCATCACTCAATCCGTACCTCCAACCTCTCCTCCACCTCCACCATCGTCGGGTACGTATTCTTGATTGGCCCAACTTAGAGCACCAGGTGCACAAGCGCCAGCTGATGGGCTTTCCGTTCATTGCACGGGCTGTCGCCGAGGAAAGATCGCCGCTTTGCCGCCGACAGAAATGGAGCTTGGTGTAAATACCGGAGGTCAACTCGCTCTTTCCCGAATCCCTCCTTAATGCACGCTTTGGAACAGTTTTTGTTTCTTTAGGTTGCTGATTATGTCCTGCCGCTGTGCTTGCAGGTTGCTTCTGGGATACGGTCGGTCAAAGTTTTGGGATGGACCCGAATCACCCGAGATGACAGATCCAGTGTTTCTTCGCCCTGCAGCTGATATATGGCTGAAAAAGCACAGATTGTGAGGTCCCATGCGTTGCTCGGAGACAAGTTCCAGGCAGCCCCATTGGACAGTCCGGGGAGGGCGTGACAGGGCTTCGCGGTGCTCGCAGGCGTGTATATTACAACAAGAGAGGACACCAATTTAGCCCCTGCCCATGAGAAGATGTGAAGATATGTGAAGGCACCACTTGACTTACATCCTGTTATTGCTGCATGTTGCAAGGCCCTTTGGGATTCCCAGCGGCGACGGTTTCTTGGTGGCGTGGCCTTGTTGCTGACGGCCGCAGCCGGGCGGCGGAACCATGCGCGGACAGTGGCACTCTGGCTCTGACGTGATGGATGTTGTAGAATAGTATAACGACGTATATGTATAGGTCCCCTAGAGTTCGGGTGGGGCCTATCGGGCGAAGACTGCAGACTGTATTCTCATGTCTCACAGCATTCTGAGGGGGTATTCCGGGGAAGTTATTGGCGGCGAGGTGCAGCTTCAGCAGGCGAAGGCTCCATTTCATTTTCACTCCTAGCCGAGGTCCTCGCAGTGGACGTGTCCTCGAGGAAGAGCAAGGTCTGGATAAACGTTGCCCTTGTGCTTGTATCTTGGACCCGTGCCACGTGCCCTCCATGTTTTGTGATTGGGACACCTCAGGAGTAGGTCTGCGAGCGTAGACTTTTTCTTGGCTTGTGGACGAAGCTAGGAAGCCGCTGTGAAGGCCTGTGAAGCCAGTTGAAGCCCTTCGACGTCCTAAAGACTAAATCAAGCCTGAATACCTTGCCTTGAAGTCTGCAAGCTTAAAGCGCCCACACTCCTCCTAGCATGCGCGACTTCGGGGTTTCATTGCTTGTGCCCTTTAGGGAGTCATCTCTCATAGAGGCCTGCGCCCGGCTCGTGTCCGGGGTAGGAACCTTTTCAGTGCCCAACTTCAGATGGCTGGATTGTGCACGTTGCGGCTCTGCCAAAACTTTGCTGAGTGAGGGGGCGCGGTGGTCGGTCCGAAGATGTCTTGCGTAAATCCGAGTGCAACGTCCGGGTATGAGTGACAAGCTTCTGTTCAAGGTCAAGCACTGGCCCCAACCGCCATGGAATTTTTTATGCCTTGGCCTCGCGACTCCCGAACAGCCCTGTCATCCCGACCCATTCTTTCCTTGGAAGGCCTGGGCTTGGGGGAGCCTCCGCCAAGCCTGCTTCGGAGGCCTTGAACTAAAGGGTGGGCGCTTGAGGTCTCTTCAGGAGGACTTGCAGTTTGAGGGCGGCTCTGTGTTCGCTTTGCTGACAAGTCCGGTGCGACACTCGCGACTGTTGTTGCCCCTGGAGAATGTTCCCCCCCACATGGTGTTTCATTCACACAGTCTTCCTTTGAATGGGGCCTAGGTCGGGGCTGCAAAGGGCGGAAGCCGAATCTGATCTTGACCTTAATCACACTATAGTTACATCATGTTGCAGCTTCCATCTTCCAAGGGCAGAACTTGGCCCCAGATCCTTTTAAATGGGATGCCAGGCCTTCGCTCTGCCGAGTTCGGACGAAACACGCAGGCAGCAAATCTAATTTCAGGAAGGGCTTCGGAAGGGCTTACAGACCCTACGACCCTACGAACTGCTTCAGAGTTTCACCTCATGTGGCCCGCAACCATCGTGTTGAGGCTTTCGGTCATCTTTGCAGGCTTTTGGGCCAGTTTTTGGCTATTTCAAAGGTGAGGAAGGTACGATGTAGTCTAGCTCGTCATCTCCTGCAATGTTGTGGCGTGCAGTGTAGATACTTGGACATTGCTGGCCGAAGTGCCATTGTTGCACGGGGAGCGAGTTTAGCTAGAACCGCAGCTGGATGGCTTATAGATATTGTGGGATGAATCATGAACTGTAGAAGAGCGGGGCTTCGGTGTGCTGCAGCATGACAGGACTTCGCAAAGTACTGTTGTCTCGACCTGCCGTGGTTTTGCAGAGGCCGTTCTCGCCTCACGACAGCGGCGGTTGCGGCGCGCGTTGTGCGCTTGGAGTATTGTGAAGGCCCGATCCTCCCGAGCCGGGGGAAAAATCACAGAAGCGGCCTCAGTAGCGTAGCCTGAACCCTATACTATGTAAACCCCAACCTTCGACCCTGGGAGGCGCGGCCCCGTCGCCTGGCGGCACCCCTCCGCGCGGCCACACAGCGGCCAGCACTGTGGGCGCTGAGGTGGGGCGCTGGGTGTGGGGAGCTTTACGCGGAGGGAGGTGGAGCCTTTCAGCATTGACCCTCCCAGCGCACCACTCAATTCGACAGCCGGCCGATTACCCAGGTCCTTGATTGTGATCAACAGCATAGTTCGCCTAGTATTAAACGGTGACTGCCGGAGCGCGTTTTGGGGCCACGGCGTGGTTTGCATTAGGGTGTATTATTGGTGGGAAGGGATAGTACACAAAAGTAAAACAAAATGATTTTCTGCATCATCGAAGCCAAAGCAGCCGCTGAACATCGGAGACATTCTCAGCCTTAGGCATTGGGCGCCAGAGTCCTGGGCCCAACTTCAAAGCCCCCAAACCTACATTGAGGACTTTTTCGTGCTTCAGGCGTTTCATGATTTTGTGGGCTCGGGTTGACTTCTTGGCTGCAGGCGCCTCGCCGCAAATGCCTTGGAACTGCGTCGCGCTGACTTGTTGTGGGAAGGGGGGAGGGCCAAATCAGGTTGTTCAGCCATTCATCCTAAACCCTACGCCACTCAAAGACGCAGCCCAGCGCCCAGCCCGCCTCTGGAAGCTGAAGCGACCATTCTAACATTTGGGGTGGAGGGCATGGAGAGAAGCACAGGCCACTGTCTTCCTATTTTATTCTGTGAGCTGATTGAAAACAGCTCACAGCATAAAGACGTCATTGTCTTAAAGCAGCTCACAGCATCAACTCATCAATCTCGATCTTTCTCGCTGAATGAAGGCTGCGAGCAGCGACTGGGAAGAGCCGTGGCGACGCAGGCAAAGCATAGCTTCGTATTGATAGCAGGCTGATCTAGAACTAGGACCACCGTCGCCGTCCTGTGACCCCACTTCTTTGCCATTTACCGATGTTTTCTTTGAATCGTCCTTGGGCCTTAGCCACAGGAAAAGCCTGACATGCTAGAGCCTGAAAGGTGAAATGGGTAAACTTAGCCATGGCTGACTTGTTGAATGTGGTCTGGATAGTCTGGATGTGTCTGGACTGTCTGGATGTCAGCTGACTGGTGTTCGAGGCCCAGGCGATCCAAAGTGAAAGCCGGCTGGCCATTGAGTCCGTCCGCCAGCAGCTGGAGGCTGTGTCGATGCGTCTCTTTGGACAGGTCATACAGTGTCATACAGGTCCCCTCTCCTTAGCTCTTCTTCTTTAACCTTTTTTGCGCTTCTGCCATGCCAGGAGGACCTGTGAGCCACCATCAGCATGATCATGAATGGGAGATTTGCGCAGTTCTCTAAGGTTTTGGTCCCTTTTAGGGCTTCGGTCTGAATACGGTGCCTTCTATTTGGGGTAATCTAGAGAACTCATCTCGAATCACTCTGGCTGCATCTGCCACTTGAGGCATGGATATTTGTTTGGGGCCGTACTCTTGGCAGGCACGAGTTGAGGCCGCACAGGCCGAACGGGAGGCACGCGCTTTGATTTCGCGACTCTTCGCATCCATTGCAGATCATTGCAGCTTGCTGTGGCTAGGTCAATTTGGGGTCACACTGTTTGCCAATGGACGTTGTGCCCAGCGTCAATCCACCACATCTCAACTGGGCCTAGAAACTCTTCGACTCTTCACCCTCGTAGAATCCCAAAGCCTCGAACATCTTGACAATCTGGCAGAAACTCCTGACGAGCTCCGCTCTGGGACTGGCAAGAGAGGTGAAGTGCCCGGGCCGAGACACTTTGGGTGCCATAGGTAGGCGATCGGCAAATGGGTTTGGGGAGGTTAGGTTTGGACTTGTGGCATATGACCTGCACTCTGTAGATTTTTGAAGTCTCCATATGCAAACAACCTTTATAAATTGATTTCTAAAGGCCCGGAGCTCCACACAAAGGGGCCTTGCTACAAAGCACCCCATCACTCTCACCCTTCTCCCGACCCCCCCCCCCCCCCTCCAAGGCTGATCACGGCCCAAGCGGACCGGCAGCTCCTGGCCTCCGCGTGGGGAGTCTGGCAACTGAAGCGACGCCAGGCACTCTTGGCTCCGCTTTGCTTCGCGGGGTTTCAAGGGGGAGCTCCTGGACCTGCATTGAAACTCTACCAGGGTTTGCTTACTTTAGAAGCGTGGGGACCTGTGATGGGATGAGGGCTTTAGCATTTCTGGGCGGGCCAGCGGAGGCCCTCATGACTGGTGTTGAGAGGGTTCACAGGCTGGACACGGCTTTCTCAGACCCGAATCATGTTCGGGCCATGAACTGCTGCAGCGCGCGTTTCCTGAGGCGGCCTTGGATGGGCCAACTCATTGAAGCCCCTGTTCGCTCCCTAAAAGCAAGCGTCCCGAGTGCATCAAGAACTGCACTAGAACTGCTCCTTGCTCAATCCCCAAGAAGGCAGCCGCTGCCTTGCGCGTAGGGCAGCTGATCCTCTCCCGGCTGCAGAGGCGTTCCCGCACCCTGAGTCACTGAACTTGAAACTCTGAATTTTCCCAATTTGCTGACCGGCCTCAATGCCAGGTTTCCAGGGTCTTGGATTCGGGACTCTTTTAGAGCTTCTGGGACCAACAAATGGCTTCGAGCCGCTGGGATCTCAAGAGCTGCTTACAGTCGCCGAGTCACGGAGCTGACCGCCCTTGCCAGGAAGCACCTGCATAGCTGGCGGCGTGTGGCCAACTTGGAGGTTACATCCTACCTGGAGGTCCTTGGCAGTGAGCAAGGTTTGCGGAATTGTTGGGGTGTTCAGGTTAGGGTCAGGGTTGTTATTGGAAGAGGACCCTTATGGATTGATAAGTGTATACTATTGTAGACTGAATTGGCTTGGGGCGTGTCCGGCATCATCTGCGCGGTCCTTTGAGCAACTCGCGTGTCTCCTCTTCGAGAGCAGGGAAGGGCACCGTTGGAGGCTGCTCTGCATTTATGCTCGATTGTGATCCTGCAGGCTTCGAAAGCCTGACGAGTCTCGTCTCTAAACCTCACCTGAAATCCCGGTTCCTGGAAACATGACCCTTACAAGTAAAGAACTGCAAACATGACTTTACAGTGGGCAACCACCCTGTTGAGGATGCCGCCCCCTTAGCACTGTAGCCCTAACGTCACCCTGAACTCACGACACCTCAGTGGACCTCAGTGGAGAGGTCCAGATCGACTGTTTCGACACCTTCACCGCGAAAAGGACGGCGCTCTGCTGGCGAGTGCTGCGGCGCTGCAGCGACTCCTGGGCAGAGTCCGCTGAGGACGTCGGGGCGTTTTGTTCCGGTTCCCAGGGCCTTGAGCCTTTACGAAAACAACGAAGCCTATACGTTTCCCATGCAAGTATGCTGGGCCCTGTACCCTCTCGAACTAGGTGGATAGGGGTGGTTACCCCTGGCCCTGCCTATTTCAAGGACTCTTCCGGTGAGGGTGGGTCTGGAAATGGCATTGTATCCAGAATTCTTCACTTTCGCCGGGCACAGGCCAGCACGCCAAAACACACAGCATGGCACGGCACCACAAACAATGCAGCCACCGAGGTGATCAAGCGCCAGCTTGAATAGAGGTCAATCCCGCAAGTATGGCGAAATGACACATCTCTTCCCACGAGTCTCGAAATCCCAAAAAATAAGATCCCAATCTCGTTACATAGGCCAAACTGTTTGGCTGTTTACCAACCACTTCAAGTGAGCCTGGCGCAAAATCTTCTGGAGTGCCAACACAACAAGCCCTTCCACATTTGCCCTTCCGCGCATAGACCCGTTCGTAACCGCTTTCTTTGCTGAACGATGTTTCAGTGAAGGTAGGGATTCAAGTTTGGAGACCCAGACGCTCCCACAATTTGAGCCGCAATGCAAGAAAACGTCGCAGGCCCAGCTCAGCGCCTGCAAGACGACCGCAACTAGCTCACTGCCCGCCTTACAGAAACCTGAGCAACAACCGAAGCAGATTGCTAGTGCGCGCCCCCAGGAAACAAGACAAAATGCAAGAGAGCAAAAAGGTCTCCGAAGATTCGTCTTCTTTTCGCTGCGGTTGGTCGCACTTAGGGCTTCGGGGCTCTGCAGCTCCAAAATCCGAAAGCACAGCCTGGAAGGACCTAAGTTTGCTCGGCATCCTCGCTGCTTGGTATCGACAGGCCCGGGGCGTCGGGGGCTTCAGGCTGCAAGTATGAAACATATAGTAGATGCGCCCTGGGTTGTTGCATGTTGCACTTTGTTCTTTAGCAGGTTAAGGTTGTTTGGACCTCGCGGTTTGGAGTCTCCCGGCGTTTCCCCAATCCGGCACATTCTGGGAGAGCGCCCCAAACTCTTGGAGCCTTGAAGCCCGAATTTGTTCCATAAAGCCCATGGAACCCACATCAGGTTGCATGATGGTCTCCGTAAACACTTTTGAGCACGACATAATAGGCGATAGAGGCTGATAGAGGCCCAGATTTTTGGATTGAGGGGTCTGCGGGAAGCGCAGCGTGTTCAATGAGCTTCTGGATCACAACAGCTCGTCCCAAGCATTTTTGCGCCGCACGCATCGGCCGATACCTAGGACCTAACAGGGGCGCGCAGGTTCGGGGATCGCGAAGTCGAAGTGGAACTGGTTTCAGACAGGTCCGGGGGCGAAGAGCTGACACAGCTCATCGAGAGACGGTTCTTGAGCACAAGCTCCAACAGATGGTTCCTCCACGGCCTTTGTCGATCCTGCCAATCATGAAGTCTTGCTCGCGGTGTAGGAGACGGAGCGCCAAATAGCAGGGTACGGCTGGTGGTTTCTGCGCAAAAGCAACCAGCAAGGGCGATGATAGTGAACGTCAGTTGGGGTGGCAGTGCCACCGTGCATGGAGTTTTCATAAAGCCTCCGAAGCCTAGGGCCGACAAAGGGCATGTCTGGATATTGGATTGGGGTGGGTGCAAGGTATTTCTGGACATGTGACAAATTTGCGAGCGATTCAGGCTGCAAGGCGTTGGGTTTGTTGCTTGCTGCATGTTGTGCTGTGGAGTTCGGCTTTGCCGATAAGAGAGCACCCAGGACTTATCGTAAGTTATGCAGCATGAAAAGAACACCTTACAATTACAATAGTCAAGCGCATCAGATTCAAGGGAGACCCGCCCTCAACATCCCTCAACCCTCGAACGCTCGAGTCACTCGAGCCCTGTAAGTCTGAAGGTCCCAGACATGAAGACCCACTTTGCAGCCCCACAGAGCCTTTTTGTCCTCGAATTTTCCTCCCGTGTTGCTCTTGTTTTCTGACCGGGGCATGCCGGGCAGGTCCAAACGTCAAGGCTGCGAGTTGCCCGGCGCAAGGCAGCGTGCGAGAAGCTGCGCAGCACAGGCGCTGTGGCCCCAAGTGGTTATGGACGGGCCGCTTCATGCGGGAAGTAAAAAATGAGGGTGAATTTAAGGCACTATAAGGCGTTCTACGGCTTAGAAGGGTTCAGGGGATGTTGAGGAGGCCAGGGCTCCTCACAGCTTTTAGGTCCTGTGCAATCATTTCTTTGTCATCAAAGCTTCAACAGGCACCCGAGAGCATGATGAGCCCTAAGCAATGATGTGGATTGGGCAGATTTGTTCGCGCTCAGGGTCAAGACAGAGCAGTGATTAGGAGTCAGGTTTTGACCCTGCGGAGCGGATTGCAAGACTCCTCGCAGGGCTTCAACTGCTTCGACGGCAGTTCTGGCATCCCTGGCGTATGGGGCAGGCCATCATTTGAGTCTTGTCTCCGGGCGTTTTACTGAAAGCCTCGAAACCCAAGGTTCCTGGGTAATCAGAAAGAAAGATTCCCCTCCCCCGCGTTAAGGGCCGAGGGCTTGCAGCATTCCTCAGCTGTGATTTTGTAAATGTGCAGCTGAGATTCTAGACTTCTTCAAACATGCACGCGGGTTGTGGACGGCCATCCTGATCAATGTGACTTCGGGTGTGCGTGTGTGCGTACTTTCCATCGTTTCTAAGTCTACCTCCAGCTGAACTCCCCCAATCCTCGTACTTGCAAGATCCTATAGGCCTTGCTGTAGCCCTAGCTTTATCGTAATACGAGATTAAAAGTAGCTCTTAAGTCTTAAGTTCAGATGCGATCACCAATCTTCATCAGGAGGCGGGCCAGCGGTCGCTCATGTCGGCCATGCGGCAGGCGTTCTTTTTCGTTGATGTCAACTTCTTTATTGTCCTTAAGTTGTTGCAGAGACTCGTTGCAGTTGTGAGGAGGCCTGCATGAGGTGTTTGACGCATTTGCCTGCATTACATGCCACTTCCAGGTCCTCCACCATGGCTAAACAGTACTAAACACCATCCAATGCTCTAAGCTTCAAGCCCGAAAAGCCGGGTTGTGAAGCAGGTGGAAGAGGCTCGTGCCCGTGAGGAGACCAGCTGCTGTTGGAGCAATTCTGGTTTTTTCAGGTTTACACAGCGATACCTCAACACCATCGCAGGTCTTCAAGGGCTCTCCAAGACATGTGAGCCAAATCTCTTCAGAACCTGTTTGTACAAAGCTGTCTGTTTGTCATAGTCGTGTGGAGCTGCAAGGAGCTGGATCAATTGAAGGAAGCTTTAGAGCAGACGCGCCAACAGGCGCACTGCGGCTCAGGGTTCTTAGGGCGCCCTTGGGGCATTCTTCGGGTCGAAGCGCACGCATCGCACGCCTGTCAAGATCGCATTGTCTTGCGATCGTCGCGTGGGGGGCCTCTGTTCGGTAACGACTCTGTGGCAGTCAGCAGGTTTTTGATGCGAAGTCAGATCATGGACAAGAAACGACACGACGACGGTCAATTGCGAGGATCGAGTCCCGCACCCGACCTCCTACATATTCTGTTTAACCAAACAAGTTTGAGTCAGACAAATATCTATCAATATCAGCTATTGGAAAAGATTGAATAAATTGACTTATCTTGTGAAAGCTGTCGGAACACAAATAGGTGGTGAGCATGTCAATATGTTTTGTGATGCCACTAGTGTTTAACGAGATGACTATCTCAAATTCACGAAAATATGTAAACATGCATACGACTACACCTACACCCATTTAAATGTGAGCAGTTGGGAGGAAGGACGGTTACATGAATTGTGCCCACACCCACCAACCCCCACGCGCTTGATCCCTTCATGCCATTGTATGCCCGAGCCCAGCGACTGCCTTTTCGACAATGAAAAAGATGCCCGAACGCGGTTTTCCATGCTTTTCCCCGTTGCTCAACCGTCAGAGTCCCAGAGCCCTTCGCTGCTCAAAAAAGTGCTCCCAAAGAGCCCCGTGTGCCAATTGCAGGTCCAGGTTTCTGGCTCCTTTACACACTTCGTCCTTTCTGGTTGGGGCGATAGACTTCCAGGACTAGGAGCGTGGGTTTTATGGACTGGGCTTCGGAGTGGTAGGCCCTCCAAACCCGTCCGAGGAGCTATTTTGAATGCAGCCAGACATCCATCCCCTGAAAAGCAGAGCAAAGAGCCAGAAGCATTCGCACGTCCGCATGAACACCCCCGCCGCCCCCCCAAACTCCAATTGGGAGGGCCGTTCCTTAAGTTCCCGCAAGTGTCCAACATAGTATGTCGTTTGTAGCGCATCACCTGCCGCGGCATCCCCAGATGACCCAAGTGGTACCTGGAATCCGACCAGAGGTAAATGGTTTGGAGTAGTCTGAGGGAACCTGTACTGTGCGCCTTTGCCCTTGAACCCTAGAGGCGGCGGATCAACGAGATACTCTTGCATCCGAGTTCTGCGGCTTGCTTCAACCGACATGGGGGGGCCACGATAATCAGGGTTTGGAACCTGGGCAATCGACGCGTTCACGGAGAAGCGAGCTCGTTTGAGCTTGCAATGTTCAGCTTGCACTGCGGACGTTGGCCACATGATCATTTCCCGACGTGCCAACCTCCCCGGGTTGAGGCTGAACGTCAGCCTCAGCCCTATAATAAGCTGTCATGGCCCTGTTGGCAACTTCATACCAAGGTGCACTCCGTACCAGCCAGCGAGCCCTGGAAGATGCGAGCGACTTCGCCCAGCCTTGGCGGATTGGTCTTGGTATCGATTTTGAATCCGGAAGGTAGAAGTTCCCTATAGGGATCCACTCAAGACACGACCTGCGCCTTTACCGCCCAGGCAAAGCAACAGCTCAGAGCGCCTTGGCGCGAGCCTGGCGAAGTTGGGCCTACAGCCTGCGATCGCAGGCCCTGCAGGACGCGCCCGGGTTTAGTGAGTTCGGACGTTTAGCGGAGGCTTGGGGGTTCAGATGTTTGTCGATGCGCACAGGGCATCTGTAGGGCTGCGAAAGCTGGCCGTAGAGCCTCAGAAATCGCATGTTTCGTTTGCCTGGTGCTGAGGAGGGCCTATCAGCTCAAGCTTGGGGGTATAGCTTTGCAGATTAAGGGCTATTAAGGGTCTTGGGCCTGTGTACAGCGACCTTGGAAAGGAACTCCTGCGGTCCCTACACCGAGCTCACCTGTCTCTCCAGCATAGCAAGGCCTGGCTGAGGGCTTTTGGGGGTTCAGAGTCCAGGCCGATGTTGGGATTTGTGGCTGGCTTCTACCACCATCAAGCACCTGGTCCCATTGAGCGACGATTTTTGTCCGACCTGTTCTTTAGGCGCTTTGGTGGGCCTGGCAGCGCGTCTCCACGACTTTGGCGGTGACGCGGCCCTTGAAAGCGCGAGTAGGCGGGAGACGGTCTAAGGTTCTTGGACGCAGGGGTTCATAAAATTGATAGCCTCGGATGACTCGGCTTCGCCATGCGTAGTTGACAGCCTCGATAGCCTCTTTTTGGAATGTCTTCAATAGAGTCTAGAGATACAATGTCCGCATCCTGAGACTCGGGGCACTCTGCCTTCCAGGCAAAAGGTTGCCGAAGTAGCATCTTTGAAGCATAGTGAGTATTGCTATCCGGCTTTCACGTGCTTTCGAAGTCTCTCTGCAGAGGCCTTGCTGGGGCCGTCATGGCCCGGATGCGCAGCCGAACAGAAACTGCTGTGGAGTTAGCCAGCCCAGGCCTCAGAGCCAAGCCAGCCTTATCGTAACAAAACAGGGTGATTGTTGGGGTTTTTGCTTTGGTGGCCATCCTCGTTGGTTTTTTGGGGCTGCGAGTGCAGTGGAGGCTTCAAAGGGTGCGGGGGATGGGCTTCAAAGTGTTTGGTCTTTTTATGGTCTTTGTGTTTGTTGTTGTCAGCTTTCCTGGTTCCAGGTGCGTTGCTACGGCGAGGTTCACGGGGCACGAATTGCGAGAAGTGAGCGAAAAACCCTTGAAACCAAGGGCAACGGCGGCCCTTGGCGAGACTGCTGGCCTTCGCTGCTGCGCTCCGGGCGGCTTTTTGCCGCAAGCTGGCGCACGAAGCCACGCGATGCCTGCGCTGCTCGGCTCGGATTTCTCCGACCTGCCTGAGGCACACTCTGGGACTCGTTGGTGCCCTCAGACCTTCCGGCCCTCGCCTTGAAGGTTGTGGCCTGCAGTAGGCACCTGAAGCCCATACAACATAAAGTTAATTAAGAGTCGTTAAGCTTGCAAAGCGGAGCACCCCAGGCATCGTCAGCGCAGGAAGGCGCGCTCTGCAGCGCCTCGGGACGGTGCTGCCGCGTGCGGCGCGCCGTGAGGCCATGCATAGTGTACAAAATCACAGCACATTCAATACATACTTTTGTCATACTCCAATCCCTGTTTCGACCTGGGACACAAACCCCTCCCGCAGAGGCTATTCGCCGATGGCGATTGACTGCTGCCTGCCGCCGGTCGCTGGACTGGCAGCGCGAGAGGTTTGCAGCGACCTGGTGCAGGTTTAAGCAGAGGTGATCATAAGCTCTTGAAGCCCTGCACCCTCAATAAATTCTGGTCTCCTTGTTTTGTTCAGCTTTGAGAACCCAAAGGCTTCACATGGATGTAGAATTTGCTTCTGAAAGCCAGCTACAGGAGGTCCTACCCAAAGATTGGAAGTCACATTCTTAGCATTGAGAAAGTCACCACTCCAGAAGGACCTTGTTGGATGTGGTGTTGGGATTTTCTACTCTGTGAGATTCTTTGCTTGGTGCTCTGCATGGGCACTCAAGGGTTGTTGGGGGATTCTTTGGGGCCGCTCCAAGGATACTCTGCGGGATGCTTTGCAGAATTTTCTGGGTTCTTTAAGGAAAGAGAGGGACGCAAGCAGTGAGCACAGGAGACCCGAGCGAGGAAAACACATAATGAGTGAATCAACATCTAAAGAATCTATCTTCACAAGGAAAGCTCAAATGTTTGGGTGCGTTTAACACACTATAGTGCGGGTCGAAATCATAATGGGGGGGGAGCCTCTTCTGGATCTCTGGATGACTCTCTTGCGATGGCTCAAAAGCAGCGTGATGCTGTTTGAACCAGCTGAGGCACTGTCTTTGATTGCCTCTGATCAAGTAGCGGCAGAAAGAATTTTCACTTTCAGCACCCATTTGTTGATTAGGCCCCGGTCCCAGGTAGGATATCAGGCTCCGGATGGCCCAACATATTGGAAGCCGTGCATGAAACAAGCTTTTGGGCCAAAGTCGCGGCCGAAAAGTTTTTTCACTATAAGCACCCTCCTTCAAAAGAAATCATCAGTCGAGAGTGGTGCAAAAATGAGGTGCAACATGTGGTGGGGATGTTCGCAGTACTTCGGAATACGGTCATTTAGGGTCAAGGTTGAGGGATGTTCAGGATGCGAACCCTTTTTGTTGACGACGCTGGCCCGTGCTTGGCGCAACAGCCCGACGCATTCTGCTCGATAGGGACATATGCCACCATTGGAAGCTATGCCGATCTCGAGATTTGTAGAGTCCGGGGGTCGACGGGTGTGGCCGAGGACACAGACATGGCCCAGCGTGCGGAAGCTGCACACGTGTTCTGGACCTGCGTGGTTGGGAATCTTGGAGTCAGTTGTAAGTTACTGGCTCTTAAGGAAGCCCGCCTGAGAACAAAAGCCCGGAAACCCTCTAACCCTGATTGACCTTGAGCCATATGAACACTGTACACATCTGACATCTGGACACCCTCAAGTTCAACCCAGGAAAGGCCGTGTCTCCATGCAGTGGGCCTTCGGTCGCTTGGCGGGGGCTGCTCGACGCCCGGCTCTCGATGGCTCCCGAAGCTCTCTGGTCGGGTCTCTAGGCTTTTCGGATTTCAGGTCCATGGGATTCATGAAGCGCAGGTAGCAAGGGCCAAAAGGGGTACACAATTTGATTGGCCTTAGCTTGTGGTTCACTTGTAGTTTAATCGGCTTTGTCTGTGGGTTAGACCTTTTCTAGAAGCCTCTAACCGTTAGAGGCTTCTAGAAAAATTGCAGGTCACAGAGAGCGTCCGGTGAAAGAAAACAAAAAGCCAGTTGGAGCGGCTTCAACCCCAGCCCTAGACGGATATGCTTTACTGTTCCACGTTTGGAGTTTGGGCTTTTGCACCAGACGGTGCCTGGCCAATGGCATCATTCTCAAGCCAAGCAGCCCCCCAACCTTCCTAAATGACTCAGGGCTTGGGTGGGGGCAGAACCCTCAATCGTATACAGCCTTTGCCAGGCTGTGTCTCACAGATAACGCCTAATGTCCTGAAACAAGAGATTTTGGGCCCAGGACGCCAGCTGGTGGGTCGCTCCGTCGCCATCCATGCCCCGAGGATGAACTGAATACAGGTGCTCGAAAACCTGTGCTCCACGGAAAGGCATGATTCTTGTTGTTGTCGCCAAAAGGAGATCAAGACGACCGCAAAACAGCGGCTGTAAGGATGAGCGCGTGTGCTTCGTGATGGGCTTGACTTGGGTTGGGTAGGATGCTGAGCCAAACAATGCAAAACATGCATTCCTCAAGCAGAAGATCAGCCTATCGAAGGCCGCAAGAAGACGCAATAAAATCAGGCGGTGTCGTTGTGGTGTTGTTTTGAGGGAACTGAAGGCCCCAACCCAGAGACACCCCACTCTGCGCGAACTCGGAAGCTTCCCAAGGCTTTCCTGAAGCTTTTGGCCCGCGCAGCAGCCCGGGCGCTGCGAGGTCACCGTGTTGTTGGCAAAGCTATGGCTTGAGGGTGTGAATATGTGTTAATTGCAAACGCTTGCGCGCGCCGCCTCGGCAGCCGGGGAGGGGAAAGAGGGTTTTGAGGCCTCCCTGTAGGAGCCGCTGACAGGCGGGACCCTCCACGGAATCGGTTTGCAGCTGCTCCAAGCGATCGGGGAGGGGGGGGTCCCACAGAGCCGGGGGGTGTGGGAGGGGGAAGGAGACCGGATCCAGGTCTGCTTGTTCCAGACGCTTCTCGGCAAATGTCAAAGGTTTGCTTTGGGCTTGAGGTTACGGACCCTCTTTGCAGGTCACCTCTTCTCCTGGCAGCGTGCCGGAGTTCGCAGCGCACGGTTGCGGCCTCTGACAGGTCTATGGTTTGCCAAGGGGCTTGGGGATATTGGCACCAGTTCAGATCTTGGGAAAACAGAGCTTGAAGGACTTTTGAAGGGTCTTTAAGATTCAGATCAAGTTTAAAGGTTTACAAGATAGGGTCTTTAGGCTAATGGCGGTCTACCCTCTTCTTGAGTTTAGCTGGCGAACTGTGCAAAAGAACGTCCTGCGATGTCCTTGCTTCAAGGTTCGCTGCGGACCTTCGTGGCGTCACCATCGCAGAGCTCCTGGGATCCAAGTCAAGGCTGTCGCGGTAGGACCTATGCTTCTTATGGCCGTAGAAACTCTGGAATCAAAAGAAGTGCTTTTTAGCAGATCCTCCAAGTCCTCCACTCTCTGAAGCTTGTAATCCGTTCAAATCCCTAGTTGCACTCCAGGAAAGGGGGAGGTTCGGCATCGAGGCCATGACCTGGCACCTAGGCTGGCAGCAGCGAACAGGAGGCCGAAACTGATGAAGCGCGTGCTGCATGCCTGGAAGGCCTGCCGGAGGGCAGCGGGGATTTCAAGGGGGCATCGAGTTGCCAGCATATGGAGGGGGGGGGGGTGCGGTTTGGGCAGGGTCAGCCTGATGCTATGTCATTGCGGAAGGATTTGAGAACACTAGGCCACTATAGACGGTCCTTTGCTCTTCTTGCCTCTCTGTCTCTCTCTCTCTCTCTCGCTCTCTCTCTCCTCTCTCTCTCTCTCTTTCCCTCTCTCTCTCTCTCTTTTTCTCTCTTTCTCTCCCTCTCTATCACTAGCAGATTGTGGACGTGCTCTAGACAAATCTTGTAAGGCGGACTTTTCGCGGCCATCGGCCTCAGTTCCAATCTATTGATGTTGGCAATGCCGGACGAAATCGCCGACCGGCGTCAAAGTGATACAGAAATCGTTGCTCCTCGGATGGGTGGGTCTTAGTGCAAGGCCTCCCTGGCGGCGCCTCGACGCCTCGTCGGGGCACTGGTGGCGCCCACAGCCCAGCGCCGGGAGCACAGAACAGTGTGGGGCGTAACTTCTAGAAAGCTCTGCAGGATGGGTCTCCTTGACATTTTGCAGCTTTGTTGTTTATGTTTCTTTGTTGGGCGGGCGCGCAGGGTGAAGCCCACAAAGATGAGAAAATGCTTTCCGGAGGCCCTAACGCGCACCATTCGTTTCGGGAGCTTTTGTATCTGGGACTTTTCGGCTTGTTCGGTTAGGCTTGAGGGCATTGTGGCTTAGAACATTGTCGTCTTGATTGCCCTGGAGACGCTGTGCGTCTCATCGAAGCCTTGTGTAACTCTTTGTAAATCTGAGGTTTGAGTTGGGCCTTACGCCGCCTCTATGCCCTCAGTGGCCGGCAGCGGCAGGCTGGGCATGCTCTTGAAAAGCACACTCCCTAGAGGAGCACAAGCATTTCGCGTGCCCCATACGACCTTCGTTAAAGAACATCTTCGTCCTGCACAAGCTATACAAGCTTTACTTCTGTCATCGTATGCTCATGGTTGTTTAGTATTTCGTTGGTTTCAACTTCCCGCTGCTCTGCTTCTGCTCGAGAACAGTTGCCATGGTTCAACTGCTTTCCTGGTTGTTTGCCTTGTCCTTCGGATGTTGCTGTGCGTCATGGATTCGGGCATAGTGCTGTGTGGTCGCTTTTAACGGATTGTGGAGATTCAAGAGACATTGTCACAAGGCGGCCTTGCGGCTGGCGTGCAGCAGCTCCGCCCAGCGGCGGCACCGCTGGGAGCTCACAGAATCACAGACTCGCTGTCCAGCCTGTACTGTACTGAAGGCTACAAAAAGGCTTATAAGTCACATCTTGTCACCGGTTGGACATCGGTTTCACTGGGGCATGCAAGCTGGTGAAGGTTCCGAATCGTACTCGTATGACAAAGATGTTTGTGGCAGGAGGCTTTTCGTGCCACGATGCAGAAGCTGGAGAGCTCCCAGCCGCACAGGTCCATACAGGTCCTAAATCTGCACATCAATCCCAGGCCGGCGGCTCCTCTCGCAAGTTTTCACATCCTGGCGGCGAGACTTCACGCAGGCCGTCAAATGAGTGGAGGGGCGACAGGGTCTATACTGGTTTGAATGACCTGATTCCAGTTGTTGCAGAAGTCTTCAAGTTCCTTAGAAGCATCAATTATGAGTGCCAACCTCCGTGCTCCAGGGGACGAATTTCAGGATTGAGCCTTCAACCTCGTCGCGGCTCAGCCTGTGTGTGCATGAGAAAGAAGACCCGGTGAGTTTGGGTTTTTTGCGGATGAGGGTCAAGAGGCCTACAGACCGCAAATGAAGTTGCCGAACTGTACGAAACTCTTAAACTCCCGAATCCAAATTACCAAAAGCGTCGGTTTGGGATAACCCTACATTTCTTTGAGCCAGGCCCTGCTCCAAAGAAGTCCAAGACCCAAAAACCAACGCTTTGGTTCCTCTGGGCATTTGAAATTTGCAGCCTTGGCGAGGCTGAGCGCCGCCTTCGAGCCCGGAGCCGCAACGCGCAGGTGCATTGGGGCTCGTGGCCTTCACAAGGGGTCGCAGGGTTTCTGAGTGGCTTCGGGGTTTGCCCGCCTCGGGCTCGACAGTTTAGGGGCTGTGTGGGTCAAGGGGCTGAGGGCTTGGGGGCTTTTGGGGGCTCTTGAGCTCCGGAACAGTTCCAGGCGTCTCGAAGGGCCCCTCAGTAGCGTCGCTGGAGCGGCCTGAAGGAGCTTGTCATGGAGTTGGGGTCCTCACCGCTTGCGGATTGCTTGCAGGGTTGCCAGCGATCCACAGCCGTCACAAAGCAAACAGCGACAGGCGAAGATCCGACTCCCCCTTCCCCCTTCCACAATGTAAGCCCCAAGTTGAGATTTCGAACGGAGCCTTGCAATGCAAAATGGGCAACGTTGTACAGGAAGAGTTGACAGACAACAGAGAGTTGGTGTACACACACAAATGGGGAGAAGGACACGATACAATGCTCTGAGGACTTCTGCTCTCTGATACAAGAAGCACTGATTCTGATTTGGTTGGTGCAAGCTGGCTGTTAATTTGTCTGGTCCCTGCAATATGCAACATGACATGTCTCATCTTTAACTTTGAAATGAAACAGAGTACAATGGTTTATTGGTGGCCGAACACCAATACTGAGAAGAACGTTCAAACTACTACTTGTGATTGCATGCATTGTGATGCATGTGTAACACCAGTATTACAAATGACAAATAATTAGTATAGCTACTATGGAAATCCGAAACAAAAAAGTAATGTTGCAATTTGTGCTCCTATGCTACTAATGACTAATGCTTATACATTTCCTTGGGTGGGGGTCCCAAACCCAAAAACATACCCTAAAATCAAAAACATTCTCTAAACCCAAAAACATACCCAAAAAAAAACTTGGCTCCCATTTCCTTCCTTACTAGCTCTCTTTTAGGATATACAGCAAAAAATGGATCCGCACCCACACATGCACACCGGCACGCCAGCGGTTTGGAAACCAACTCGACCCTGGCATTCCCAGAGCCCTGGAGCTCCAAAAGCCTTCCCTTGAACCTCACCAATCTGTCAGCTGTCAATTTCTGGTGGCATTTGCTAGGTGCGCGCTGGCCTGCGGCCAGGCACCCAGCAGGAAAGATCAGGAACGTTACGCTTAGGCTGGCGTTTATTGGCTTTAGCTATAAAGACCGAGGTTGCTTTCTTGCGTAAGGCTTTTAAGGGCTTTTCGGATTCTCAGTGTTGAGCGGTACACATTTATAGCATCATTCCAGGAGGTGTTGGCGGCACGCTCAAACACCACAGAAGATTATCACACAACATAGTAATTCCTAACACCTGCTCGCTCTCTCTCAAAAAAAACGTATATAGAGATATATATATATATATAGATATATGCTATATAGGGCTACATGGTTAAACAACCTAAGGTCTGGGCAAGTATACCATCAGCGCCTATAGGCTTAGCACCTTTGAACCTTTTAGAGCCCTACGGGGTTTTCGGGTTCTGTACCGCCTAAGCCTTAAACACTTCTGGTTTAAACTCCATGGCCTTAGGTTTGACTGCTTAAATCTGAAACCCTTAACCTCTAAACCTTAACCCCCTTAACCCCAGGGCTTTAAGGTTAAGGGTCTAGGTTTACTTGCCGGCTTAGTTTCAAACGCCTAGACCTAACACCCCAAACCTTTAAACCTTCACTGTGGGGTTTAAAGGGTTACGGTTAAGGATTCAAGTCAAATAGCTTAACCTTGAAACCCTATGTATGATTAAAGAATTAGGGTTTAAGGTTTGAGCCTAAACCCTACAGGCTTTAAGGCTTGGGGATTAAAGCCTTAAACCCTATCGAGTTTCGGGCCTTCTCTTTCAAACCCTAGTCCCTTAGATGAGCCTTGAACAATCCCTTAACAAACAACCAGAGAGCGCAGCGGAGCGGAGCGGACAGGAGGGGGAGGGAAGGGAAATCCTTTCTGCTGTCTTGTTTGAAAGATTGAAGGTTACCTCTTATTGAAACCCTTCTTGAAATATTGAATGTCAGCAAGGGTGGAACCAAGAACTAAGATTGTCAGACACTCTTGGGCTGGATTCTTGGTTCTTGGGTTACCTCTTCTTGAAACCCTTATTGAAATATTGAATTCCAATAAGGCTGGAACTAAGAACTAAGAAGTAAGATTGTCAGACACTCTTGCTCTGGATTCTTAGTTCCTGGGTTACCTCTTCTTGAAACCCTTATTGAAATATTGAATTTCAATAAGGGCGTTACTAGGAACTAAGAACTAAGACCAGGAGTCCCTGGCAGTCTTCGCCCTTGTTGAAATTCAATATTTTTCAATAAGCGTTTCAACATTCCTCCTTATTGAAGCCTTGATTGAGATATTGAATTTCAATAAGGGTTGAGCATTTTTGAAACCCTTATTGAAATATGAAATTTCAATAAGGGCGGAACTAAGAACTAAGAACTAAGCACTAAGATTGTCAGGGACTCTCGGTCTGGATTCTTAGTTCCTGGGTTACTTCTTATTGAAACCCTTATTGAAACAATGAATTTCAATAAGGGCTGTACTAGGAACTAAGGACTCAGACCAAGAGTCCCTGGCAGTCTTAGTTCTTAGTTCTTAGTTCCGCCCTTATTGAAATTCAATATTTCAATAAGGGTTTCAAAAATGACCACCCTTAGTGAAATTCAATATTTCAATAAGGGTTTCAATACTGCCAACGCTTATTGAAATTCAATATTTCAATAAGGGTTTCAATAATGACCACCCTTATTGAAGTTCAATATGTCAATAAGGGTTTCAATCATGACCACCCTTATTGAAATTCAATATTTCAATAAGGGTGTCAATAATAGAAACACATAGATTTAGCAGACAACAAAAGGAAAACATACAACACAAGAGAACAACCCACAAAGGCATAAAACAAAGCAAAAAGGTATGGATCTTTGGGGGGGGGGGGTACCATATAAAAAAGAGTATATATTTGTATATATATATATACATATACGTATCAGAAATAATGCAAATAGTCGCAATCATAAGAAGAAGAATAAAGCCTTGGGCCTTGAGCTCTCCGAGCCCTTTGGATGTTCCGAGGCTCTCCCGGGAAGCGTTCCAGGCCTGGATGAAGCCTGAGCCTTAGCGCCTGGCCTGGGCACCGAGGGGTCTCTTTCGGTGTATACGATGTATACACTTAATTCAGCGCGTTTGTGCAGTGATTCTTCTCCCGTTTTGTAGGGGGGGGGGGGAGCGGGTTGGTTTTGTTTGTTGCTTTTGTTGCTTGGGGGCTTTGGGTTTGCTTTTGTTGCTTGGGGGCTTAGGGGTTTGTATAGCCTTCAATGTTGAAGGCTCAGCGGTGTCGGGGATCTACATAGGGGCTGAGGCTTCGCGTTCCCAAGCCAACTGGAGTTAGTGTCTAGCGTCGCGCAGGGCTAAGGAACTTAGCAGAGCAACAGGAATGATGCACGTCACGACTACCCAAACGGCTGGACGTGAGGCACTGCGGTTTGGGCTGCAAAGTTTGCACGCGCGTTCCGAGGCAGTCAATCTGGTCACAGTGGGTTTTTCACTGAGGCTTGATGTCTACCACCGCCGGCTGCATCGGCTGGTTGCTGTGCCCTGGCCTCAGCGTCCTGGAAACCCTTAGCCCCAAGTCCTCAAGTCTGGCAAAACCTGCCAGTTGTCAAGGCAGAGCAGAGATCTGTTTCACGTTTCGAGAACCATCAAAGGATCAAGGATGTCTCCCAAACCCCGATATGAGCCCTTTCAAGGCTACGTTCGGGATGGGGCCGCTCTGGGCTTCGGACATGGCGGACGCAGGCGCGCAGCGTGGGTATGGGGTATGGTTCTCTGGAAGCGGTTCAGGGAGGTCTATGAGCCTTGTCGGGAGGGTGCCCGCTAAAGATACGCAACACATACTCTTATAGAGACACCTGAAGCTAACTTGCGCTTATTGAGGACCTCGCCTGACCCCCAAACGTGCCCAGCATTTTCTGTAAGCCGAGTTTCTAGACCTCGTCGCGACAAACACGGTCCGACACTGTAATCTGTAGTTGCCTGGTTCCAGGCTTGCGCCATCAACCGGTTCAACATGGTTCAACCATGAAAAGCCCAGAAGCCTGTGTATGAAGAGCTCCAGGCGGCTCGGCGCGCTGCAAAGGCGACGGCAGAGGTCCTCGGCAAAGAGGCCGTGTGGCTCATGTCGCCTGTGCGGGTTTATGCGGGTTTCCTTCTTGTGGCTGGATTTGGTTTTGGGAGCACGTTCCCTTCTAATACCATGTGAGAGGGTGCTTGGCATTTCGGTGAGCGAATTTCCCTGCACCTCAAGTATCCAACAACGGCTATCGAATCTGAACGTGAAGCATCCAAAGGACAATAGAGGCTCGGGCAGAATCTTTCAGCCAAAGTTCTTTGGTGAGGGTTCTTCTGGGTTGCTGGGGGCTAGAGGTGTTGGGCCATGAGTTTGGCCTTCTACTCCAGGAACATGTGTTGACATCTGGCGCGAAGCTGCAGCATGGAGCTTCAACTGTCGCATAGCCGTGATAGTGCATCTGCCACCCATTGGGAGAAGTACTCCAAGCCTTTAAAAGCCCAAATCCCGAAATCTTCGAATCTCTGCACCGAAAAAGCCTCGTGCCCGTAGGCCTTACATCGGGCCTTGGCGCAGCAGAAGGTGCCATCAGCATCCGGGTGTTGGCAAATCCTCCCAAGTCAGGCTTTCGGTATTAAGGTTTGATTGTGATCAAGGAATCAACGGTATCAAGCGGTGCCAATAATGGCCTGCAAAAGTACCTCGTAAGCGTGGCTCTTGGATGGCATGTGGCAGCAAGAGCAGGATGTTTACGGTTCAGGATCGGAGCGGATCCTGGCAATAGGGTTCCGGCCTTTGTCCACGTTGGAGGAGCATGATCCGCGACTGTTATTTTCCTGTCTGGTGATTGTGCTCGCTTCAGCGCGGCAGTCGGTCAATCACTGCGGATCTGCACGCCGAAGATGTCCGATGGGGGAGAGACCAAAGCCCCTAGAGTCCTAGAGCCTGAGACCTAAACCCATCTAAACCCCCAAAGGCTCGAAAGTCGACACTCCGACCACTGTGAAAATTCGCTTGCCTTTCTTTCTGTCTTTGTTTCCTTTCTCTGCATCTCTCTCTCTCTCTCCCCCTCCCTCCCTCCCTCCCTCCCTTCCTCTCTCCGTTTCCCTCTGCATCTCACTGTCACCGCTCTCCTCTGTCTATTTACTCTGTTTCTGCGGTGCGGATGGAGTATCTGTCTCTGTTCGGGCATCCTGCGTCAAAGATATATTTAGAGTCGGAAACGGGCATTGCAAAGCTGGCGTCGGCAGGTCGGCTGCGAGTACTTTGTAGAGGCCCGGAGCCGGGAATGCGCCAACCGCACAGCGAAGGCACTCGGGAAGCCTCTTTGCATTACAGGAACGACTCTCTCTATTCAGAGTCAGGAAGGGGGTGCAGGCTCTGAGCTTCCCATCTCAGAGCCCTACTCGTACTTCAACTGTCTTTGAATGACCTTTCCAAACAAATAGCGGGATAGGGTATACCCGCGCTGTGGGAGCACGTTCATGACTTTGACGAGGCTCTTAATGTTGTAGGATTACTGTTGGAGAGGGCATCCGCGTAGGAATGTCATGTTGCTGTTTGGGTAGAGCAACAGGCTAACCCTTGTCTGCGCAAGGCGCTGCTCCATGCCTGGCGCTGTGCGTCTGCAGCAGACAGTGCGGCCAAGGCTGGTTATAAGTCTTTGAGACCGCTCAAGCTCGGGTATGCTTCGAGTCTCATTCAGCCGGCCTGTGAGGGCTGTGGATGTCTGCAGATTGCTTGAAAACTAGAGGCTTGGGAAATTGCTTCAGCATTCACAGGGAAGCAAGGAGCATTTGCCGCTCATCCCAAACACTATAAGGCATCCTATACCCGATTTGCAGCCACAGCTGTGATCTGCAAAATGATGTTCAATGAATCCCCCGCCCCCCTAGGGCCTCTATTGAGGGGAGGGTCGGCCTCTCCCTTTGTTTAATAGGACATTGCAAGTTCTGAATTTTCCCCCCTCAGTCTCTCGTTGGAATTGCCTCAAGTCCCTGCAGTCTCTAGTTTACTTGGGGCTTCCAGCTTTAAAACTCTGCAGTTTTCAGCAAACGCTCAGCTTCAGTGCTCATCAACACCAACTTCTCTCTGAAACAACTTCAGTCACGGAAACTCTTGTATTCGTGAGCTGGGGGGGGGTTGTTCTGGGCCTGAGGTACCTTAATTCAGCGGGGTTTGTAATCTGAAGAGGACATTAACAGTATAGCAGAGTGTTGACAAGTTAGCCCAAAGTTGTTTGCTGGGAAACGTGGTGGCTTAGAACCGCATGGCCGAGACAATCTTAGCCCTCAGGCCCAGCGCATTGCCGCAGCGCAGTTCTTGATTCGCACCGTTGCCGGCTACGAGAGGCGATGGCAGTCCAAAGCCTAATAGAGCCCAAATCTTACAGCCTTGAGACCTGTGGAGGTACTGCTCTTGCTGGGAGGCTTTGAAAACTTTGGAGGTTTGGTTGTTTCAGCTATACTGCTTGGCCATGGTTGGTGGCGTAGCACCCTGTAGACAGATCGACCCTGGAATTCAACACCTCAAGGTGCATTTTACCGGCTTCCGGGTGTTGTCTGATACCCACCTGTCATACACTGGATTACAACAGATCTCATCAGCCATGCAAAGCAGAAGTGCAGTGCACCCTCAACTCTTGTTGATTTCGCCTTCGAGTTGCTGGACTTCCAGCTTGCAGGCTCGCGCGGCGAGCTGCGCTTCAACGCCAGGGACCCAGCACCAAGCCGATTAAAGCCACCTTCTGCACAACACACACACACACACCTTGGCGGCTCAAAGCTTAGGCAATTTTACCACAACCCTAACTCGCCAAAGTGTAGGGCAGTGGAGGGTTTTAGCAGGTTTCCTTTGCTACAACATCAGAGGTGGCCCACTTTGCCCAAACCTGTCTGGATGGGGGAGCAGGGAGAAAGTTGGTTTAAACCCTGAATCCTGACATATACTCGAAGTCATTGGGGTTGCGTGTCAAGTTGATCGAAACAGGTCGCAGCGTCGTAGCTATTCTCGCTTTGGGGCTTTGCGGCCGCTATCAGGTTGGCGGGCCGCTGCAGACGTGGCATGTGTGGAGGCCAGATGGGTCACCGGAAGCCGCTACTGGTACGGTGAGGTTTTAAAAAGTGGCGGGCGGCCAGCCTGCAACGGCCACGGGGGTAGCATAAAAGACCAGTGTACATCCGCATGTTTTCGTATTTATGCACTAAACCCAGCCAACCCCGCCCACCACCCCGCCAGCCAACCCCCCCTCCCAACCAGCCAGACCCCCGCTCCAGCCAACCCCCCCCCCCCCCCCTCCAACCTCCAACCTCCAGCCGACTCGGGGGGCAGGGGGTTGGGGGGGTTGGCTGGGGCTGGAGGGGGGGAAAGGGGGGTCCATTTCCAGATGTTGAAAATGCTGGGCGGCCTTGACGCCGTGCTATACGGAGGTAGTATGAAATACCTGTTTGCCCTTTTTGCATGTCCGGGTATTCAAAAACCGGCCACCGTATGTAAATACATACACATGTATCTACACATGCACCGCACTCGACGTGTTCACACCCATTGGCAGCAAAATCCTGCAACATAGTGCTGGCTGCAAAAGCTGTATCACCGGAGGTGTGCTAGCTGAAGCCACTATTTTGTGCAGTGTCAGGTGCGTTTCTGCATATCATGGTTTCAGACGTGTTCTGTGGTGACATCAAGAGCTGCTTACACTTGACTTGCCCACGAGGCAACCTCGAAGGAAAGGATGGCAGCTCGCAGCCGGCATGAGCGGCAGCAACAGATGCAGAATGGGTTGCCTGGAGCTTAGGCTCAGAGCTGCTGATGTGGGCTGCGGGGTTGCCTAATTAGGGTCTCAGGATCCGACAGTGCAAGCACTCCTAGGGGAGAGACCCACAGCTTCCGATCAAGGCGCATTCTTGCAACTGTCGTGAAGCACCGCGTGCAGATGGCCCTAGCCCAGGCCGGCCCGCACGTCTCTAGCAGAACTAATGAAGTTGAATTAAGTGAAGTGTGGCTGCTGTGGGGGGCGAGACCCACGACCCGCTCAGGAATCCATCCTTATAGAGCCAAGAGTCCCTGACGAGGAGACGCGCAGTTAACCACTTGAGAGTCGGTTCCTTAGTATAAGTCTCTGACAGTCTCTGACAGTCTCTGTTGCTCTTTGAAGCCCCAAAGCTGCAAAGTCACAAAACGTCGAGAACAAATTTCAAAAGGGCTCGTCTGGGTCTTGGAGACTCACACGACAGTGTACACGACAGTGTGAGGGCACGCTAGACGAAGAAGCGTCCAAACCTTACACGTGTTTCCGCACACGTTCCCCTACTTGCTTTCCGAAGCCCTATAACAAGTCCCTGACCAGATGCCTCACTCCGAGTGCAGGCTTTCCATGGCCAGTGGCGGGCCTGCCGATGGCAAGCCATGGTTGGGACCCCGTCAGCTCTAGGTTGATGGACCGTCATCGGGGCGCATCGGGCGGATGCTGTCGTAGGCCAAAGGTCCTCAAGCCATGGCGTCAATTGTACACTGCCAAGGATACAAGATTCCACCGACCGATTCCAGGTTCGAGCGCTGGATGCTTCCGCGCTGAGGGACCAGCGTCGCATGCGAGCTGCCAGGGGGCTCAGACCACAGGGTTCCCACAGAAGCTCAAAGACATTCACCGGTGTGCTGCTCAGAGTTTTGGCGGTTGCTGGCTGGCTTCTTCGTCTCACACTTTTCCTCTTGTCAGTCTCTACAGAGCTCAACATGCCTGTCAGAAAGTCAAAAGTCCAGAGCCGCCAATCCATCGCAGACCTTTGAGAGCTACGAAGCATAGCTGTTAAAGGTAGTTCGGCCTCGAGAGCAACTCGGACCCCCGAGCTTGTTCCACACCAGGAGGCTGAGACCCTTCGGGCGCAGGTGGTGGCATGCCGTGAGGAGGTCCACTACTCGGTGTTCAGGAAGGGGTCAAGAGGGCTTGTGTGGGCGCTTATTCACTGAGCTCTGGATCCAAGACCAACAGAGTTGGGGTTGAAGGGCTTGGGGGCTCGGGATGAGAAGGACTCGGCTTGGGTAGAGAGGGTTGAGAGCATCGTCTCGCAGGTGCATCGTTGAAACTCAAGGAGCCGAGGCAGCTCCATTTGAAGCATGTTGCGAACGAACAAGCAACGACGCTCTGCGACGCCGTCAAGTCTACTGAGAGGTACTGAAAGATACGGACCGGTTCTGAGAACCAGCCATAGATTGCCTGTTGCCAGTTCACATGAGTCTGTCGGTTATGTCCTGGTATGTCCTGGTCCAAGATTCCACATGCGGAAGGACGCACAGAGTGACACGAGATTTTCTTAGACTTGGCTGGGGACAGCCCAGGCGTACGAGATGCGTGCCCGAACAGCGGCGGAGGAAGTGCGTGGCGATCGCACACGTGAAGAAGCACAGGTCGGATGTGCTTAGTTGCGTAGGCAGGGTGTGGTGAAGCGTGGAGGGATTGGATTTCGTATGTTGAGAGTCCCACAGCCCACACAGCCCACAGTGAACAGAGTGAGCAAAGCGTGGTCTTGGTTCGACATGAAGGTCCTTGCTTTGCAGTCCCAGAAACAGTTAAAACAGCTAGCTGCCACAATGTGAAACTGCGTTGCCTCCAGAGGTTCCTGTGACCCTGTAGACTGAATGATCGCCAATATACTGCGCTTTACATAACATGTTACATGCTAGATGTCATGTCCGTAGTATAACTCCAATAGCACCCTAAGGCTAAGGCTAAGATCCCCAGACCGTATACGGATGTATACGGTGAAATGGAGAAGCACAACCACTCAAAAAGCCCGGCCCACCGCCCCCGAAAGCCCCCACCTTTCAACAGCACAAGCCGTTGCAAGCTGCTGCAAGCATCAGGAGATCGTGGAAGCCGTGAGGCGAGAACGTGCATCCCAGGCGCGGGAGGAACGTGCGGCAGTGCGGAACGCTTTAGGAGGCTTTGGGGGCTTTGGGGGCATTTTCGTGCGGTAGCGTCCTTTCAAGGTTCAAGGGTGTTTTTTTCCGACCTAGCTGCGTGTTTGCGCATCCACCGCACCTACTCACCTAGCTTTACGACACCGGCTCCACCCCAGTCCCCCCACCAGGCAGAAAAGATTGCAGAACTGCGAAGTTCTGAAAGAGAGGCCTTGGAGGAATCGCAGGAGCCATGTGGTCCGTGGCTGGGTATATTTCGAGGGATGAGGGCTTGGGCCTGGGCCTGGGCGTTCAGATCTAGTTTCTTTCCTTAGGCCTTAGGCCCCTTAGCCAAACTTGGTCCAAAGGGGTCCGAGACTCAAGATCAATTCGCAAAGAATTACGTGCTGAAGCTGCATGGGGCCTTGCGCTACTCTACTCGGCGGTGAGTTTGCTGGACAGGCTCGAGTTCGAAGGTTAACAACCCGAACCAAATGCCGGAAAACTCAACCCCCAAAGCCTTGGAGCCCCCACCCTTCAGAGTAGAGTTGCTCGACGTTGGTGATCCTGACGCATCACGCCCTTCACGAGGATCTCCGCGAGAGGCTGGATGACGTGTCCTGGCATGATGTGATGCTTGAGAAGTATACAGGCGGCTCCCACATTTTCAGGGCTGTGTTTGGGTGGAGGCCTTGGCTGCGCAATCGCTTGAATCGCTTCCAGCGGCTCCGCCGTAAAATAGCATCCACGAGGGATAGCATGAGAGCTTGCTGTCGTTTTGCGGCGCTTGGCTCCCAATCTCCCTGTTTCGCCTTCGCGACACCTTTAGACCCCCTTAGACCCCTCAGACCCTTTACTAAGCCCTGAGTCCCACGCCCAAACAGTCTAAGCGCTGCTCCGTAGAGCCGCACCTCTTGAAACATGTCCCCAGGCCCTTTCCCACGTCAATCGCCTCGAGGGTGCGAAGCAGAGCACCCTCGAAGATCTCCGCCTCCGGGACTTGACCAGTATAGTGCCCCCAAATACACCAGTTTCTGGAGTTGGGTTTATCTCGGGCGCCCAGCACTTTTCCGCACCTTTTTTGGCGTCTTTAGACCAACGAATCATCTGTGGCCCTCCGGACTTCATAAACTTGAAGTTGAGGCTCTGGAATTGGAGGTTGAGGAGCGCACACAAGCGAGTAGCCCGAAGCCGTATCTTTTAAGCGGCTGCTAAAGGTCTGGGGATCACTGGGTCGAACTCCCCTGCTAAGCTGGACTGCGCATGGAGTGAAGAACTGTAGCTTTGGTTGTCATGGCTGGCTTGCCACAAGAATATCGAACGCCTTCAGCAGAGAACGTGCCCTCTGCAAGGCATGCTCCACACAGAGCTCGATGAAGCTCGCGAGAGGGGCGAGGAGCTCTCGAAGGAGCTGCACATTGACATGTGGGCAAATTAGCACGTAGCCGCGTAGCCCTGGAACGGGATGCTTCTATGATCTGCTATTCTTATTCGTGGCGGACACTCTGTCCAAGACCGAAACATGAACTCTTTGACCAGGCAGAAGTGCAGCGAGAGCGTGCGCATCACGAGCAGGTGCCGGGATTTGATGGGATTTACCTGTTACGGGATCCATTGGGAGGGTCATTGACAGCTCGCACGTGCGATTGGGGTGAAACTCCTGCATGATCATCCATCTTCTATGTCCCGGTGCACCACACCGGCCACACCGTACACCCAAGATGATGGGTATCATGATGTACAGACCTCTCTACTGTTGGGGCCATCTTAGGAAGGAGTAACTCCCAAGAGGGGACTCATATCAGAGGGGACTCATATCAAAATTCAGTTGATCCCTAAGCCGGCCCTCAGCCCTAGCAGTTCAAAACAGGTGCAGACGCTGCAGCAGCAAGACCTGGCCTCAGCAGCCTTACTTCCGGGCTTCTGCCGCCTCCTTATCAGGTGCTGAATACCTCCCGAATAACACCTACACGAAAGTGTATGGCGACTTCACGGCCCGCGTCGTTTGGCCCATACCTTGCACGGCGAAATGAATTAGTTGCACTTGTAGCCCCTAAACACCCGCACAGCCCCCTTGTCCTCTACAAGCCTCCACGAGCTCCCAACAAAGTTCAACTAGCCAACTAGCCGGTGCAAGTGACATTCTAGCAGGTCGAGGCGATCAGGAGGGCTTCAGAGATGTGATTTAGGATTCGGGTGATGTCATGTCGGATGGAACAGGGAGGCTTTGACTGCATCGGCTCGCATCAAGCATTGCTTTGCTCCAAGGCCCTGCTTGCACAGAATGCTGCTCGCGACCAAGAGGCCGCATTCCGGCGCCAGCTGGCCACTGCCCCGGCATTTCACACGATATAAGGCAGACATTGATCTAATTCAAAATTCAATAATCTTCGGCAATCATGTTGGCAATTGAAGTTGAGGACTTGTGGCCTCGCGGTCTAGTGCTTCTGAATCTTTCGAGATTTGCGAAACTCAGAGTTGCTTGAAGGGCTCGTGGGAACTTTGTTGCGCTTGTTACTGATGGTATGGTGGCCGGCTTCTCGGAGCGTGATACCACGGGCGACTTTCCCGAAAGGTTGGCCAGTCCAATTTAACCTGTTTCAAGCCTGCTGATGCCTGCTGTCTCGTTCCGAAGTCTACAAAGCCCTAAGCCACATAGGATGTGATGGTGCAACCCGTTCAAGCTGCGGAGCTCATATAGCCCGACAGTCTTGAGTGCACCGAGTATGAACCCAGTGTCCGAGGGGCTTTGAGAATTCGTTCGGGGTGTAGGGTTTACCGGAGGGTTGAGTTTAGCCTTCACCCCCCATGCCCATTACAACTTTCGGGAGTTTAGGTTTCGGGCCCTTGGATTCGGAGGGTGTAGAGAAGACGTGGGCGTCAGGGCCATTGTTGGGCGAGGTCTGCACCGTCCACGTCCAGAGTCGCTTGTGTGGTTTCTGAATTTCTGAAGCTAAACCCCAGCACGGCGCTGGCGCTCAAGACTGATTGTCGGGTCACCGGACTTCCTGCTCTGTCTGGACTACCGGGGCTTTGTGTATATATATATATATATCGCTTTGCTTTCGCTTTCGAGGCACAGAATCCGTGAGGATGCAGCCTTTGCATGCACGTAATTAAAGTTGGAAAGGGAGGAGCGAGCCTGCAGAGCAGCGCAGGTCATGCCCTCGAGGCAGTATGCACTCGCAGAGGGTCTGCGGCGCAGAAATCTGCAAGCAAACAATGGGTGCGAGGCCAAAGGGATTTAACCGGCCAGGCTTTGCCCGAAAAGCCGTCCCTATAACAGCCAAATAACAAAACGCAAAGAGCAAGCGACCCATCACGGCACCATGAATACCCACGAATGCCTGGAAGAGACACCGCGCGAACCTACGACAAACAATCCGTATCACCACCTGGGTCAAAACAGGCGTGACAACGGGGATATGGCACCAAGTTTCTCCGGAACTCGTTTGTGACCTTCAAGACTGCCTCAAACCGCTGTGACGCGGGGCTGCCAAGACAATAGTCTAGTCCAGCTACATCAAGCGCTCCAGGGCATCCTGAGCTAGATCCTGGGCCACCTCCGCAAGCATTGTGCGCGCAAGGTGTTTGACGTCCCACGCAGTTGCCGATGAGCCGCACAATTCGACCAAAGACAGTTTCAACGATCTTTCCCACATTCGTGCACCGTCTAAGATCGCAGTCCTGTGCTGCGGCTTTCATCTCCGAAAAGATCGGTTCAGGAAAAAAGTATTCGCCAGCAACAGTCTCACCGAACAAGGTGTTGGAGGTAGCATTCCAATCATCAAGCTTGTCTAAAGGCAACAGTCCGTCGACATGCATGCCGTGCTCGAGGCAGAAGAGCTCCCAACAGACAGTGTCGATCCCGGAATGCGCTTCCATGCCAGCTGTGTCGGTGCCCTTTGCGCCTAGATCGCTCAGGTTAAGGAAGAGATACCTGCCACAATCCGTCGCAGCCGTATTCTCCATGTGGGTTGCGTTCAAAATTCGCGTGTCTGCCCAGTTACTTTAATTTACATTAATTGGTTTGGCCGGTCTATTTTCATGTCTTTGCTATAAGGCGGCACCGAGGGGGATCCCCTAAACCCCCAGTGTGGCGCTAGGAAAACGCTAGGTTCGCGCTAGGTAAAATCAACAAACATTATTTCAAATTTCGCATGTCACCACTAAGCGAACCCAACAGAGATTGATTGAGAAGGTCCAGCCAGGCGCACCACCCGAAATGTGCGTACAACATCCGGGGTGGTGGAATGACCCCGCACCTCTTCGTTATGAATTGACGGGGCCCCTTTTGCCAGGATAGAGGTTCTTCTAGGAAAACGATGACAAGAAAGAAACGATATTCTTGTTATACTTGGTACATTTGCTGCTCCTGGCTTGTTTTCGTCGTTCATCACGTCGTAGTATCAGATCTTGGAAAATCCGGCACAGTGTTTTGCGCTAGCGCCGCGCTAGCACGGCGCTAGCAAAATGTCAACGCAACCTCCCCCGGCAGACCATGGCCCATTCCTCCTCTAGCAGACCACAAAGGAGCACCATAGAACCGAGAGTGCTATGCTTGCTGGAGCTCGAGCCCCGCAAGTGGCGACAGCGGAGAAACCTTCGCTCGCGCCAGAACTCCAGCAGTAGCAGTATGTAGCAGAAACACTAGCAGTTCTTGCGACGACTCGTCCGACAGCAGCGCCTGAAAAATTGTCCGCGCTAGCACCCTTTCTAGGAAATCATGCTTGGATCCTTCAAATGTCGAGTTTGCTACTCCATCTCAATCAGCTTCTTTTTCCTTCAGGACATAAGGCGGCACCGAGGGAGTTCCGATTTAACGTCAATTTCGGGAACAAGCATTTTGACAACAACCCATGTGCAAGGGTTCCCACACAACTTGCTCTCCAACGGGCTCCCACAAGCCCCGCCAACGTCCCGAAACACAGACATCATCGGAGAGTTGGGTGTAAAGTTGCCTGCCACACCGATCGTTGGCTTGATCCCCTCGGCCAACCAATGTCTCGGCAGCTCTTTGGGCGAAGCGCTTGATGGTGTCCTTCTTCCGGCTCAAATCAAGCCCAATACACGACTGCAGACTCAACCGAAGAGCACGCAATGAAACTGAGCCCACACCTGCAACCAATCGGGGGACCATGACCGACACTATGTCCATAATAGCATCGTCGAGCCTCCTGTCATCAAAGACCAGGCCAGGCTGGTCAAAAGGAGTGCTTTCCATACTGGCTCCTGGACGTGCCACGTTCCGCATGGCAGCCATTATATGCGGCACTGGGGCTATATATGGAGGTCTGAAAGTCCTGTCTCGCATTTGCACCTGTTGGCTTATACGAGCCTCTGCTCTGCGTGTCTGGTCGCACATGCTGGCTTTTACGAGCCTTAGTGTCTCTTCTCTTCGCGCCGCCCTCAGAAGTATAGGACTGGTTGTGATGTTTCGGTTTGCCACAGTGCCACAGAGCAGACCCTTTTCCTCAGTATTCGTGTAGTGAGCCTCTGGACATCTCTGGACTTTAGACCTCCTAAAACCCAGGATCTAGCGCAGAAGGAGGCCAACGACGCTACGCACAGCTCTGAAAAGACATGGGAGCTGAGGCAAGGAGCCCAAACCGGACTTATCATGTTTGGGGTTGCTTCTTGGCTTGTTTTGTTCTTTCTTAGTCTTGGTTGATATTGATTTATTTTTTTTTGTTTTTTGGGGCGGGGTAGGGCTCTGAGGAGTCTGTCATAATCCTGAAGCTTCAACGAGTCGTACTTGTGAAGAGGTGCTAGGTACATGCCGCAGGGGGGAAGCCTCGTGTATTGTAGAGCCAATACTATTACCCTCCAGCTCCGGGACGAGGACAGGAAAAGCAACCTGAGATCCTTCAGCTGCTTTGGGTTGGTTCTTGCAAAGTTGCAAAGCTCAGGGCTCTTGCGGCGCTCTTGGATGGGGACTTCCGGCAAACCGCGTAACGCTCCAGGGCTGCTAGGGCTTCGGAGTGTGGCATGACGATGAAGCCTAGGGGGGCGCGGGGGTTGCTTGATCTGCAGCGCACCGGATAGGCTGCAGGAGAAGGAGCGTGCCTGCGAGCTACAGACATCCATTGCAGCAACCCCGGTTTTGCGCTTTTCCTGGCCCTTCTCAAGTTCAAGGCCTTCGGGGCCTTCATGGGTCTGAGCCTTTGAACTCGCAAGCCCTGTTGAAGCCCAAGGTTTGACAAGCCTGGAATTGATTTCCGAGTGGCACGTGTACCCGAAGGATTCACGACGACACTCCAGACTCCTTCTGTCATGCTGAGGCTGAAGATCAGGAGAGGAACATCCGCCACCTCGAAAGCCTCCTCAAGGCACCGAAATCTCAAGTCGTTGAGAGACTTTGGGGCTAAGAGCAATCCTGTATCGGTGGTTCGGGCCGGTTCGGGAGAAACCCTCTAAACCAGATTCAACCCGAACTGGAAGGCAAACGGGCTTACTCCTACGGCTTCCCGGATCTGTCGTCGTGAATTTGTTTGATGTTGCATCAACGTTGCCTGTTGGCTGGGATCTGCTCATTTTGAGCAGCACTAATTCTAAGAAGCAGGTTCGTGTTCCCGAAGAATCCTCATGAGGGGACTTGAACTCAAATAGAAGCACGGAGTCCGAAACCCTTGGAGATCGGAGGAGCAAGGAGACCAGCTGACAAAGGAGCGGAGTGATCACATGAGGGGCTTGGACCAGCCAGGCGCCCTGCGATTCTCTGCTTCAGCATCTGAGAAGTTTCTCTTCTCGACCTCAAAAAGAGGAGCTGTCCTACTGCTGCCCTCGGCCAAGGTTGCGAGCCTCAACCGCCCTGTCGGAGTCGAAAACCTGTCTCCTCCAGGAGCAGGCGAGCATTGGAGGGGTTGTTTATGCTCGGCTTTTGGGGCATTGGAGGGGTTTGGGGTGGTTTGGGGTGGTTTGGGGGGTGAGCCTTTCACACGAAGTAGATGATTGATCGACTTCTGGGTTTGGGCGGAGGGCTGGGCGACCATCTCTCGTTTAGAATCGAAATGGTGGAGGTAGCCATCAGGTGACAGTCGTTGTTGTCGTGGTTTCTGGCAAGAAGCAATCCTTTTAATCAAATTACCCAGCATAGCTCCCCAAAAGGTAGCTTGCCTTTGACCACAATATGAGCAGCCAGCGTGCTTGCTGCAAATAGTAAGCACATTTAAGAACTTAGCACAACTTGATCTTTCTTGCGCTGTAAGAGTTCTCGGATTCTTTTCGGGAGGTGCTCTCTCTTTTGCTGTCGCAAGTTCTATGGAGCCTCTAGGGGGGGCGATCACTAGAGTTATGTCAGGTGGTTGCTCTCCGGCAACAGCTGCGGCGTGAGCATCAGGAGCATGTGTTGCAGCTGCTTGAGCCAATTTTTGGTGTTGTTGCTACATCTGCTGCTGAGCTGTTGAAGATCTCGTGTTGTCGCTGTTGCATGCGTGCCATTTTTCAAATCCAAGACATCGGAGATCTTGTGCACATCATACGTGATTGCTTCCATCACATTCATAGGGTTTGCCCCCCAAAATAGCTGGGCTGCCAACCTCTTCCGCCAGAGCTCTTTACATCAAAGAAGCGAAGCTACTACATTGCCGACGGTCAAAGGAGCTCTTGGCATCTGAAAAAGCATGGTCTAGCCACTTGCCTGCAGATTTTGGGGCAGGGTTTCGTTGTGGCTCTTGTGACTTGAGGTTATTGTAAGGCCTGTACTTCACTGTAAGGTGATGGAAGCGCCTCCGGAATCTAGAATGTGCGTTTGGATTGGGCGCTGTCTGCATCTACACGTTTACCCAATCTTGCGAGGCGTTGCTTGCATGTTTTCAGAACAGCGACGGTGGGTTTTGAAATTGTGCTAAATGGTTTCGGTTTGCCCTGGGCTTTTCGTGCAAATCTCGGGAGGGAGTCGGAACCCGACACACTAAGCCCGAAGCGTCTATTTCAACTTAAAACCCCAGGTGACCGGGCAGCATTGTTGTCCGCCGTGGCCTCTCAGGGAGAGCCCGTGGCCCTGCGGGCACTGCTCGGGGGCACGGACAATCCTGTTTTGCCGCGTCATTCCGCGTCATGCCTGTCTTGTGGAGTTCAGAGCTTGGACTAGAGTTGCACTAGTGGGTTCGGAAAAGCTCTCATTTTTCGCATGTTTCAGGTTGTTGCTAGGCTGCAACTATGATGCTGTGTTTGTCTTCACAGTTCGAAGCTCACCTGCAGATGCGTAGTTTTGTATATGTCTGAGGTTTGTGGATGAAGAGAGAGTGTGTGTGTGTGTGCGTGGCTAGGCCGTCAAAAGTTTCTGAACAAGAACTTCGTGCTTCAGTGGATTCAAGCAGTTTCACAACTTTGGTCAAGTCGTTGATAAGTCTAGTCCGTGCTAGCCCTTATTCGGCATCATGAGATGGGTGCTTGACAACTTGAAGAGACTCGCTGCACGCGGGCTGCACGCGGGATCGCTGTGCTTGCTCTGGGGCCTGCAGCTGTAGGCCTCCTCCGGCACGCAGCCGCAGCTCCTCCGCCAGTCGGCGCAAGGCTCCGCGCTACAAAGGGGGCTCAACGGGACTTAGGCCACGCAGAGAAGTAGTCCTAGGAGGATGTCTCTTTTGATTTCTGTCGAGAAGCATGGACTAAAGGGACTGCTGGTCCTTGAGATGCCACCCCTGGTACATCCTGGTGCCCTCCTGGTACCGGCGCAGCCGAGGCTTCGCCAAGTCCCAAAGATCAAGGCTCGCGATGGGAAGAATTGGGTTTGAAAGGCTCAAGGCCTGGGGTTGCAGCTGGAGAAAATTCTTTGCTCTGCGGGGTTTCATGAAGGCGCGCTTGCCAATCAGAAGCCAGAAAGAAGCCAACTTGCACAGTCCAAGCAACCCAAATAAGTAGATTTAGCAAGCATCTGGGGTGTTTGCGGACCCTTTTAATGATCTCTGTGATGATAGATTCCTTATGGTTCAAATCCTAGATCAACACCTACGTAGATGCAGGGTTGCCTGTTCGACCCGTACCTGCTTCTTTGACCAGAGCTCAGCTTTGTCGAGCTCAAACCCGAAGTCATCAAGCCGAGAAGACGGAGGGCCCTACACCTGGCTTTTCGATGTAAGCCCGCCCTTGCAACTTCAGGGGATTCATGTCCTGAGAAACGCAAACGAGGAAACCGGCAAAATTGCCATTTTGATGTGGTTTAACCAAAGCTCTGCCATCAGTCCCCTAACTCAGCCTTTCAATCCCACAAACCAGCAAATACTTGACCGCATAACCCAATATTCCACCAGGTCCTGGCTCAGTCTCAGCCGTCCGGTGCCCCTGGCAACTTCCTGAGTACAATGCTGCCTCACTGTGGCATCGGTCGAACGTTTGGGGGTTTGATGGCTTATTGCATGGACTACAAGAAGATTTAGCATGGTGTATGATGTTTTGAATTTAGGTGCACCACGTGTGGTTTCGCATTCCATGTTTATAAAGGGGAAGAGAATGAAGGTGTTGCCCATCTTACGAGGGGCTCCCCTCGGACCTTGCAACCACTGGGATAAAGATTTGTTGTCATGGCTGGAGATCGGCTTGTCGATAGACCAAGCACGACGAGCCCTGTTATCGTGTTGTTGCTCCGCAGTCAAGCTGCAAGCAGCATCCTTTGCACCCGACGGGCGTGAAGAACTGCGAGCCTTTCATCCAAAGATCCTCACTGAGATTTTTATATTGCAGTGAAACCACTGAACCTCTCAAAGCCCAGAACGCCGGATCAATAAGTTGCAAATCCTGGCCCTTTAATCCCACTCGTCAACCAATAGACGATCTAAGACATACGTTTACCAGGAAAAAGCACCTCAAGTCAAAGCCTTGAAACCCAAGAGACAACCAAACTTTCCCACAAGGGAAGAAGAAGCAAATGGGCTTGTGACGCATGAAAGGCATGGTCCTGGCGCTTCAAAAAAGTTGGCTCCAGCGCTGATGTGAGGCACCTGCCGCACCTTCCGAAACGGACAAGGGTAGTTTGGGCTCTCTGTCTTTTATCGTTTGACTTTGTGTTGTTCTCTGCAATTATTACGGTGATTCGGCTTCAGGAAGCTCAGGCTTTGGTCAACATGGTGTTGCTTCAGCTGTCCTTGTGGACCTGCGAGGCCAGGACTGCAAGGTTGGGGAGGCTTCTGCCTCACATGCAGATTATCTGCTGCAGATTAGTACAGGAGGGCGCGGCCTTTTCTCAGCATAGTTACAGGCTCACGCCTCACGCCTTTTGTTTTGCCATCGTGGAAATGCAGGTGAGACAGCACGTCCTGAGAAATGCCGTTGGCAGCTTTGGCCATGATGGTACGGCCCGCGAGCTGTACTTAGCTTTCTCTCGAAATATCTTAAAGTTTCGCTGTACCTTAACGGAGACTATGGATGCACGATGCATGATGCATCGGTTCCCTGCCGCATGTTTTGGCTGAGCCAGTCAGTAGTTACGACAGTACGAAGTTATGTTTCTTAGTTCCTCGCCTGAAGTCAACGAAGCTTGCCAGAAGCCACATGGACCAGAAGGGATTCCGATGACATTGTGAAAGCTGCCGGGGCAACCCCTGAAGCGCCTTGTGCAACCATGTCTCACTGGCTAATGTGTGTCGCAGCTTGAGCAACGCACCGCCAGCAACCTCGCCCAGGGCAGATGGATCCAAAGATCGCTGCTCACTAAACCCCTACAAGAGCCACAAGATGCGCTACGGCCCTGTTGTTTAAGAATCTTGCATCGCAAGACCCCTATGCCCTATGCCTTCTTGCAAACCCTAAGCCAATTCCCAAATTCCTCGATCCTAAACCGTGGACACTTTCAGAGGGCCCCGAGGGTGATCCTTTGTGAAGGAGGTTGTTGGGTGTCTCGGATGCCTTTGGCTCAGCTGCCTGAAATTCAGTCGCACGGGGGTATGCTCCGGGAAGGGCTGTGGGCGACAGTTTGAGGTGTTTTGCAGGCATGGTCATGGAGCCAGATTGAGTCTTCTTTTGATGCTACGGATTCTATCTTCGAAGCTGCTCAAGAGCAGCTGAAGGGGGTCTCTAGGGCTCTAGCACTCTACTGTAGGGCCTTAGTTGGCATTGTAATTGTAAACGCTTGCGCGGGCCGCCTCGGCAGCCGGGCAACAGCCAAATGCGTGCATTTTGGAGCGCCCCCCCTCTACAGGAGCCCCCGACAGGCCAAAAGGGGGGGGGGGTGCGTCACAAAATTTGGCATGGGGGGGGGAAGGGTTGGGTTACGGATCCATGTCTGCTTGTTCCAAACGCTTCTCGGCAGGAAGCCGGGCGAGTTTTTCTCAGGATCAGTGCAAAAGGATCTTCTGCAACTCAGCCGGGAGCATACGGAGAATTCCCGTTTAGGGGGTTCCTTCATTACTCTTACCAGGCTTACCAGGCTTACGATCGTCCTTGCTAGATTGTTATGTCTTACGTCTTTCTGTGCTGTGCTTCACTGATGCCTCGTCATGATCCTGCAACGATCTTTCCATGCAGCGCACAGTATCCGTGTCTTGTCACGCAAGGTGCGAAAGCATAATTAAGAGCCAAAGGCTCACAAGGCCACCTTCTCGGTGTGTCTCGCGGGGAAAGAAGTCCGCCATAATCCTTGTCAATCTCCAGACCGTCCAGAACCCCTCGACCCTAACGTAGTTGAATCTCCACATTATTTCCGTCGATTTGCAGAGGGTTTGCAACCCTGCGCGGCATTTCGGCTGCAGTCATGGAGGAGATCCATGTGGGAGTGCTTGCAGTCCGGCGTAGTTCTTTGCCATAGTTGCAGCCGCTGACAGTTTCGCCAAGTGTGTCGCCCAGACCGTTCCATCCTACGCCTCTTTGCAATTCGGCAGCTCATAGGCGTCGCTACGAGTCCCCTGTCCAAGTAAAGTCGTAGATATTCGTGGTCTGAGGCCTCTGTCATTTTTGAATGTTGGGATTCAGGACTTTGGGAGCACGCTTTCGTACTGTTGTCGGCATGGTTTCTTATTGAAAGCCAGCTCGTGCTTTCCCCCCACCTCTACTTGGCAAATTCAAAGTTCTCTCCGGAAAGGAGAATTCATCTGCCGACCTTTTTTCTTTGTCCGACGTGAGCAGTCAAGCTGGCAACCTAGAGTCTTTCGGGGTCCATACTGAGGAATCACAGTGCTGGGCCGCAACATACTATGAGAAAGGACCTGAAGCCCACGGGCGTTGTTCAGCCCTGATGGCGCGAACTTGTCCATGCAGACCCAAATCCATTGTAGGCCCCAGACTTACTAGCACTGTCACAAACCTTTCACGCGCCCAGGGGGCGGCTGCCTAATGGCTGGGCCAAAGGACCCGCAAGATTTCTAAGATCGGTTTTGTGGGAACTTTCGGGCCTTGCATATATGTACGGTTTAGACTAGGCTAGACTCATCCCCACAATTCGGGGGGCATCGAGGTTACCGAGGTTGAGATGGCCGGGCAGGTTCCCAGGCCACTAGCTCCCAAGCGCAGCACACGAATCATTGCGAACCCACAGTTTTTGGGTCCCCGACGTAGCCGAGCCATGTGCAGGACCTCCTTTTCCAGGGGCTTCTTGCCATCGCCTTGCTTTGGGCGGTGCATGTGGGCCAAGAGATCTACAAGGAGCTGGGCTTCAGGGCCCCAGGTCGGGGGGTTTAGGGCCGTGCATCCGATGTTTGACAGTCCTGTGACCGAAATACGAACAGCAGATCCCTTAACTCTCAGAACTTGTAAAATTGGGAATACATGTCCTGGTTACGCAGCTTGAGGGTTATATGGATAGCTTTCGAGCTTCTGCGGCCGATTACTGAAAGCCATGTTTCAGCAATCTCGGTCATCTTCTCTCTCTCTCTCTCTCTCTCTCGCTCTACACTGATAAACTAAGTAACTGGCCAACTAACTGACGAAACTAGTTGTACAAGCAGTGAAACCAAGCCCTGAAAGCGATTTACAGGATGCCACCACCTGAATGAGCCGGACCGTGGGTATCATGAAGCAATGAAGCAATGGTCAGGCCATGAAGATCGAAGCACTTGAAGCTGCTCGAAACCTCCAACACATCTCCAGCCGACTCCTATGACATGTGCTGTTTTCTCAGGAGAACCGAGCTCGAGAGCTGAAGAAGCCAGAGGAAAGTTCTGTTTGGGGAGTCAGGGTGTTGGGGAGTTTAGATTTGGTTGCATCGCATGGCACGCTGCTGCCCATGTTGGTTGGACTCGGGTGGTTTGGTCATCAGGTCCAGTTTACTTGTTAGGCCGCGTCTCCAACACGGGACCGTTGAAACCAGTTTGCCCTAAGTGCAAAGTTGCAAAGCCCAAGTACCTTCCAGTTTGAACGTTCTGGAGCCACAAGCACCTGTGATCCCCTGCCTTAGCAGCCGTTGCATCGGCCCAGTCTTCGTCCTGCAGCGGCCAATGCCAGCCTCGATTCCAACTTGCTACTTGCTACTTCCAACCCTGAACCCGCAAAGCCCTTTGCACTCTTTGTACTCTTTGTACTGCGCATTGAATTACAAGAGGCCTCGACGTCGACACCCGGCAGAATAGGTCCTGTAGAACATCGTTTGAAGACATCCCAACCTGGAGCATCTTACGCACCTTTGAGGCCCTGGTCCTCAAGGTGCTTGCGGTGATGACTAAAGGGCCAAAGGGTAATTGAGGTTTGAGGCTTGGTGTTGGGATAGTTTAAGGTCTTCGGGGCTGTAAGCAACTGCAGCCTGAGCAGGCAGCGGGGCGAACCCAAGATGAGCTGCTGCCCCTGGGGCTGCATTTGTCTTAGAGTCCTCAGTAAACCCTAAGCCGGATATAGGCCGATTCCACAGCCCCAAGTTCAAAAGCACCCCAAAATCCAGGACATCCAGGGAGTGTGTCCAATGGAAGGGATCACCCACTGATGCTTCAGGTGTTGATGGTGTTGAGAGCTTTGAATGCGAGGGCCCAGCACATCCCAGCGTTCTGACACATGATAACACGCTGAGATCGCGAGAGGAAAGGTGGCTTCAAAAAGGCTCGATGTACGTAGTTGAAACAACATGGGTCTCTTGAGGGACCACCAACACCCCTCCTTAAACTCCAACACCCTTGAAGACCTTGAACCCTAGAACATTCCCGTAGATGCCACGTCTATCTTAATCACCCCCAACACGTGAGATCAGCCCTGATGTACTGCTTGCTTCTACTCAAGTAGCTGTCTTTTCCAGGCAGGGCGCGCTGCGCTTTGGAGGCCGGCGTTCCCCGGGGCGTGTCGCAGACACCACAAGTTCAAAGGCTGAGGATAGGGGAGTTTGCTATGGGATTGAGCAAGGTTGTCACGGACTTGGGCTTGTAACACAGGCTTTAGGAGGATTCAGGTGTGCAGCGTGAATTGCGTCATTTCAGGACTCTTGCGACTGACAGTTCGGATGTGGGGCCATCCCTGCGTCACTGGATTTCCCTCCCCTTCCCGACACACTACATGTATTTATGCGATGTAGACATTTCAGGAGATAGATGGATGGACCATCATCGAGCTGTGCTGAGTTTAGGATTTTTGCCTTTTGGGCTTTGCTTATGGCGCTTGCCAGTAGGGTGCACCAGAACGCCGGCCCACACCTGGAGCGCAGTCTGGAAACCGGCGCGCCCCAATCCGACAGCGCCCAAGCACCCTGACGTCCTGACCGCCTTTTGGGAATACAACGCTTCGGGCCCAGGGAGTAGTAGAGCAGGGCTTTAGACTTCAGACCTGCCGAGAAGCAGGCATGCTGGTGGCCCAGCTGCTGTTCAGGCACCTTTTCGCGGTGGTCGGGATCCCGGCTTGGCCCCAGCTTGGCAGCTCACAAGTTTGGTCACCGTTTGGCAGGTAGAGTGCTTCAGGGAGGTGACTCGATTCCGAATTAGGCGTGTCAGCCTTTCCAAGATATGTTGCTAAGCGTTGTAGCCCTAACAAGCCTCCCAGCAAGTCAAGTATCTGCAGCAACAAGGTCCCAAGAGTTGGGTGTGGGCTTGCGAATATTGCTCAAACAAGGGTCCTGGTGATTTGTACCTTTTGCAGCGGCTGAAGTTTTAAATGCGGCCGCGGACTATTGCTTGCCGGTTTGTTGATTCTGGAACAGCTGGCATGGCTATGCCAAGATTGACAGACAGGGATCAGGTACTTTGCAGGGTGTTCTGAAGCTTTTCCCAAAGACGACCTCCAGTGTTGAGTTCGTGAAAACTTGCTCTGTGGTCTTTGAAGGCTTTGGGTCTAGGGATGTCTAGGGAGTCTAGGGTGGCTCAGGTTGCACGGGCCATGATTCCGAAGAAGCCTCGCTGGTCATACCAAGTGTGGGGCGCAAAGGCCACGTGCTCATTTCATCTATACTGGTGGCCTGACACGGTTTGTGAGGGTGTGCTCAGGTTTCAGGCTGCTGGTCGGGATGTGTGGGTTTTTGTGGATTCGGTTTTAGGATAGCATGCTTGAGTCTGGCATTAGAGGGCAGTAGTAGAGGAGAGCATACACTCGAAGACCTTTCAGAAGCTCCGACAAGCAGCTGAACTAGAGCGATGCTGTAGCGCTGCATTTGGGAGATGATTGTTTTGCGTTGGCGCTTTCAGGGGGCGGGGGTTCGGAGTAGGGAGCTGCAGCTTGGTCCGTCAGGTCACGCGTTGTTGCGACTCGATCTTCAAGCGCTTCCCTCGGTTCTGCTCAGCTTTCGTTGCGAGCTTGGGCTTGCGGGCTTGTACGCGTCTTGAAGCTTGAATCCGGTCATCAGATGTTGGCTTTCATGGCTGTGTCAACCGAAACATGCACAATGCCCGTAACGAATCGCACCCCTGTCTTCTTTTATCATTAGCCACAACACCTGCAAACCAATGCCGGCAACAAACTGTGCCCCTTGCTTGGTGTGTGCTCTCGCAACATACTCAATCCTGCAACACAAGGACGTGGTGTACGACTTGTTACGGGCACGAAGCTGTGCATGCGGTGAAATCACGAACAAGACACAGGGTACGATCTGTTGCGGGTATTGGGTTCTGCATGTTACACGCAATATACGCAACACATGGGTCATGACCGTTCCAAAGCCACCATTGAAACCCTAGCAAAGTGAGGTGGAAACGGCCAAATCTTGTTCGCCTGTGCGGCCCATGCGCTCTCTGTTCGCTTCTTCTTTACATTGCTTGAATGCGTTTTGGGAGTTTTCCTGCAGGATGGGCTGGTGGCCACAGTGGCCACACTGGCCTCACTGAGTAGCATGAAGTCCACGATCGATAGGTTGGTCATGGAAACACTTGCTGACCCAGGCAAGTGTGCCCACTAGTCAACCTAGGTCGATGCTGAGAGCAGGCCAAGCGTCAAATAGCGAGAACCCTGACCAGCTCGGGTCAGCCACAATCAGCCACAGCTCACACTGGGGTTGGTGGAATCCGGCAATTGAAGTTCAGAAGCCTCCAGGTGTTGCTACTACTGCGCTATGACTACCTGGTGCTTTGCCTTGCTCAGAGGCGTGGAAAGTAGGCAGATGTGAACATCCCTCTACAAGATGTCGTGAAACTTCTTTCCGCTTTGAGGGGAGGGTGCTGGCGCTTCGGTGACCTTGCAGTCTGAGGGTCTAGACAGGGAGATGCAGCAACAATGTGTTCAAATGTATTCAATGTACCGATAGGTTCCTTGCCATGCTACGTAAATTGCCCACCCAAGTGCTCCGCCGGGTGTCAGGCTCAGAGTTCGAGGGGTCGAGGTTTCTTCTTGATGCGTTCGGGTTGACACCTCTGTTCGTGTGCAGAGGATTTTCAATTGAGAGCGGTTCAATGTGTTCAATGTTCACGTGGACTTGACATTATCTTGGGGGCCTCAAGGCGGGGTAAACGCCACGAGCCGGCTCGGACTTGGCCACGGGATACCCCGTTGCGGGAGCTGCAAGAAAAAGCTGCGGCACCTTGTAAAAACGGCATAGCAGGTGGGCGAACAGGGACACACTGAGAGACTCCAATCAGAGGCAGTACACAAATCAGGAAGACGAAGCTCCCCCCTTCTAATTCTTCTAATTATCGCAGATGCGATCAAGACGCAATCTCTAATGGCGGGCTTTGCCCCACGGCAGCTTCTCCTTAGCCTCACCACTCGTTCACTCACTCTTCATCCATGAAGGAGACGAGTTCAGAGTGCCGGTTATGTCGGTGTTGTCTTGAATGCTGCTTGAGATCTGCTAGAGACAGTATACTCGAAAGCCCCAGTCCGAAGACCGCAGCTCTGTGACAGACCAGCCATACCTGCCGCGGTTGCTGGGCGGCAGCGGGGACACCCGAAACTGCTGGCGCGGCTATCCTTTCCAGGCTGGGGAATGGCGTACGTCGTGAACTAGTGGTTCTACCAAGACATTTTACAAGTCCTAGCTAAGCCAGCTAAGCCGGGAGGCTGTGGGTATAGGAGTTCAGTCTTTAGTTCTTGTTGTTTGGTTCTCTGTAATTGTCTGAGTCTTGGCATTCTAGCATGGACAAAGTCATGAGTCACGAATGTTCCTTTTGTGTCTTGAAGGCTCTCTTTTGCTCAAAGAGGCAAATTTGTAAAACAGGCCATGCCGGCTCACCACTCACCCGCCCTTTGCCCGTAAGAGCATCATGGTCCATGCCCGAGTATGGGATGGCAGTTAGACAGCTTGCAGCTTTCAACCTATACAAGTCTTCGTCCAAATTGAAGCTGCTACACCCAAATCTACAGAAGATCCCTTTTCATTCAACGGCTTCTAACAAGCCCTCGACATGAAACGCAAGTGCTAGAGGTCGCGAATCCCCCAACGCAGTCCCAGCAGGACATCCCCTCAGAACTCTGCAGCTTCTACCTGACTGCAGTGGGCTACCATCTCAGTGAGGCTCCGTAAAGTTTCACAAGTTCAGGCTCTGGGAGGTGGGGTTGCTGGTAAACTTTGCTTCCATCGGCGCAGCCGTGTGCCTTTATAAGGGCTGCGCACATCGACTCCCACAAGACCACAAGACTAAAGCTCTGCGGTGTGGCAAGAATGTTTGGAAGCAGACAGAATCATGGGGCTTACGGGGTTTGGAGTTGCGGTTTCTGCTGCGGCCTGGGGATGCAGGATCACAACATTCCCTCCATCTTGTTTGTCTTTTCTAATAGCGTCTAAGCCTAAGCTGTCGGTTTGGGGTTTAGGGATGTTACGAGTTTCTGGTCTCGATCGGCAGGTGGCCATGCTGCTTCTAGAGGCCGCGCGCTGTTTGGTCTCGTTCGAAATGGTCCCAGCAGCTTCCTGGACCCTGTGGCGACACCTACTTTCACAAAGAAACGTTCAGAATGTCAAGCCGACGTGACAAAAACCGAAGCAGTTGTCTGCAAACTTGAGACACCGAATCTGAAGAAGACCTGGGTCGGCTTAAGGACTTGGTTGTTCCAATCAGGAGCCCAGTCTTTCTTGTTCCCTGGGTACAAGATGTAGAGCTTGGCGGGGGAACTTGGAGGATTGGGGATGGTTGCGACGGCTACACTTGAGTTGCAGGTCAGGCATCCTGATTTTTGGGAGATGCTGCTCCACCACATCGTGACGTGGACACCCCAGCGTGGGGCGGTGATGACGGTGATGACAGACATTCTCCAGTCCGCATCTACACAGGTAGCTACAAACCCCATCCAAGGCTGTCCTAGAAGCCGCTTTGAGCGTTCAGGGTTTTGGGGATGTTTGGCGTCGGGCGTTATGTTTCTCAATGCTTTGCATGTGTTGCCCCATGGAGTTGCAACACAGTGAGTTTGCAGCGTGCGTTCCGCAAAGATAGCCCCGGGGTCGGCAACTCTGAGAAGGCGTGCGCAATGCGCAATCGCAAAAGAGCACAAAAGGAGCCCACAAGCCCATGACCACCACAACAGCCCTTCTAATCTCACAAACGCACTGGCGGAGGTGTTGCCTGGTGGTTTTCTCCTACGGACTTAGCTACGTTCGCCGGGAGCCCAGCCTGCTGCAAGCATGGCTTCAAAGTTTGGGGGCACAGGGTTGAGCTTTATGCTTTCGCTGAGGACTCAGAAGCTCCAAACAACCTTGAGTTGTTGAAGCCTATTCCCCTCAACACATCTCGGCCCCCCATACACTCTAGATACTGGACCAAGCGGTGGCCACCTAGCCGCCGAACGTCCAATCCAAAGTGTAACATGATCGCACTCTCCACCCCAAACCCCCAGAGCTCTGGAAATTCTGTTCCCAAAAGTTCCCACCAGCTAATCGAAGGATGTCGAAGGATGTCGAAGTCTTTCCGCGCTTTGCTACCAGAATCATGTCAAAACAGACTCGGCAAGGGGACTTTTTTCGGCTGCAGGGCTCCTATTCTATGCGATCTATTGTGTTGTACTGTCTTCAAGGCTTTCATGCTTCCTGGAGGCATCGGCAGCCTGGTCTTGCTCCTGCACGGGGTCACGGACATCTTTGTCTACCTTTCGAAGGCAAGGGGCGGTGCCTTAAGTGCCTCAAGATTAGCGGTTCTGAGAGGCTTGAGCCTCAGCACCCGTCGACCCAATGAACATCCCAGCATGGCAATCCATCCTGTCCGTCAAGTGGTCACAAGTTGCTCATTGCTCATGTTTCAAATTTGTTGCACTGTCTGTTCGCCCTTGGGTTTTGACATTGTGAGCACTAATTACGGCCGACACTGCCACAACCTGGCAACAAGAGCGCTCACACCCGGAGCTTACGTCGGACCTTTTAGGGGGCATTGTAGTTTGTTTGAAATTACATGTGCGGAGTTGAAGTGGAACTTCATCTGCACAGATCGAACCGACGGCATAGCAGCCGGAATGCAGATCACAACAGTCCCTTATGCAGAGCTGCAACTCTGGCAGGCATTGGTCGACACGCCCAACACCCGATGCATAGTTGCTTCGTACTTCACGTTGGTGGCCTCTTGGCCTGATAGGGGAGAAGTGGAGAAGGGGTGCAGAAGGGGAGGCTCGGGAGGCGCCAGGCTTTTTTTTTGGGCACTTTGAGCACCTGGATCTGCTAGCATTACATAGTGTACGGCATACGGTTGTTCCCTATTCCCTGAATAGGTCGCCAAGCTCAAACTGAACCCGACTCTGTACTCATGTATCTCATGCCTCATGAACCTGACACATAAGGTGCCATTAATTAGACATCATGTTTCGGTCAGGAGGTACTATCAGCCCGAAACCCTAACCAACCCGATCCAACATCCAGGACCTCGAAGTCCTAAGACTCCTAAGACTCCATTTCTCTCAGAACTTCACTTCAGGAGCCCCGAAATCCTAGAAGGTCTTCGATGAACGTGAGTCCGGAGCAGCCTAAGACCTTGAAGCCATGACCCAGCAGCCGAAGGTCTCCTATGTTTGGCCTGCCTGGCACATCATTCTACTCTCTTGTGGCGGCGTTGTAGGATCAATTTGTGAAAGTTCCATACAGGATTCTGTTGAGGTGGCGTGGGAAACTCGGTAGCAGTTGTCAGGCTCATGAGAACTCATGAGAACCCTTAGACATACTGAGTGAGATTTCGGAAAACCTGCAGCGCAAGAGCATGCAATAGCCTTGTTTGTGGGCGCCATGTAGACGTGTATATTGGTCCTGCTACGGAGCAGCCATGATTGATTGCAGTCAAGAGCTGAATAGATTGAATAGACCAGCAACCTCCAGCACCATGAGTCTTTGTTGCTTACTACAAGTCTTGTTGCTTTGTCCCCAACTCAATCCAGAAGTCATACTCCCAGACGCTTGAGAGCAACACCATGGTGAAGATCACGTTCGTTGTGACCAGATCCGGGTTGCCAGGTTTAGAATCATCGTCTTCCCAATGTCCATCATGAGGAGCGTCTGGATGGAGAGCATTCCAGAGGCAGGACGGCCATCGGCGTGCTCACAATCTGTTGAACGATGGGATGCAGGAGAACCATGACCAGGAAGGATCCCACAAATTCACCAAACCATCGACTCTGAGCCCACATTCAGACGTGCAGTCTTGCAGTGTCTCGTTGCTTTAGCTGTCGAAGCAATCTGCATCATTACATGTACTGGACGGGCTTGAGGCACTATGCTTATGACATATAAAAGTATTCCTCATAGCACAGCTGCGTTTAGATTTGCGTTAAAACTCATTAATGTAAAGCGAACTTATCGAAAAAAATCGGCTGGGTTTAGGTGGGGGGGGGGGGGTGGGAGGCGGACAATCAAAAACATCGAAACAAAATGCAGAAAACCAAGAGGCAAACAGGCTGAAATGCTCGCGGGCCCGGAAAGTGAATGAACAAATTCATGTAGAAATGCAACATCATGAAGGACTTCTAGCCCATATGTGATGGTTCTTACTACTTCTTCGATTTTTTTGATGTTGTTTTGGATTGGAGGTTCATTGTTTTAAAGGCTATATCATGACACTAAAGCACGTATCTGGCTCGGGCTGGTGGCTTCTCCCTTCGTCTCCAAGAGTCCAGAACGGTCTTGGGTTGAAATTCGGTCGGCAGCTGTGCAATCTGACAGCCCGTTGTCCCGTTGTGTTTTTGCTTTTTTCATCTATCAAAAAGGATTTCAGTGAGCCTCACGAGCTTAAAGTGAATTCAGAGCTCGCAACCAGTGAAACCTTCGTGAGGTTTGGATCTAGAACTCCTGTAAGTATAAGGGCAGTATACGGCATTCCAAGCTAGGAAAAGGGATGCGATGCATTATCATTACACCGCAGCAACGCTGCGCAGGCCAGCCCCGAACGAGTCGTCTCATGGGGCTTCATCAATTTCGGCCTGGTCGGGAGCCGGGAATGGAGAGTGTTGCTTTCGGGTTAGATTGAGCACTTTCGTGGAGCACTTGTGTCTCACTGTCTCACGATAGCCTTCCTTTGGCTTTGCCACAAGCAAGTAGCAAGGAGGGGCTCAGAGGTTCAGGTTCAAAGGATGTTTGGTGTCGTGCTGCTCTCAGGATTGTAGACCACAGCCAAACCCTCAAGCGCCCTCAGACGCCACTATCCACTCCTCACTCCTCTGTGCAAGAGCAGTTGGTCGGGAGGGCCTTCTTGGATCCGGAGATTTCTTTCTTTTTGGCGAACCTTAGGAATTGTTGGTTGGTTGGTTGGCTTTTGGGACTGGGCAGTTTTGGGCAGGCAAGGCATCTTGGATGTTTGGTGCCTCGCGGTCGCCCCAAGCTGTCCAGTCCTGCACCATCCCGCACCTCTGTTGTTGGTCCCCAGGGTGGCAAGCTAAAAGTCAGAGACCAGCTCAGAGTGGTTGGGAACGTTCGTTAGTTTGACTTTGCGGCCTTGATGGATTGTAAGTTTTCAAGGCTTGACTTTGGGGGGTGGGTGTCTTAAGAGCGCAGAAGTTCGTAGTGTTTTCGTGCGTTGCTTTTTGGTACACCTTGCAGGGCAGAGCTTTGTAGATTGGCCTATGGACAGCAATTCTAGACGGTCCAGCTAGTTTGTTTGGATATTCGTGGTTCTTCTTTCTGCAGTTTGGAGCTCCTGGCCATGCCAGTTCACCCTCTTCCTGCTGCACATGTATTGGTTTGGCATGATCATCAAGATCGGCACCCACTACAGGCATCAGGGAGTGTGGATGTCAAGTCGTGCAGTCTCTGTGTGGCTTTTCCATGAGTTCATTAGGCAGCTTCAGACAGCAAAAGGAGATCATGGGTCGTGTATCCGGAGCCGAGTCCTGCAGAAACACGGCTCTTCATCACTCTTCATCTGGTCTCTCAGCAAGCTGCCTTTGACCTGTGACCCTCGCAGGCACCATGCAGTGCGCGGACAACCAGAAGCATGCACATTCCCGAAACCTTAAAACTAGAACGAAACTTGCCTACCTTCACCATGCAGAAGCCATAGCTGAGCCAAACACCAGAGCAACTGCACCTGATGCAGATAAAGCCTGAATGCCACCAGGCAGACGGGTCAAGCCAGAGACCTTCAGTCGAACCTCTCATCTATGGACCCGCATTGGGTTGGGGAGCTTTGGGATGGCTTGTTTGGGGTGCCGCTCGCTGTATAGATTGATTTGAGGACCCTAGCTAAGTTCTATATGCAGGGCTGCTGCAAACTGCTGCGCGGGGATGATACCTGCGCTGTCGGACTGGGCATGCACCCATGTGGATAGGCACTTGAGCACATATTGCCGTTGCCACCGTGCGAAATATTGCCGACAACACCTCCGAGAGCGTGCAGGACATGGACAAGAAGCGGACGTGAGACGACAGGCGCAGCAATGCCTGCAGGAGAGACAGGCACTCCAAGTAAAGCAGCGTGAAGAGTGTAGCTGTCGGGTACTGTGCAGCGTATGTGGTGTCTGACTGTACTTTACATAATGGCTCAATGTTTACGTTGCATGTTTTGGGCGCAGGCTTTCAGGATCAGGCCGAGTCCAACTTCCTGTAGCACCTCAAGTGCAATTGTTTTGTGTTAGTTGAGTCCGTTGGGCTTGTTTTGGCAAAGGTGAATGACTGACAATCGTTGTGCCTTCTCTTTTCGGCAATCGAAGAGCCAACAGGTACCTTTTTTGGCGTTTCCCTCGCTACTTATCAAGGGCGACGTCCGAAGCTCATGCTCGAGACGCTTTGATCTCGAGCCGGGTTTTGGACGGGAATACCGCTTTCTCGCTCCAAGGCGAAATTGAACAACAATCAAGAAACTCCGAAGAAATGGAGAAGAGGACGGCATCGTTTTGAAGCGTATGTTGTTCGATGCTTTCAAAGCGACACTGCAAAATACAGTAAATACAAGTGAGTCGAGTGTTTGAGACGCCCGCTCAAGCCAGCAGGGAGTCCCACCGAATATCCCGCAGAGCCCTGCCAAGATTTTCTGGAGTGCCCACCCACAGAGAAGCCAGTAGAATGTGTAGAATCCCACCGAGTATTACTGGATTGCCTCCCCACAGAGAAGCCAGCAGAGAATCGCCTGGAGTGCCCACCCTCAGCGAAACCTGTAAAATGTCCGAAAATGGGAGAATGGCTACCACATCGCTTAGCTGCAGGGTGGGATGAGAAAAAATGTTTCTTTATGTCAATCTTCTTGCAGGTTTGGTAGATGTCGTTTGTAACGGTCAGTGTCAAAGCTAGAGCATCTGCCTAGACTTCCCCCAGCCATTCCAGACTTAACGAAAAAGTTTGCTTCAGGCTAAGGCTGGCGCTGCTGTGAGGTCGGAGAACTATGTCTTGCGATGCAGCGACCCTCCAGCCGATGATAACTTCAGCCATTCTGCGAAACGCTGCAGTCCACCAGTTTCGCGAGTAGCCATGAGATCAGCATCCCAAGTTGCCTGAAGTGCTGAAACACGTTCAAAATGTTCATGGGAACGTTGTAGACCTGGGAGAACAGCATTCCTACATAGCCTGTAAACACTCGATCCCCCGCTCGAAACCACTGCTGTTTCGGATCCCCTCACTAGAGGTGGGAGACACTTTCGGGTGTAGAATGAAGAGGTAACTGCAAAGGCTGCATGTCGACCGCTTCGGCCCAGCCAACCTCCAACACCCATTAAGGCTCTACACGGAGTTCGCGTTGGATCGATAGTGCAAGGGGCTTTTGGGCCCAGGGTCATGTTTACCGCTTTAGGTTTGAGGGAGTTTAAGGGGTCCTGCGTCCTTAGGGAACGCACCCAACTGCATGCTGTAGCTGCACCTACGCCCATCCGTGCCTAACTGTTCGGGGGCGACTGCAGCAAAATTGGAGCGGCTGAGCTCTTTGGCTTGTAGTCTTTGCTGGGTAGCCGGACTTGGACTAGGTTGAATTTCGTGTCTTCATGAAGCTTTCTGTACTGGGCAAATCTCTTGCCCGAAAAGCATTTGACCCTACAGCCACGCAAGGCTCTGCACGGCATCAGTGCATCGGAGAATTGGGCCCAACGTATAGAGTCCGAAGATGCCAAGTGCCAGACTAGGTTAGTAATTAGTAGAGTATCCAACCCAAGCCCTACTGAACTTTGCTGCAGGTGCAGGCCTGTACCTCTGCCCAAGGAAAGAACGGGTTTAAGGTGTAGGAGAACCTGTGCCAGCCTGTACGGCAAAGGGTCGAATTATTCAGCATCTCAACCCGGTGCCCCTCACAGAGGTGGAACGTCTACATAGTGTGATGTCTGCTATGCAAGTTAGCTCGGGCCAGGCCATTCGGCTCATATTTGCACAAAATTCAACAACCTCTCAACCCTTTCAACCCTCGCCTACCCAGTCCTATCCTCAACCCCGGAAACACGGACTAACGATTTGAGCCAGTATAGTATTTCCTGCCACACCGGTCACGTCACCTCTGCTTCAGCGAAGCCTTTGAGAATGGGCAGAAGAAGGGCACAACATGGCACAACATGGTACAACATGGTACAACATGGTACAACATTGTACAACCTGCATCAGCAAGCCTGAGACCTGTCTCTGCTGGTACCTTGCCAGAACCATGGCTGTCACCATCCACAGGCCGCTTGTCACGTCCGCACGCTTTCGGCCAAATTTCGGTTCCGCACACAACGTAACACAGTTGCTGTCAAAGTTTAGGGTTTTTGGGCGTTCACACCACAGGTCCAAGCTATAGATGTTCCGACAGTCGACAGCTGAGGCAGGCCCAAAGCCATCTAAAATGCATCAAACTCTGCAGCGTCCTTGAGGTGATGGACTTTGATTTCCCCCCCGCCCGCCGCAGTCTCAGCCGCCCTTCTTTGTTGTGCAGGTATTTCTGGGTGTTGCGGGGGTTCACCCTGGCACATGGCCTTCGTAAACTGCAGTAATGACCTCAAGGCTGACCATTGTGACCATTGTGTTTCAAGGCAGCTGGCACTGGCATTGCACTGGGTTTAATTCTTCTGAAAATTCTGCTTCTGTGCGCTGCGCATGCTCGTTCCGTGCATTTGGCTTGCTCTCTTTGCCTGTGACTGGATCTGTGGGTTGCTGTTATAAGATTCAAGCCCGTGGGTGATAGGACTGCAAGCTGGGCTTATGCCTTCTTGGTGTGGCTTTCCTTTGCTTCAATGGGCGTATTGGCCGGAGCAAAGCACAAGCAACAAATGTACCTTTCGCTGCTGTTTTGTCACCAGGAACTCGGAGCGATGCGCAACTTTAGATTCGATTTCAAGAGCCTTGAACTGACAATTCCCCAATTCCATGCGTAACTCTCAAGTGATGGAACTCCATAAGTGCGCAACAACACCGAACGACGCGCCTATCCTGGTTGCGCGCCTCAGATCCTGATTCCCGGGTCTTGCAGAGTTTCGGCGCCTAAGATATTTGGGAGTGTTTTTGTAAGCCCTCCAACCCCAATCCCGACTCAGGCAGGTTCAAACTCTGGCGAGGGGCGTACTGGGCGAGTCTCGGGACCTGGCATACATTGTTGAAAGGTTCAGGTTGACCAAGCTTGGGTGTGTTTCTTGCCATCTCAGTAAGCAGTAGAAATAGCGGGAGGTCAGGATGCCGTCACGCCTTTGTCCAACCCTTGTGCAGCAACGACCTTTGGGACGTCCTCCGACCTTGAAAGTCTTTGGAATGGCTCAGGGCTTTGTGATTCGCCCTTCAACAGGGTGGCCATTGAAAAGCACCCTGAGAGATCTCAAAGTTCCTATCAGTCTCTTACACAGTTTAGAGAAGCCCCCCAGCCTTTCTAAACTTTCTCTAAACTTTCAGAGCAGCTTTGGATCGAGGCCCTGCTCTGAGCGGGCTCCGCCTCAGCCGCGCGGGAGCCGAGGGTGGAAGGACCCGGAAGCGGAAGGGCTGCAAGCGGTTCTGGGCTTTCCGGGCTTGTGCTTTTCGCTTCCATGTACTAGCCGCCAGCTGGAGAGTCGCAGAAACATGCGTGGCATATACAACATCCGGAAAAGCATCTAATCGTCTAATCTCTGCAAACCCAGCTCCAGGCGCTATGTGAGGTTCAACGGCTCGGTGTACAAGCAATCTTTTCAGGCGTTCGTTCTTCTTAGAGTTTGGGATGGGATGTCGGCGTGTCAGCTTCTTTCGAAGTTCATGGGCTTAGGGCTGAGTGTTGGAACTGCGAAGTTATGGCAGAGGGCCCTTGGGCTTCAGGGACCTACTCCGCTCTGCTTGTGATTCGCAACCTTCGGGCATATCGCATTTGACCTGGTTTGGCACATTGTTGGCACATTGTCAAAATGTGAAGCAGGAGCTCCCTTTTGGATGACCCAGCCTTTTGGGGAGCTGGGCTCCCAGCATTGTGGGAACTGCTTGGAGTTCTGGATTTGCACAGCCTGCAACTGCCGCAATGTGAATACATCCTTGCAGGCTGCATGCTTACCTAGGAAATCGGGCGCATTACTGGCAGAATGCATCTAAAGACTATGGTTTTTGTGTAGCCGCACCCAGACTGCCAGCTTCGGCTTGACGAGTCAAGGGCTCGCGATTCCTCAGCCCTCGGCTCTAAATCCCTGCTTGCACAGTCGAATTCTATAGCTGCACAACATATACAGAAGCTTCGTGAATCCGGACGTCCAACCTTCAATCCAACCCTCAACATCCTCAACCTGTCAATGCAGGCCCATTGACAGCTCCAGGATCCCCACATGGCCCAATGTGCCCACATGGCCCAGGACCCTCCTCTGCCTTCAGAGCCAAGCCAGAAGGTCGAGAAGGCCACGAGCTCGGACATCCCAGCGGAGGCCCAACATGAGTCATGAAACTTGCGAGTGGAGTGTCGAACATCTGGGGTAAACACATGTAAACACCGTCAGCCAGCCGTTCTTGACTGCGGAACTTTCATGCGCTTCTGCAGCGCGCTGTTGCTGCCCCAAACCGGACCCGGATCCAGAGGATCCAGCGGCCCCCCTAACAGCTCAAAGCCATCTCACTCAAAGCCTCGCCTCGAGAACCTGAAGCCCACCCAAGTAAGCAGTGGAGGTTGTGAGCCACGAGAAGAGCTCTAGCTCTTCTGCGCCTCGCTCAGGCACGGATTCTTTCGAGAATCAGGGTTGCGGTTTCGGGAAGTCCGAGCTGCGACACTCAGAACGAAGCGGCTGTGGAGCTCTGCAGCCGCCCCAAGTGCCAGCCGCCAAAGCCGCCAAAGCCGCTGACCCCATGTCCCTGAACCTTGATCCTCCCTGTTTCAAAGGTTTCCGAAGCTAGCGGCAGCTAGCGTCCCCCAACTACTGCCTTCAGACCGCCGGCCGCTCTTCAGCAAGCCTCGCCCGCTCCCGGAGATCCTCTTGAGGCTAGCTTGCAGCTTTGCCATGCTTTGCCCTCAAGGGCCGGTTGCTCATTGGCTGCTTCGATGCTTAGGTATCGAGGTTGTAGGGGCATTGTCAGGGAGCTTGGGTCGTGGATGGGCAAACCCGATGAAGCGCAGAATGGGGTTCGCGGCTCATGTTGTTTACACCACTTTCAAGTTGAGTTTGTTCCAAACGTTGCTGAATGCTTCAGCGTACGCGCCACAGCACCCTGAGCCTAAGCCAAACAACATCCATATCCTTCATCTTACCCTGTGGGGCTGTATTGTTGCCTGAGCTCGACAGAAGCGGGGTCTCAAAGGCGAGAGTCAGTGTCCCGTGCAGGGGTGACCCGGCAGAAGAGGCAAGACATGTGCGGGGCTCAAAGCTGGGTTTCAGCATTTAATTAAAGGTTGCTTCTTCGACGATCCTACATCACGATCACGGGCTTGCTACACTGGCATTCAGCACAGAAGTCGGCCGCCATTGGGGTGACACTAAGGGGTTCCAATGTGAAGAGCGGGTTAGAGCAGTGTGCACCCACAGCGCCCACAGCGCCCTCAGCCCGGACCATGGTTTTTTCATATTGTTTCTCGAGGCTTGCTCGCATTTTGGTCGCTAATCGTGCTCTCGCCCAGTCTCACCTGGCAGAGGAGTTCTTGAGGCCTTCCGAAGCGTCGTTTTCATTGGCAGGCGCAGGGGAGCACCCGTGACTCCAAAGTCGTAGTGCAAACGTAGTGCGCGGAGGACGTCCGAGCTGCAGTGGCATTACGGCCTTACATTTTAGGGAGGTTCTTGGAATGGTCTTGAGTGTTCTTTTTTGAGTTGCAGCGCTTTCTGGGGTGATCTTGGAGTGGTCTGTCTTGTAGGGTCTGGCCCAACGCGGGTTGTAGCGTGCACATCGCAGACAAACGTCATCATAGGGGGAATAAGTGTGGGTCCCGACCGAGGACAGACATCCACAAAACCTTGCATGAGTCACCCGTGTTCTGCTGTAGAGACCTGCAGGTCTGCGAGCAAGAAGGAGACTCCATCATTACATGAGATCCAATGGCCCACATGTGAAACTCAAACCCTAGTCTTCTCTCAGAAGTAGGCTGTGCACTGGAGTTGCAGTACAAGACAACTGCACCTCATTACCGAACAAAGCAAGCGATCTACGGCAGAACCGATATGGATGACATTGGAACCCCAATAAGCCGAAACGAACCCCCAAAATCCCGAATCCAAGCGCCAGTTCAATAGCGAGAAGTCAACCAAAGGACCCAGCACCAACTGCCAGCGTGGAAGTTGAGCCTCAGGGCGATGCCTGGCCCTCAGTCAACCCTTGGAGCCGCCGACTCGTGCAGGGCTGTACCACCCAACGCTGCCAAGTTCTGGTTTGCATTGAAGCCCTGCAAAATAGCCCCTCGATAGCTATAGAGCTGTCGAAATCCAAAGCCGAAAGAGACGCGGGTGAAGACGCTGGTTGGAGTCGCAGGGCTTGCTGCAGAGAACTGGTCGGCCTTTCGCAGGGATGCCTCCAAATCGGGTTCCGCTCTGTGTTTCTGGACGTCTCCGCCCCTACATCCTGATAATTACTGTATGCAGAAGGTGTGACATGGGGCTATCTTCTGGTCAGCTCAGCTTTGAAGGGATCAAAGGCTTTGATGAAGGTTGCTTTCCGCTCGGGAACAAACTTTGGCACCGTGTTCTTAGTGCCTGTCTGCATGGTGCCATTGCACCATGCAGGACCATGCAGGACCATCCTGCCTGAGCAGGCCCAGCCGGCTGAAAGCCCCCAGAGAACTGGTCGATTCGTTGCTGTGTGTTGGCAGAGCTTTTCTCAAGGAAGCCTTCAAGGCGCCTGCCAGGAGAGTCCTGTGGCTGATCCTGACATGGGTCGATTTTCGCGCCAGTGTGATGACGATCCCAAGTGGGGCCCTGCACCTGTCCAACCCAGCTGAAAGCCCAGCTGAACTTGACCCAACCTCTTCCAACTCAGAATTTGAGACCCTCATTGCCGAACCTTGTTAGGGCGGTTTAACGGAACATGGTCAACGACAACAAACGCATCTTAGCCTCGTCACCTCGTCTTTGGGCACATGTCTTCCTTGCATTGTATCCTGCAGCTCCAGGCCGCCATCGTCAAGGAAGAGCTTGATGAGGCCGCTTCAGATTATCGCAAGACTTGGACCACACTGCGACGGTTTAGGCTGTCGGTTAGGATCTTCTATATATTTGAAATATGAGATATATAAGTTCAAATGTATATAGACACTAGATATCTAACCTGCAACCAGTATCTTTCGTAGGAACTTCGCAACCTGTATCGATTATATTTAAAAAGAACAGAAGACATCCATCGATGCCATCGGTGGTAGATCAGCTTGGGCAAGAGCCCAGCTCGTCAAAGCACGTCAAGGGTCTTCTCGTAAGCGCTCCCTTAATTGATACGCCTTTCATGTGAGATCCGGCGTCCACCATTTCTGATTTTTCTGGGACTGTAAAGATGATAAAGCCGAAAGAGGATCCTGTCGACCACAAATCGCATCAGTCGAAGGACCTTTTTGGCATCGGCATCTCTGACTTGGAGATGGAGGTGCAGCCGGGCTTCGTAGCGAGGCAGTTTCATACCGTGACTGCTCGATCGGTTCGTCTTGTTTTCCCTGGTCGTTTCGTGTGGCTACATCTCCGAATCTGTTAGCGAGCACAATCCGGGGCTTCAAAAGCTACGTAGCTTTTTGCGGGTATATGCCAGAGCCTTGGGCCTGTTCCCAAGGGTAGCAACTGCACGTCTTGTTCCAGAAGCATCAAAGATCTTTGTGCAGTATGTCGCGCAGAGGCGAAAAATGCTGCACATACCAGTTTTGCGGCAGGTGTTGCGGCATGAATGCTTACGACAGCACACCTTGTTCCAGAAACGTCAAAGATCCTTGCGCAGTATGTTGTGCATGCAGGCAAAGAACATGCTGCAAATACCAGCGTTTCTGGCATGTTCGCCGATTGAGGCACCCTGAATCGTCGCAGTATGTTGCGCAAAGAGGCAAAACGCTGTGAAGGCCAGTTTTTTTCGGCATGTTCGTCAAATGAATGGACATTATTATCCCTCCTCCTCCACCCCCCAACACCCTCTCCCAACAAATCCAAAACAGAGAAAATAAGGAGAAGCAGAAGGAATGCACCTGTGAAAATAGAGCGTCCCCCAGCGACTACTCAGATAGGTGCGCACATGGGCAGCGGTCATCCGTTTTATTTGCATTCTCCTGACCGTGCGACTTACAGGACTGGGCCGGAGACCCTAGGAAGGAAGCACTTTGGGATTGCATCAACTGTTTCGTTGACAGCTTCTTTGATTTCTGGCGAAACTCAAGTCTGCTTGCCCCGAACCTCTCCCAGCCATTCTCTTCCCCAGGCGCCACTGCGAAATCCTGAATTCGCAGAAGACCACTGTGCAGAAGTCAAGCAGGAGGTGGGGCCAAGGGAGCAGTACTGAGGCAGTGCGAGTACATTGACATGAGTACGATGGAAATACGTATTGATCACCATTTGAATCGGGATTGAATTTAAAAAACATTCGTTAATGGATGATTACACGTCGCTTGAAAACTTCACAGTGCTGTACAGCATACCAGGGGAGACAAGCCCTTTTTTCAAATCCAAGACTGCGCACTCAACACCTTGGGCATCAAGGCTTCTTGAAACAGTATAGGCACACACACAAACAAACAAACAAACAAACACACACACACACACACACACAGTGGCGACCTTTCTAGCCACGCCTATTCCTCATGCCCTGAATGGTTTGAAGCTTTTGAAAAGCTTGGGAACCAATTTCCAAACGGTGCAGGGGTTGAGATGGTTTCAGGGGGAGTGGTGCTTGAAGGCTGTTGGGATGTTTGATGACCTCGTCACGGTGCTGAAACATGATTTTAACACCTCGCCTAACCTTATCATGAATCACTGAATCCTCGAGTCTCATGACCATGAGCTCCGAAGCGCCAACCCTGTTTCCTCCTCCAAGTATACTGCATCCGTGCAGGACGGCAGCGGACTTGCCCCGAAGGCTGGCTGCCCGGATTTGGGGAGTTCGAGGTGTAGCAAAGAGCGCACGCCGCCAGGCAAGGAAGCGCAAAGCCACCAGCTCCGGTTCTCAGGCTTGGCGGGGTGCGGATGCAGACGAAGGTTTGTGATGGCATGGGTGCTTTGGGAAGTTGTGATGCTTAAAACTGCTTCGACGTGTCCAGGGCTTGGGAGCTTTGAGGTCACTGCTGGGAATGCTACAGGTGCTCTGTAGAAGCTCAGGCACTATGATTACAAGATTGACTTCAAAGTTCCCATGTGCAGCAACCCTGAATGCCGTACGCCTGCCTTTGTGCTCTAATTACGGCCTCGTGCTGGACTTTAGTGTATAAGAACCTGAGCATGAGCATGGAAGAGGGGTTTTAGAAGGGGTTGGGAGTTCAGATGTCACGGTAAGGAGTTGTCAACTGAGAAATTCGAAGACCTCACAGTCTTGGCTTCAAGCTAGCGGCTCAGTGATTGGGCCAGAGTGGTGCGGGCAAAAGTTCCCACCCTCAACTCTCGAAAAGTCGGAACCCTGCGCACTGAGCCATGCTGCCAAACCCACACTCTACACGGCATGCCCTAAAGCTCAAATCGTTTGCGCTTGGCGTGAGCAAGGCGCGACTCAAGAGACCACGGCTGCCGTGGGAGTCCCAGCAGAGGGCCCTTTGGAGTAGTCGAAGTTTCGACAAAGCAGAGTCGAAGTAGCGGAAGTTCCAGCCTGAGAAGTTGAGAGCATCGGGTGTAGTTACTTTATGCACACAATGATGGGCGGGTGCTGCTCCTGCTGCAGATGGTGATGGAGCTTCTTTCCTGGGCAAGCAACAAACACTTTCTGGGACTTGGTTGGTCTTCGGGATTGGACCTGAGGGTTCTTAGATCCAGGACTTATGCTTGCAAAGGTGTTGAGCCATAGCAGGTGTTTGTGCCTGCTGGTTAGCCTCCCAAACTCCTGTAAAGCTTACGCAGCACAGGCAGTTTGCCTTCGAGTTCTTCAAGAAAGAAGAAAGCCAGTTGGAGGCGAGTCCGGTTTCTTGTGGACGACCAGTGATGCCACCAACGCTAAGAAAACGCCGGGGGTAGAGATGATCCGCACCCTGCCTTACAGGCCTATGCCTATAGGCGACTGTGAGCATGTCCCTGTCAACACTACTCAGTAGTTCAGCTTCAGAATCCCATGAAGTCCTGCACCATGAAGTCCAAATCCTCCGGACCCGGGGCCACTACTGGTACTGCACGCTTACTAATTATACTGAACGCAGACTGCACGGAAAATTGCAAAAACTCCCGAGAGGGCGGCCCTCTGGCCGATCTCGTCGAGAAGTGGAAGGCGCTATCAGAAGAGGCACCGAGAACTGGGGCTAAAGGAGAGTCACTACTGGCACGGCACATTCCTTGCCCGAAATCTGTTACAAGATGTTACAAGTCCCCAAGCTCAAGCTCTACAGTCTTTCCCGAGCTTGGTCAACCTGAGTCAACCATGCCCTTTATGCAGGACATGCGTCACTACATCCATTTGGCTGATGAAGACCGCCGACGATTCGAGCGGGAGCGGGGGCCCTGGCAATTCCAGCTCAATTAGGGATCAGGGAAGTTCGGGCTCAAGCTTTTACGAGGAGCTAAGAGTCTGCCACTGTGTTTAGCGGGATTTGCAGTATAAGATTCCAGGGCCTCAAGTGCTTGTAGTTTTGGCTCAGAGGTTGAGTTGGGAACTTGGAGTCTGCATCATAGTTCTGTGATGTGTCTCCACGTCTCCTGGTCTTAACTACAGTAATCCAGAACACGAGAGGCGACGAACACTAGCCGCACAAGTCACGTCACTTTACAGCCTCTACGCCGGACCTGTGCTTTTGTTGCGCATTGGATTGGAGCTTCGTCGTCATCTGAAAGTCATGAGCTAGTAACTAGTAACTGGTTGCACGCCGCAAGCGCCACCCGCATCCGGCAAGTACCCCCACAATGAAAATTCCACCATATTCATGAATGGGATGCCGCTGTTACAGCCCAGCTTTTTCACTCAATATGCCCACATTTCTGATATCTGCCACGCAGCAGCAAGTCACTGTCGCCTTGACTATCTCTGCCCATCATATCAGAACCTTCAATGGTGAACTGGCTCATGTTGCGATCTTGAGCCTAGAATGGCCTAGAATCCTACACTTCCTAAGCCCCACAACTCAATAAACTGCAGACATCTGAAGACCTGTTCCTCGAGCTTGGGCGGGGCTTTGCAGCGACAAACCAGGTATGAAGAATGGCGCGTCAAGCGGGCTGCAAGCGGGAAGAAAGAAGAACCTCTTCAGGAGCCATCGGTAGGGCTGTGAGGGTTCAGGGTGTAAGTTTCAGCAGGAACCCAGCGGCCTCAGGCACCAAAACCTCGCTCTTAGAGCCCAAGCCCTCAAGTCTTCAATCATACAACGCTAATTACGCAGATGGGTGAAGCTAGCAATGTCCCCGTGTCTGGCAAATCATGAACCTGCTGGGAGCGTATAACCGAAACCCTAAGACCTTACTGCCTTGCCGCAGATTCAGGGTTAGATATCGCCGACGCCAAGATTACTAGGCCAACACGCGATGCTCACCATGCAACACTCTACTCCAAGCCGTGACACCCAGAGCCGCGAGCCTCGAAAGGACAATGACAACAACAAAGGAAGCTCGAAGCCTAAAACTGTTGAGTGAAGCATAAGGTGTGCGGTGGGGGGAGGGGAGTTGATACGGGTTCGGCAGAAAACGTAATGAGCTCGCTACCAGCACCCCTCCCGCCTGAGAGCCTTGAAAAGCCCATTCCTGCACTTCAATTTCTTCCTCAAGGAGCTTTACGAAAAGCGGCGAGCCATGCTGGAGAACACCCTTGCACGACCGACGGGGATTGTATTTCTCATGGTTGTGCTCAACTGCACGACTGCCTCCACGATCATGTGCTAGGGGTTGGGCTTCAAGAATTGGGTTTTTAGCTTCGCGCTGACGTGATTTTAAGCGTTAGCTGAAGAAGGGCGGACAATGGCTTGGAACTACTTGATTGCGTAGTGCCTTCACGGTCCTTTGCCGTTTCACAAGTCCTTCGCGTCATGCCCGAATTCGACATTCTTAGGGTTCAGCGAGACCTTGCACTGCAAAAACTAGGGCCATGCAGGGCATAAGCCCACGACGCCCAGCCCCCGCTTAGCTGTTGCACTATCGATGCGGGAGTGAGCTGCAACCAGATGCTACGATGCCTCTTGTTAGGTAAGCCGAGAAAGCAAGACCTATCAGCTGTTAAGATTCCAAATACTCGGGCAGAAATCAAATACCGTTCCCAGGAGCAGCAGCAGGGGGAGGCAGCGACGGCACCGACGGCAAGGCCAAGAAACAAAGGAGGCTGGCACAGCATCTTTGTCCGGTCGAAAGTCTTGTCGCTCGGGTTTTCGGGTGCGTCAGCTGGAAACATGGGTTGTTCAACTTCTAAAGCACTTTCTGTTTGGATGAAGTCGAGTGGCTCAAGGGGCTTAAGTGTTTGGGCCCTTAGACTGACAGTGCCTACTGACTGGTTCAAAGAAATTCAACAAACAAACGGGGTCTTGCTTCAGGCTGGGTTTAGGCTGTTTGTAGCATCACGTTCATCTGTGCGCTGCGACAGGAAGGTCCCAAAGACGCCACCTGGCTTCCCCAAGCAGCAGCGGCCTCGCTTACCGAAGCGTGCTTGGAGGGATCTGCCAGCAACCGTTGGAAACAGCTTTGGCAAATTTGAAGGCTTTCTTGGACAAGGGTGTAGTCCAAAGTATTCCAAAGTGACACGTCGTGTTTCCTTAAACTCTCATTTGCAAGCTGGCCCCAAAGATGCGCGATAGTGCTGAGCACGTCATCAAGCTAGACCCCGCCGCCGAACCTTGAAGCTAAGAGTGCCGGACGCTGGATCCGAAATCCAGTGCGCGAAATGAGGCCGGTGCGGACCCCTTATTCCCTCTTCTGCCAGGAGCACAAGGCCAAACCGGCCGAGCTCACGGCAGTTTCCGTTGTGTTGGGTATGAGAGGGTTCTCGATTCCTCTGCGTTTCTTTGAGGCGGCCGTTGCCGCAAGGCTGTCCCAGGAGAAGGAGGGGGAAGCGACCGTCGGTGAAGGCCCTCAATTTTTTGAGGGGCCTTTGGCACACTTTGTGCAGGCCTTGGATACCTTGATGACCCCAGATCCTGTGGAAAACCTGCCGCAGAGAACATAGAAAGCTTTACGGTGAGGTCAAGGCTTTGGGTGGGGGGCTTGTTGGACAAGAGTGGCCGCATTCCTTCTGAGCATCTCCTCAGGAGCAGAAGAGTTGTGCCGACATGACAAATTCATGACAAGTACATGATAATACATGATACCAGATGGCGGTCTCGGATGCCGAGGGTCTTAAGCAATGAAACGAGCCTGGAAAGACCTTGGAAAGACGACTACCAACTCCCAGCGCCTTCAGGTGGATCAGAGCAGCAAACTTGTCAGGCAACGAAGGCCGACCGCACGCGGGCTTCGGCATGTTGATTGAGTGCAAGTCGGTTTAAACATCAACATTTCAGGTCTAGGGGGTCTAGGGTGCTATGTATGTTTTGTGGCTGGAACCCAAAATCCTGGAGGCCGGTGCTGCAGACTGCAGGTTGAACGGTTGACCGAAAAAGCAAGGAAAAGGGGGCTCTGAGACTCAGCACCCATCTCAAAGTGACCCCTAGGTGAGGATTATCCAGCCGATCACAGAAATCAAAAGCAATTGGCACGCCTGTGGCCTTTCCGGATAACATAGTTGGATCCGCTAGCTTTGCCCATGCTAAGCGGGTGCTTGGAGGGAAGTCGCATGCAGCGCAAGGAGTTTAAGCCGACAACGCGTGCAACGCAAACCCCCTGGAAGTCTTCTTAGGTACCCTGAACCGATGGTTCTCCAGATCTCGGCCATTCGCAGAATCCTCAATAGGCTAAGACGAAGATATGCTAAGCTAGGTGCCATACTTGTAATCTTGCAATTGGGGGTTTGAAAATCCCAAGCCCAAGGCTTATCGCAGTATTCCGCAGCTTCAACTCGCGATGCTTTAGGGGCTACTTAGAGCAACCTTTTTTGCAGTGCATACTCAACTCCTTCTGCTCCCTAACCCTACCCAATCACAAAGCTCCAACATGAGAAAGAAAACAAAAAGAAAACACCAAGTCCAGGGCAAGCGGAAAGGAGCCACCGCCTGAAGCCCGGCATCAGATGTAGTATGTCGTCTCGACTCGTCGTGGTGCTTCTCCCGGCTACTCTCCCACAATGGCTGTCAGGTTCAGTTTTTCTCTCCAAAACCGAGGTTTGGCCTTACTCAAGATGCTTGAACCCTTCAACACTTTGGTATTCTTTTTTTGACCACTATGGTATTGGCTGTCAAAAACGGACAGCGAACAGGCGTGCCAGTTGAGGAGTCTGGTGACGGGCTTGTCGCAAAGTTGTGTGTTAGAGGTAGGCCAGGTAGGCATTGCCACAGAGCTGTCGATCCTGGAAACATGGACGAAGGGCTGAAGTTTGCAAGGTATCATCCGAACTACTCTCTCGTCAAGGGGGCAAGTACTGTACCTAAGGGCTGTCTTGATTCTGCGAGACCCGTTTTTCTGCGCTCAACTGCACTTGCTTCGGCTAGATGGTGTAAACGGACATGATCAGCTAAGAGCACACGCTCACGCTTCAGGCTTGAACCCCCTGAGCCATGAACCCTGAGCTTTGATGGAGGTCCTGGCCGAGCTGAGGAAGGCCTGGGGTGAGCTCTCAGCTGAGGAGCCGTCACGGGGAATGAGGGGATTTGTGTGTGAGCATCCAGATCTTCCAGCAGCTGTGGGATACCGTGGCTGAAGTCATGCATGTTCGTGCGCCACAGGTAGCAGAGTTTGCAGCCCTCTTGCATCGGATGTCTAGAGACCACTACCAACCATGACAAATGCATGGCCGCAGTAAGTGTATAGTTTATAGTATTTGCTGTGTGTGTGTGTGTGTGCCTGTGTGCCTGTGTGCCTGCGTGCCTGCGTGCCTGCGTGCCTGCGTGCGTGCGTGCGTCCGTGCGTGCATGCAAGCGTGCAAGCGTGCAAGCGTGGGTGTGTGTGTGTGTGTGTTCTGCTGCATGTTTCTTCCCTGCATATGGGCTTGCTTCAACCAAAAAAAAAACCTCTTCGGCTGAGATTCGGCCATGCCCTCACCGAAAAATCCTCATTTTCCTGAGGGCTAGGATCGGCCTTCAGCCCTCTTCCGGTCCAAACCAAGACAAGGATGCGCTCTCTCTGTCTTCAGGGACTTTAGGGTTTTGCGTTCAATTAGAGACTTCAGGCCACGGCTGTCTTGGGGCTGCTCCAAGTCGCCACAGCAGCCATTCTGTCCTCTAGGGAGTCCCTGTCTCTTCCCTGAACAGGTTTCGAGAAGGCATCTGGGAGATGCTGGGAGATTTGGAAAGAGTTCGGGTTTCGGAGCAGGCAGTGAGGCTTAGGAGACTGATCATTTGATCCTGTTGGCGTTGCGAGAAGTTTCGGTCCATTTGACAAGGAGGTCCGCCAGTACTCTGTGCGGGCGGCAGAGGACACCTGCCGGCAAGCTTCGGATTGGGTTCGAGCGGGTAATCGGAAGTGGCTGTTGGCATGCTTATGTTGCACTGCTAACATTGTACATTGTTGTCACACTTTTGCTCGAGCATGTCGTGCACAGAGACGGATTGACTCTGGGTTTGTTCGTTTTTTTGTGAGCCCAGTAATTGGCAGGGTCGCCAGTGAATTAAGGCTTCCCCATGAACATCACGAATCCCAATAAATTTCCAAATCGTGGAATCCCTGAAGCCCTATATATTTCCAATACCCCCAGATTCAGTTCGGTGCACTCCCCGACTTCCTATCCCAGCCGTTCAAGCCTGAAACGAGGACCAGGAGCGGTTCCGGCAGGAGCTCGAGGCCTTCTGTGGAGGTTCATGTTGGGGATCGGGGATCAGAGTGAATGCAGAGGCGTTGCAGGCTTGCCAGCGCGACTTATTCCGCCTGCTGTGTTTCCAGCGTGACATGCTCGGATTTCGTGGTAGGCGTAGCAGTTATGAAAGGTGCGCGCTTTGGGGGTCTTCTGAAACCACTTGGCTTTCACTGCTGGTTGTGTTTTCGGGATGGCTTTGACGCGGAGGATTGTGGGATTGCACAGCTTTTTAGTTTCAGGAAGTCACGTCCAGGATTTCCGGACTCGAGGTGGATGATTTTATGATTGCATTTGTGTTTGTTTGGGCGTTATTTGCGGGATTGAGGTTGAGGATTTTGGGTGATCACTGCTTTCTGTGCCTCAAAGAGGCAGTTGCAAAGACACACGTTTTATATGGCACGAAGTACTGGTGGACGGTTTGTTCACTCTAGACGATACTGTGAACCATCAGAAACCAAAACCGACACTTCGTGTTGCACTACTTCAGGGTGCCGGGATGTGAAGACGGCGTGACTGCATCGCACGGAGTGGACGTATTGAACCCCTCCCCCCCTCCCCGACCTTCCCCCCCCCCTTCAACCAAGATCACAGGAAAAGAGCGGTTTACGCAGAGCATTTCGAGCCCAAAGCCCTCTAAGTCATTCTGCCCGTCATAGTCGAAACTGTTTTGAGGTCTGGCAGGCGGATCCCGCCAACCAGTCCATCGATGAGTCGGTAGTCCAGGCCCAGGGCATCCTTGCTGGGCCATTCGGGCTTCGAGAACACTTCGGGCTTGACACTTTTGACACTTTTCCAGGCCTGAACGGTTTTGGTCTATAGCGTTTCGAGGCGGTGAGAGGAGATGAGCGCAGTTCAAGAAAACCGTCAGAAAGCCGTAAGAAAGCCTGCTGCCGGGACTTAATTACATCATCACCGCTGACACCTCAAGCCGAGAAAAGCAGACGCTCGCAGGAGGCGCTCAAGCTGGCGGGTAGAACCCATGGCGCGGACCCAATGGAGACTGTTGGGACTTGCAGAGTGAAAGACTGAGGCAGGTTCCAAACCCTAATCTATTGAGGGCTGACCTTTGAGGTTGCCGCCATGTTTGGCTTGAGGATTGCTTGTGGATATTTCGGCCGAACCCCGTAACTTCAAGCAGTAGCATGGGCCGTCAAGTGCTGGCTTAGGGTTTCTGGGGCACGTTCGCAGGTTAGACATGGTTAGACTTGCAATCTGGCCTTGGAGGCTTGGAGGCTTGGAGGCTTGGGGCTGAGGAGAGGGGTTAAAGTTTGGAATTGTAAAGCTGGACGGAGGAATACCCCCCTGCCGCGAGCCATTCTAAGCCGAGGGGCCCAAGCCTCCACTTTGACCCCAAATGCTTGGAACAGGTCACGTGGACGCTCCCACCCTGCTCACTGCCACCTTTGAGATTGCCGCCCCAGGTGGTCTGGCGGCGAAAACGAGGCTACCCAAACGAGATCCCAGGACAGCCCGGGATAAAATGATAAGTTGCTACGGGGTCTAATGCGGGACAGCTGAGAATCCATTTCGCTCCTCTTTTCGTGACCCCACAACCCTGTGGTTGAAGATTGCGAACTACCGGCTTTGTAGCAATAGCCTTCTCATATCTTCATCTGCCATCTGCCGAGCTCGCAGCAAAGCTCAATGCGCACTTCTTCCCCACTTTCCTTTTCCATCTCTCTCGGTCCTTTGCACCTTGGGTTTGTAGGGCCTTTGGTGTTCTATCTCGTGACTGCGAGCTTAATTTGCGGCCACCTGGGAATCTCTGGAGATGATTGCATGTGCATTTCTTTCGTTCGTGAGACCCACGCGCTGCCTCTAACCACCTACGCGCATATGTTGTGTGCAGGTACAGAACCAACGGGATTGGCTCTACTCTACAGCAATGCGCTCCGAAATTCGTAAGATTTCTTCCGAACCCGAAATTCACCAGTACCCAAGCAACTGCAACGGGCATCAAGGGGGCACACTGCATATAACAGGAGATGATCAATACAGCCTAACCCTCCTCCTCACGTACAATGTTCTTCTCTCCCCCGCTAGCTGCGCCGACTTCCTAGAGCGGCCAGCGGCAGCCTCAGGGCTGCGCGCAGGGATGTTGGTGCGCTCGCATCGACTGAACTTGACAGTGTTTAGGGCTGTGGTTTGGGTTAAGTTAGTTGGACACAGTTTATGCCTTACAGCAGCTTGAAAACCGCATGATTCTCAAGCGGCTAAGAAATCTTCGAGCTTGGTTGACTAAACACTGACCAACCACGAATGATGCGTAGCCCCTTTCTCTTGCCAAGAACCCACACGCCACACGCACACGGAAAGAAGCTTGAATCACCCCCTAGAATATTTCTACTATGTTTGTTCTATGCGGGCCGGGACATCTGAGGCTGCGGACACGATGTGGGGAACTCTCACGGAGCTGCAGACTCTGGCGACGCAGGATGGTGCTGGCTATTGCACACACAAGAAAGATTGTTGCTGCAAGAAACCCTGCACCACTTTCTACTAAGCACCACCACTCGCCCTCGCGCCGCACCGCAAGGGCAAGAAGCAGCGTGCTGCCGCAGAGGCGCTGAGTGCAAGGTGGGGCGTTTTTGGCAGCTATGTTCATTGCTTTGCATCGTTGCATGTGGTCTTGTTTGGCAGGCGCTAGGTGAACTAGGGTTGAGAAGCCGGCTTTTGACAGCCGCAGGCAGTGTTTTCACTTTGACATGGCACGTCCTGCCAAGCAAGGGGAGGGTCGGAACATAGGGATCCATGGTGCGAGGTTTCGGGGAGGGGGTGGGGGTTTGCTGCAAGACATATAAGACATGTAAGAAGACAGATAGGACAGCAATCGCACGAGACATCACCGAAGACATCACAAGATCTTTGGAAGGCAGCAAGTCGCCGACTCTCAGGGCCACGAGGCTGGGCAGCAGGGCAGAGAGCAGCTTTACTTGCTGAACAGTTTGACTTCGACACAAAGAGCGGATGGTTGGAGTCTTAAGGTGTCTCAATATCCGTTTCAAGGAAGTCACAAAGCAAGATCGCAAGAATGCAAGGGTTTCGGCAAGTAGGCCCTGCCAGTTTCCAGATGTTCAGTCGTTCCACTTGAAGTGAAACCATGTGCAACAACAAGGTGGAACGAGGGCTGGTTGTAGCGACTTCGCTTGTACTGCGGGATTCGCCCTTTCTTCCGGACTTGCGCTTCACTCAACATGGCACACACAGTTGAAGATGTGAGGAAGTCAGGGGCGAGCCAGATCGATTTCGTTGCAACATAGGTGACATCACCCAAAGCGAAAGTAGACCGGCCACTTTCAGGCCACAAGTTAGAGCTTTAGAGCTGCTCTCGACTGTCGCTGTGTTCATGGGTTTGGGGGTCTCGATTTTGAGATTTTTTGAGACTCCAATCCTCGGCATTCGAGGCCTCGCCGTAGTCCCAAAGCCAGCTTTAGAGTTCTCATATGCCCCCCCCCCCCCCCGCCCCACGCCCCTTTCCCCCACAGAGACAGATGCTGAAGACCTGAAAACAAGCCTTCTTCCGCGCGCTCTGGCAACTTCATCCAGCCGCGATACACCCTGAACACCCGCCCTGCAAGGCTTTGGCTTTGCCACCGACAGAGGCCGTGTCAATCTTTGCAAGCTGCTCCGTTCACAGATTCCCGCACCCCACACATGGGTTTGGGCGACAAGGCTCGGGCCTTGCATAGCTTGTGTGACTTCGGGAATCTGAGCATGGGGAATGAAGCAAAGCACGAAACCCACCTGGGGTCGTTGTGGGCTTGAGAGGGTTTAGGGTTTAGAGGTGTTTAGAGTCTAGATGTTTCAGTCCAACGATGCGTGCAAGAATGTCTGCAAATGGGGCTTCGACGAGTACACGAGCTCCAGCTTCTAGGGTTATTGAAGACATACTTAACTCTTTACTTCTTGCCACCTTACTCGACCTAAGCCCACATGACCTAGCATTTAAATATCCTGCCTCCAAGAAGCCATAGAGGACCAAGCACCCGCAGACGTCGACGATCTCCTCGGTGATCTCCTATCGGTTGGGGCCTAACCATGGAGTTTGAGTGTGTTCAGGAGTTCGGGGCGGTCGTCTTTAATTTTGGAGCCTGTGAGTCTTGTCTTCTCGCCTGACTGTTCAAAGGCGCGGCACCGCACCCGTTGAGATGGGCTCTTCTTTCATCCCCCCCGGTCAGTGTATCTCTTTAACTTCGATAAGCCTTCCATTATCCTACATGCTCAAGCCTAAGCCCGTCAGCCCCTTTGGCCCATATGCCCAGACCTTGCAGAGCTTCACGCCCCAAACCCTCAAACCAAGCCATGCTGCACAGGATGGGCTGTCATCTGTAAAACGAGAGGGAACTTGGTTTACCATGCTTTCAAGCGAGACCACAAGGGTCCTGGACTATGGATAGGGTCTTCAGGGAGTTAGGTCACCAGTGTTTTGTAGCATTCCTCACACGCGCACTCTGGACACAAGGTTGAAGCAGAGCAAGCACAAACTGCTGCGGAGGCCGGAGTCAGGGTTCTACATGAACCCCGAAACCAAAAAGATATGGGGGGCTTGATCTATACATTTTGGGACCTTTTCTAGGTTCTACTCGTAGTACCCCAAGCAATCCGGAGGAGACCCATCATAGAGTTAGAGGCCTGAAGAAAAGGCCCACAAGTCACAACTGCCCATCCGAAATCCGTCATGAGTGAGTGAGGCTGCGAAAGGCTGCCCGTGACTTGTGGGGCGCCTCCGAAGCTCCAAGTCCCTAGAAATTATTCCCCAGATCCGCCAGATCCCTGAATGGGTGCACTCCGTCCGAGGGAGCCTTCGGCAATCTGGAGGTGGGTCCCTGCAGAGCATGGCCTCGGGGGAAGTCGGGGAGGAAGCGCGAAAGAATGAATTCTCCGAGCATTCCAGCCTTTGGCGGCCTTTGCTTGGCGAAAATTAAATAAGGTGACTTAGGTCGGAGAGAAGCGCCCCAATTTAAGCCGTGCCCAACCGCCCAAGAAAACATTTTCAGAGCATCGGACGTTAGAAGGCTGCGAGGCTTCGTTATTTCAGTAGCGCCCCCCGAGCGAGAGGCGAGAGAAGGTCGAAGGCCCAAACACAGAATTCTTTCCCAAGGGGTCCCCAGCACTTAAAACAGGGCCCGGTTTCAGAGAGGAGTCCCAGGCATTTTCAGACTCAGACCTTAAGGTTCCTATTCGAGTAGCCTTCAACCCTATATCTCGTCTGTGTGCTCTCTCCCTTTCTTTCCGGCCTGTCCGTCTGCCTGCCTGCCCTAGGCCACTCGTCCTTGTAGGCCACATGCATGGAATTCCTTGTCGTGCTACAATTCATGATTTTGGATTCTGGGCGAAGGGCTTTGGACTACCTAGAGCGGAGAAAGTTGCTCACAAGCCTCGGATTTGGATTTGGGTCATCAGGCTTGGGATTTATCCTTTGTCCTACATGCTCTTGTTTTGCAACATTCACGATGGCTCAAGCAAGGAAGTGCCACTGCACAAATTTGGTAAGTTTACAGGAACGCACACCGACTTGAGTTGCATTCGCAAGCACGCGGACTGACTGGCTCCTTTGCCTGTGCAACTTCCATTCTTTGAGCACTCGGACAGTGCCTACGCACATTCTGTGGGCAGCTCAGTCGACCTGAATCGGTCCATTACCCAGCCCTGCAAGTGTTCCAATCAACAGTTTCCGAAGTGCATGGGGCGTTGTTTCAGGGATGCACTAACCTGACCTGACCCGGAGTGGACACCAAACAGCGTTGTTCAAAAGAATGCGGGACCGAATCGGGCTTGCCATGAATGAGTTCGGAGTTCGCCTTGACATCGTCCATGTCCAATTAGCAGTCCCAATCTCTGAATACCCCAATCTTGTAAACCCAAGCCAACGCCCATGAGGAGTTGTCACGATGTGTGCAAAGTCAAAGACCAACGGTCTCGTGGAGAAGAGCCGGGACAACTCCCCAGAGGCAAAGCTGGGGGTGGTCATTTTTCATCTAGGCATTTGTTCTGGAATACTTGCTGTTGCAAAAGTTTCGTCTCCTCAATACTTCAGTAGCCACTTTGTGCGACTGACTATTCGCTTTTGCCAATGACCTTCACGTAGATGCCCAAGAGCCACCCAGGCTTGGGTTGAATTGGGTTGAGTTGCAGCGTCCAGGCCCGAGGAGAGGAAGTCCTGGCGTTCCAGCTTCAAAAGCTCGTGGCCGGCTCAAGCCATCTTCAGGCGAATGCAAATTTGCATTGCTGAACTGAAGTCTAGGAGTTGGGATTGAGGTTGTTGCCGTGATGAGTATGTGAACAGGACAAACTTACCTCGACAACCGACCCCACCCAACGTGACCCCAATCCCAATCACAAATCCCGAAAATTGGGATCCCGCAAAAACACACTGTCCTGGCAGAAAAGCCTTTGTAATAGGAGATCCCCGCACAGGTCCACGCCCAGGCCTCGCTTAAGTTCCTCCTCCGAAAGAAGATGCGCCAAGCGCGGGCCGAGGCCCATTGCTTCGGAAGAATGTAGGCCTTGAAGGCCTCAAAGTGTGTGTAAAGGTCAATGCATCGGTGTTGGTCATCTGAAGGTGCGGCACCAGATTTAGGGATTCAGAGGGACCATAGGTCAAATTGCTAAAGGCGAAAAAGGTCGAGTGCCGACCTACGATCTTATGTGCGTTTTCCTCCTTCTTTCGCTTGGTTGGAGGTCTCCTGATCCTATAGTGGTTCAAAAAGGTTCCACAGGCCGCAACAAGCCGACATCCGGCACAAGCTTGCAGCTAGCCGAGATTTCCGGAGCCACTCCTTCATAAGCCATCAGAAACAAGACCTTGCAAGGAAGCCCAACCTGAAAGGCTTCTCGACCCTAAACAAAAAGAAGAAGACCCCAAGCCACGAAGCCAACATCACATTACAAAACATGTTGAGTTGCAAAAGCCGTCGGCCTGTCGGCCCCAATTAGAACGTTAGGTTCCTGAATGTCCAGCCGGAGCCCCAGGTCGACACGCCAAAAAGCCCTGGCTCAAAGGCCCCATCCACGCCGACACCGCTGCCGCTGCCGAAAGGATTGCAGGAGCCAGGGTTCGAGGATAGGCCTGCTTAGACATCATGACCTCGGCATTTAGGAGTGCGCCCTTGCTCTGCTTGTGGCTGGGTTCTGGGCCCGACAAGGAAAGCTCCAAATGTGAGATCGCGAGCTGCCACTAGCCGCACTAGCCCTTCTCGGGGCTGCAAAGAACAGAAGACAACCCGAACACATAGTCTACAGCCTCCCATGCGAACGTGTCATCTGGCCTGTCGAGCTTGCCGATGACTCCGATGATCCGGTAAACAGAACTGGGGAAACTGAATGATCGATCCCGAGACATGTACAGCCCCAAAAAATCGCATCAAAAGCAAGAAGGAGCAAGACAGCGGGCTGGAGACGGAGACCCACTCCTTCAATCGGTGCCCGGGCGATTTTTTCTTAGGGCTCTTTCTGGTTTAGGATTCAGGTCCATCTTCTCTGAGAACCATAGGGCCGAAGATGGTGAGTGCAGGCGCGTAGTCTCTGGAGCGCGCCACGGCAGCTCAGAGAAAAGGCACCATTCTTCAATCCCAAACCATTCTAAACCAAATCCTATGTCTTAAACAGAGGCAGCGCATAAGCCAGCGTTGGTTGAGGCAGATTTCGGCCCCAGCTGCCATCAACCAAGAGCTCAGTTTGGCTGAAGCCCTCAAGAAGGCGCTGGGCTTTGGGCTTTGGGCTTTGGGCTTTGGGATGGTTTGAGGTGTTTTTTTTTTCATGTTGTTTTTGGCATCTGCAGCTGCTCAGCTAGTACTTTGCTGTCGTAGATTTTTTGGGGGTTTGCAATGTAGGGGAGTTCCAGCAAGAAGAAGCCGAAGTATCCGAGACCCCACCCCTGTCGTGCCTTCACTCCAGGCCGCTTAGGGTCACCAAAGGGGGGTGAGGGTGAGAAGACTTTGTTGGGCTTCTTTCGGAATATGAGCTCAGCACCTGGACAGACGGATGAGAAGAACGCTAAGAAGAAGGGCGTGCAGGATGATTCGCAGGAGCCCGTCATTCAGGAGCCTCGGGTGTGGAAAGCAAAGGGTGGCTTCGGACATCAAGCTTAGACCCATGGCTCCAAGCTGCACATGCTCAACACCATCAACACCAAATGCAGGTGCAAATACGGACATGAAGGAGCTTGCAGCACCAGATAGGAGGGCTATGTTGGGCCGAGGTTGTAGACGATGTTCTTACCGACTGCTTGCTTACAGTACGACCTAGCCTCTCCAAGCGCATCCTATATAGCGGTAACTTGATCATCATCTCGGGATGCTGTCGCCATCAGATCCATCCCACGAATTACTTCCATCATTCCGAGTTTGTTCATCGTGCCGGTGAGAAGGCAGGGACTTATACATCGCTGGTCACGCTAGTCCACATGAGGGAAGCTGTGTCTGAAGGTGGTGTGGTGGCACGAAAACGTGAAGCAGTGAATGAGCGGACACACGCACATAGTGAAAAGTTATAGAGGATTTGCAGGGCTTAAACCTCAACACGATGTAGTTAAACGGCGGGCCTCATTCTAGGGCTAGAGCTTTAGCCAATGTACCTCCCTTGCGCTTGCATGCATTGGCACCCTTATGTTTGTGGCAGCACAATCCTTTGAGGACATGCCCAAGATGCGTTCCCACCTTAGCAGCCTCTGCATGCGCAGAGCCGGCTGGTCAGATTGAGCCTCAAACCACCAACTCCCGAAGCCTGAACCTCAAAAGCCACTTTAGCCGCTACATTTGTAGTAATCCTGAAGTGCTAGTCGCTGATAGACTCCAAAACCCTCAGACCTCCTCGAATCAGCGAGCTGCTGAAGGTCGCGAAGCGAAGAGCTCCGTTCTCTTCCCGCATGCAAGCACTTACCCAGGCAGGGTTTTCTGCATTCGGCTCAGAAGAAAGAGATCCAAGAGAACCTGTTCCGTGTTCAGGCCGCTGAGGATGTTCAGCCCATGCTTTCCTGTTCATGACATGTTTTGCGTTGGTTTACTTATATATGTATATATATATATATGGTCACCACCCCCCCCCCCCGCCCCCCCATGATCTAGGTTTTTCTTTGTCCCTATAAAAACCCCTCGTCAATATTGTTTAAAATGACATGCTGGCTATGTCAGGCGATGTGCTGTTTTTGCAAGTCTAATCGTATGTGAGAAAACCTGTGAATAGTGAAAAACGTGTGTGTTTAGCACTACTCGCACATCATCACCTACAAAAACACCGAAAAAAACGTGCGAACATGCAATTTAGTGAACATGTGTGTGAATTATTTGCATAGGACGGGCTTATAAACACAGAATTGTATGCAAAAAGCACCTTTTTTGCAAAATTTGCTTTAAAAAAATCAAAAAAACTCAAAACCATGGAGCCGGGAGGCCGCCTGTTTTGGATTTTGTGGTGTTCTCGAGGTTTTTCTTTTTTTTGGGAAATCCAAAAAAACACATGTGTTTTTGTTGGGTACTTGTTCCTGGCCTCAAAAATAGAAACCACATGGTTGTTTTTGGATTTTCATTCAAAATCCAAAAAGCCCTCGTGTTTTTTTGGATTTTCAACCCCCTTGAGAGTCACATCAAAGAAAACACATGGTTTGTTTTTCATTTTTCAGAAAAAGCCGAGAAAACCACCAAATCCAAAAAAGGCGGCCTTCCGGCTCCATGGTTTTGAGTTTTTGAGTTTTTGGATTCTTGGATTTTGGGATTGTTAGCAAGTTTTGCAAAATTGCTTTTCTTATATACAGCATGTGTGTTGTTATAAGTTGTTTCTTTTAGTGTGACTGCCTTGCACACACACAGCAAAAACACACAAACACACCCGCCCTTTCGTTTTAATGCAAATTCAGCCTGTTCGGTATGTAGGGCGTGGCGTTAACATGTAAAGTTCCATTAGATTTATTAACGAATGAGGCGTAGAAGAGGATGTCTTGGGATGTGGCGTCTTAATATAAAAAGCAATATTAAAAGATATTGAGTTTAAGAGAGGGTTTCTTAGGGTGTGTTTCTGAGGATGTGGACCTGCAATTCTATTAATTATGAGTGGGGCTTAAAAGAGGATGTCTTGGGGTGTGGCCTCTTGATTTGAAATCCTATTTAAGTGGAATCACAAACGAAGTCCAGATGAGGATTTCTGAGGGTGTGGTGTTTTCGTGGAAACCTCAAATAACATTTCATAACGAAGCGGGGCCAGAGGAGAATTTCAGACTAATTCCAAAGAGGTAATAACGAATGAGGCTTAGAAGGCTTAGAAGGGCGTGGCCTCTTAATATGTTTTTTGTTTTACTTGGTTTGTTTTTACGAACGAAGCTGTGGCTTTGTCATACACAAGGCTATTGAGCCTATTGACATTTCATTAAGAGGCCCCAGAAGAGGATTTCATAGGGTGTGGCTGTTAAATATGGAATTGTAAGTGCATTTAAATGCGCATGGGGGCTCAGAAGATGATATAAACGGTCAAAAAGTTACATACGAACCTAGCCTAGATCAGAACTTCTTAGGGTGTGGGCTTCTTACCTAGAACTATAAACTTCTTATGGGATTCTGTTACGAACAGGCCCCAGAATGGTGTGGTTTTATCATACAAGCATCTAGGCAAATCCAAAATAAGTCCAATCACAAACGAAGGTCTGATGAAGATTTCTTGGGGTGTGGCTTTATAGTACAGACTTCTAATTAATCTTCATTACAAATAGGGGCCAGACAGGGATTTCATAGGGTGTGGTCTGCAATATCAAATTCTAACTCGGTTTCATTGCGAGGAGGATGTCCTGGGCCTCTTAATATACACTTGCTTTACTTGGGTTTTATTACGAACGAAGCCCAGAAGAGGACTTCTTAGGGTGTGGGTTTACAATACCAAATCAAATTACGTTTCAGTTCATTACGAATGGGGCCAGAGGAGGGTTTCATAGGGTGTGGGAAAAACATAAAATTCTAAATTGGTATTAACCAATGAGGCTTAGAAGAGGATGTCTTGGGGCTGGGCCTCTTAGTATGTTTTTTTCTTGGGTTAATTACGAACGAAGCTGTGGCTTTGTCATGCACAAGTCTACTGAATTTTCATTCAGAGGGCCCAGAAGAGGATTTCATAGGGTGTGGCCTGTAAGTATAGAATTCTTTTCCTAGGATGTGGGTTTCTTATATAGAAGCAGTTTTTCAATAAACTAAGAAGGATGCCCAGATGAGGATTTCTGAGGCTGTAACCTCTGCAAACAAAGTTCTTGTGAGATTTTGTTACGGACAGGCAGGCCCCAGAAGAGGATTTTATAGGGTGCGGCTGTTAATAGGCAAATTTAGATTTCTAAATAAATTGCACTACGAATGAGGTTCTCAGAGGGTGTGGCCTTTAATATACATTCCGAATTAGGTTTAAATCTCGCTTTGATGTGCTCGAAAGGCCCTCCGACCTAGATCATGGGGGGGGGGGGGGGGGGGTGAGCATATATATGTATATATGCATATATATATATATGTGGGCTCTTGCCTAGTTGCTGCGAATGCTAGTTCTATAGAAGTCATGCGAGTCGTACTTGAAAGGCCCGAGTGACCAGATGTATTACAAACTGGCACTTAGCTTGGCATCACGTGCAGGATGTGGGCGGCAGCTGCTTGGCCATCAATCAACATGCTTCCAGGGCCCTGACCGTCACAAATCATATGCACCCTGTGGCGAAAACCCCGAGATCTTGAACCCTTACTGCAACTTAATTAGAGCTACACCTGTTCTTAGGGCCTAAGCGTCTGACGGGCCGTGCCTTCCTCATGTTCAGGGCCTTCCTAAATAGCGAAGGCTCACATGTTGCCAGGCGCTTTGCACCTTCAGTGTTTGTCGTGCTCGTTACGAAGCTTGTTATTGACTGATATGCAGAAACATATGCTAAAGCCCTGTGGCCAAACCCATCGCCCACAACACCTTGGGCTTAGGGGTTAAAGTTGAGGGGCTCGCCACCGAACTTCAAGCCTAAACCCAGCCGCCCCGTTTTGTTGATGTCCCGTACCTAGGCTGCCGGCTTTTTGGCCAGACTACGTCCTGCAGTTGTTCCAAAACGTGCGCCCTGACCTCAGCTTGCAATGCAGTTCAGGGGTTCTGCCCCCACGTAAAATGCTAAGTGCTGCATCCAACCAGGTCTCTTTCCGTTTGCTGGCACTTCGTAGCCGAAGTTTCTGGCTTCAGCTTGTTAACATGTAGTGAACAGGCGTGAAGTCGTGTGTTTTCTACGAAGCTTACATGGATGCACACGATGTCGACGCCCTCTAGCGCCACTCTGACTTTCTGGCTGCCGTGCCGGGCCAGGTCGCGAGCAGATGCCACCGGTGTCTCCAGCAGATGCTGAGCCGCAATGTCTTTGAGATTCTGAGAATATATGAGAATGTGATTCTAAGGAATGGGATTTTGATCATGATGATTTGGGGACAAACGAAGGTCGGCGAAAATATTGAATCGTTTAGGTTTTGAACTCCATTTAAGCCGTGCATTTTTCGAATAATCGGAAATTCCTGAATCAAGTATGTGACATCGTAAGTGCAAAGACTCAATTGCATTGATGCTCGTCAAACAACACCACCTGTCATGTATTGTTCCTTAGGTGTTTCTGTTTGTGTTTTTTGTGATGATACGGTGTTGTTGAACGTGTCTGTGTTTTGCTCTTTGCGCTTGCCATTCAGAGCCGTGGGAGGGGAGATTTTGGGGAAGGTCACTGTTTCAGCTCCTCATTGTCAGCTCTAAAGCAGATGGGCTTACACCCTCCACTGGAAGCTCGAACCGCTCTCCTTGCTTGAGTGCGCTGCGCCGAGGAATGTGGCTTTCGGCTGCTCTGCGGCTCACACCAGATGCCCCACCCGCAGAAGGCACTCAGCCCTCAATGAAGCTACCGATCCCCCGCCCGGTAATGGACATGAAAATTTGAGGATTGAGGGCATGCAGGAATGCCGTTTGTTTGTTCCCCCATGCCTTTCTTCAAAGGTATCACCGCACGCAACAGTCACTCAAGGCTCTAGACCCTAGCCCTTCTTTCGGCAGCATGACATCGTGCTTGTCGTTTGAGGCATAATGGCAGTTCTGCGAAGAGCTTTCGCCATGGCTCAGGGAATTGGGAGAAGCTTATTTCATGAGATTTCATGAGCATTTCATGAGCATTTCTTCGTGCCACCGAAAACTGCCAAAGGGCCCCCATGCGACTGCTGGACGCGGCCCCATGTTGGAAACACTGTGACAACTCACCAGACCCTTTTCGTACCAGATCCAGTGCGTGATACGACAAGCAGATTCCAGCTTCGTCTTCCTTCCGCCAGGCCAGAGTGACAAGAGAAGTTTTCAGCCGAATGTACGAAACTCCGAAACTCGGGTTCAAGACGGTCAAGTGACTCGTCAAAGCGGCGTGTCCAACTAGAAGCTCGTAGGCAACGAGAACTCCTAACCTGACGCTTCCTTCTCTTGACCGCCTTTATGTTAGGTTCAAGTCGCATGGAATGGAATGCTAGCTGCCAGCTGAGTGAACTCAAATGTGTTACGTGCCTTGACGAGTCTTCTTGTCTGTTCTCGTACTAAGGCGTCACAAAACCCTCTGACATCCAATTTCAAGACCCCCTCTCCAGCGTTTGAGGCATCTTCGGGAGGCGAAGACAGCTTCTTCCTTTGTGCCAATGGCAGCGCTGCAGGCAGCCTCAACAGCTTCTCAAGAATGCTTGAGATAATGCAAGTAGCGGAGCAGCATCTAGAAGAGAGTAAATACAAAAGAGTAAGAAGAAGAAGGAGAAACAATATTTAATCTCGGATATCCCCTCAAGTTCCTTGGTTCCGCAGACTATCCAAGGCAGTGGCGCGCTGACAGCGCGGGGGGGAGAGGGGAAATTCCTAGAAAGAGCAGCTTTAACCGCAAGCCAAGACTCGGCCAAGTGTAGAGGTGAATTTATCAGAAATGAATTTCAATTCGAGTCGATTCGAACCCTTGAAAGCACTTCTGTTTGCACGGTCTTTAGGCGTCAGTTTGAGGTCCCCTTCAAGAAGATTTGTATCTTTCGGGTCTTGGGCTTCGACACTACAGCACTTTTGGGTTTAAGCGCAGTTTCCAGTCACCCAACCCCCCCCCCCCCCTCTTCCACCCCGCCAAAACTTCCAAAAGCCAAGATCCCCAGCCTCGACCTTGATCCCCGAATCCCAAACCTCTGATCCTTCCAAGCCCAGCAACCCTCCAAAAACTCAACACCCCCAGCAGGTGTTGCCGATGGTGTTGGAGAGTGGCAATGGCGATTTGGTCTCGACCCACGAGCGTTTGCAGATGAGCTCATGCAGCTCGTAGCTGATGGGGTTTTCGGCTTTTGGAAGGCTGCAGGGCATTGCAGGGCTTGTTGTTCGGTTCACGGTTGGGGATCTGGTTTGCCCGTTCCTGTGCGCACGCATTCTTTGAACCGGCCGCAATGTTCGCTTGCGTGTACAGGGCTTAGACTGATTGAGCTTTGCGCATCGGATTCGGATTTTGTGTGAGGTCCAAAGCTTGCTTCGTGGCTTCGGGCTCTGTGGAACCAGGGTCCGCAAGATTGTTTCAGGTTTAGACTTCGCAGATTACAGTCTCGGCAGGCAAGGCGCGCGCATCACCGGAGAGCAGACACAGTTCCAGGCTGACAAGCTCAAGCCCTGCTTTCCCCTTGGCTTTTGAGAAATGCCCGATGCTATGAAGGATGGTTTATCTTTAACTATGTCAAGCTTCCTCTTCTTCAGCTTAGAGCCTTGATAGCTTCAACTCTACGCAGAGGGTTGGCAAGAATTCCAGACCACCTGCTTCAAGGGGCCCAAAATGCATCCACGTAGTACTTGCGCTGCCTTGGTGAGCTGTGCATCCTGAGCCAGCCTGCTTCGAGGCTTTAAGGCTTTAAGTTGAGAAGGTCGAAAGCATGAGTCTTTGAGGAGTTGGGGCTCTAGGCTCTGGGGTATCTTGGTACTGGCAGTTTGTTTTTTTGCGCATGCTCCAAAAGAGCCAAGGAGCCACATCAAATGCCACATCCGGCCTGCAGTCTCGGACGTAGTGTCGAGAACACCCCGCTTCAGCCTCTCCAGTGGCCTAGATTCTGCTCAACCCTCCCGAAGCGGTGAACTCCAAGCCGAAAACCCAGAGCTTTAAAGACTGTATGTTTTTCCTTCCATGTTCTTGTCACTAGGGTGATCCTGGGGTGATCTTGGCTTGCAAGGCTGGCCTGGAAGCCGAAGCCCGAGCGAAGCTGATGCTGTCAGAGGGCTACAAGGCACGCGGCAGAGCTTTTTTGTACCTTTTTCTGTACCATGTTCTACCATTCTGGCGTTTCGGTTGTCTTCGGTCGTCGTGTTGTCTTGGGTCAACCACCAGTAGGGGGAGTCCTGCCAGAGATTTACAAGAGTCATCGTAGAGAGACATGAACACCAAACTTCAAAGTCCTGAGTATCATGGGGCCAATCATGCACATCAAGGCCTGACATAGGTTTCCTTCTTATAGAGCCCCAGTCGCGAAGCCCCATCGCCAGACCACGCACTCTTTTGGATCCGCGACCGCCCTTGTGGCGGCCCTGGATCCCACCGGCCAGCCGAAGCTGGGCGTCGCGTTCCCCGGCAAGACTGTGGGGGATCCTCGAGGTGAGGGGAGCAGGGGGGGGGGGGGGGTTGCTGTTTGAGTAGCACGTTAAGTAGGGTTTTAGCGACGTTTAGCCGGCGTCACGAAAGAATAACTAGCGGATTCGGTGGTCCTGAGAACCCGTGAACACTCAGAATCCACGAGCAACAAAGCAGTTTGGCGTTCGAGCTCACTCCCTGCAAGGAGCTCCGAGGAACATACGTTGCATTCTCATCCAAGTCTTGGTGGCAACATGCAGCCCTTCCCCTCCCGGAGACCTAAACCGAAGGCCTCCAGCCCCGCACCTGCACACTTTTGAATTTGAAGCCAATCTTCACCGACGAAAAGCAGTTCGTCTCAAGGTTGCTTGAGTGGTATGAAAACCCTACACTCTTGACCTTGCAGCCAAACGGCAACCACGTAAATTCTGAAGCTTAAACCGTGAGCATCTAAGCAATTTCCGCTGCAAAGGAATCTGGGTGACTCGGGGCTCAGGCGCGGTGTCGCAACTTTGAGAGCTTGTGAGAGCTTGAGGACGCTCGGAGTTAGGCGGGTATAGACGGTCAAGGACTTGAGAGTTCATTAGAGACACTAAGGCCGGGGGGTTCTCTCAGCCTCATCAGAGTTCGTGGACTGGGCAGCACTGACCTTGGAGCAAGCAAAGTTCGAAGGATGGGCAATCTTGTCACACTCCTCTCTCCTCACTCCTCGCTCCTCACTCCTCTCTCTCCCTCACACACTTGCAGCACGCAGTTACGCGCACACACACACAGACACACACACACAGACACACACACACACACACACACACCCACACACACACACACACGCCCACACTCTCTCACACACACACTCTCTCGCGCGCACACTCACACACTCTCAGTCTCACACTCAGTCTCACTCTCACTCAGACTCGTCTCACTTTCACTCTCACTCTCAGTCTCACCCTCACTCTCACTCATTAGCACGCACAGAGACACAGACACACGCACATACGCAAGCACACGAACGCGGGCGCACACACGCGCGCTCGCGTCGCCCGCCTGCACGCATGCACTCCATAACACCACACACACATAGCATACAGACAACAA
>CAJNDS010002767.1:0-47500 GCA_905221605.1 Symbiodinium natans | reverse complement strand
CGCTTAAGGCTTGGTACCGCAAGTGGCAGGACACTTCGGCGAAGACTCCCTTTGGTCACTGCGCGCGCAGCGCCGGACTCCAGCCGTGCGCCAAGGGTCTGTGAACCCTAAAACAGCAACCTCGGGTTACCCAAAAACCAAGAGACCCGTGCCTACTCAGGAACTCCGTCTCATTAGGCTTGGTGACTTCACTGCCCTAAGAGTTGTGCACGCGTGCATAGGCGCTGAGACGAGAAGTCGTCGCCCAGGCACATGGGCGGCAAGATGGATGACATCACCGTGGTGGTTGGGATGGTTGTGAAGGTCTGAGCCCATTGGGCAAGCCTGTGTCAATAAGCCAGAGCAAGAGGAAGGCACTGGGAATGCTGGACTCTCGAGGGGCTGCTTCGCTACTGCCTACATCTAAGTTAGCCCAAAGTCATAGGCTTTTCACGGCTTTCCATGCTGTTTTCTTGTGTTTGAGCACCCGCGTATGACAGTGACCCAAGCCACTGCGACCTGTTTGAAGAAGAAAAAGGGGTGCTCTTTGCAGGGCCGAGGTCTTTGGGAAGCACACTGGGAGTTTAGTTGAGACGGTGGTTGGTGGCTGACCCTTTCGGAGCAGCGATCCCAGCAAGAAGATCATACAACATGATCCTAGCCAGCTTATGCTCTGAGGATTACAGCAGCAATGATGTTAGTTTCCATCCGAATTCACGCGAGCACGGAGCTCCCTCTTTACGATGTGGATCTCTGTGCATCTTCCATCTGTACCGAGTGTGTTTGAGTGCTGGTTCATGCCCTATTGCGCTTGTAATTGGTGTGAGCCGACTAAATCTCGAAATCGTGACATCCCGGTTCGGTGACCAGGTGACCACATAAGTCACGATAATACTACAAGCCAAAACCTCGACCCTGAACCCTATATAATCTGGTGGCGCGCCTCAAGAAGACGCCAAGCAATGCTGGCCACGAGCCAGCACAGCCTGTGGATGTTGCATCCTGCCTGCTGGTCTGCGGAGGGGTTGTAATAAGGATCCAGGCAGGGTTGTTGCGATTTTCCTCAAAGTTTGCCCCTAGCCCGATCTTTTGCCTTCCTCGTCTTGTTCAAGAATGGCTTACAGCCCCCGATTCCTTGGGCCTCAAGGAAAGCACCTCTTTACCAAGCTGGATAGGTTGCTTCAGACATTTTACAGCTGTAGGGGTGTGTTCGGATTGCAGTTCCGGTTGTTGCTGAAGGTGGAGCGCAGGTTTGCTTGGCTTGCATGGCAGGATTGCATTGTATCTCGCGAAGGGAACTGAGTCGTAGTTGGCGCAGCTGGAATCTGATGTCTTCAGTTGACCACTGGTTGTGTGCCCTGGACAGCGCACCCACTGCTGCAGGGCTCTAGCTTTAGCATGTACATGAATCGGATTTCGTTTTGGGCTTCAGTGCTCTGGAGTGTTGCTTTGCCTTTCCAGTCGCGGCAGGGTTTGAGGCTTGAGGCTCAGGGCTTGGCCAGGGCTTGGAGTTTCGAGTGCACACTTCGAGCTAGCTAGCAGCTAGATCAAGTGGCGCTCAGGCTCATGCATTAACCTCCTAACATTAAAAGCTTTCTGAAGCCCGGTACTTAAAGTCGCATGCAGAACTCTTGGAAGTGTGCAGTCGGATCGAGTGCTAGATTCAACAACTAGAAACGGTTTTGGTTTGATACTGAACATGCACTTGCACATCTGCGAACCCAAGAAGCTCTGCCATCCACGTATTCGGGCTTAGGGTTGAGGGCAGTGGACCGCATGGTGTGGAAGTTTTTCCATGGGCTTGTCATACTTGTACTTTCCCTCCCCTTTCTGAATTATGATGATGGTCCTCAAATGCGCCCATAATGGACCGCCTCTCTGGCCCTGCACCTTCTTACTTGGAGAATTGGTTTCAATAGTTCTCGGTACCTCTACTATTCAAGGCTTGATAATTGCTGTATCGACTAAAGCCATATCTGACAGCCGAAGCCTTTCGTCCGGGCACTTCAATCAGCCGTCGCAGCTGTTGCCGATGCCTTCGGCTGCACTTGCTTTAGTATCAGACTTTGGAGTCATGTCATCTTTTCTCAAGGGTGCAAGACAAGAAGTTCAGGACGGAGTTCGAGCTCTCTTGAGGATCACCAGCAAGAATCGATGGAATTGACACTCTTTGTCTCCTGGCTTTTCATGTGCTGCAGCTGGTGGTCTGATGACCTGTGGTTTAGGGAGTTCAAAGCGATGGAAGAATGCTGGCACTGCTGAGGGGTCCGCCGCAGGTCTGCACACCCCCCTAAACAGCAAAACCTGTCGACTTTGAACCCGAGACACAAAGCGCCCAAAGTTTCAAAGAAACCATACACCCTTCTTCAGGCTCCAAGCTCGGATGGCCTTAGATATCCTGCAACACGATCGCAAGGACAGATAATGCAAAATTTACAATTGCGCTCTGTTAGCATATCGTCCGGTTCCCGAGAAGAGACCCTGGCAAAGCTCCATTGTTCGACCCGTCCGTCCCAGAAACTCTGCACAGCTCCAAGCCCGGAAGCAGTCCGGATGACTAAAGAGCCCAAGCCATCCTGCTTTCCGTGAGATTGTGCCAAAATGAAGTTAAGGCGTTCAACGAGTAGGCAGTTTCTGTTCACTTGGGCATTGGCGCTGAAACAACCCCCAGCCGAATACCAAGTTGAGGCCGTAAGAAACACGCTGGTCACAAGTCCAATCACGTGTAGTTTTGCTGGACCCGTTGCCTCTGCCAGCAGATTCACCGTAGCAGGCTTGGCCAGTTCTTAGTGCCAACCCCCCTTTGGCAGAAGTCCATGCAGCAGCGGCACTGGCGTTGCACTGTGTGAGCACTCAGGAATCAAGTGATAGGCAGGCCGGGTAGTGCTGCTTGGACCTTCCTTCTGAAAGCGCAGCGCAGCTGCCAGAGATTTTTTTATACGTGTACGAGAAGCGTCGAAGTGTATGGATTGGAAGTGTTCCCTCGCTTTCGATTCCATGAAGGGCATGAATCTAGCCAGGCCCGCAAGATCAGCTCTTGCTGGCAAGGTGGCCGTGTGACAGGCTACTGCCTGGCAGCCATTCTATGGCACTTGTCCAGACCCCCGGCTGGATCCAAGAGATGGACCCACCCGAAAAGGTCTAAGATAGGGTTCCGCCAAGTTGCACCGGTCCAATTCAGTCGGGTGATCCATGCTTTGCGTCCACACGGGGATCTTGGAGCAATAATCATGGCACAGTCCAAGAAGCTGCGACGCACGACGTGTCCCAGATCTTGGAGAACTCATAACAGACCATCATGGGCGCCTCTAGCAGGAACAAGAAGAATGCACTAAAGAGTACCAACTCTTAAGAGTACCCACTTCTGGCCATGCCTAGCCATGCCTAGCCTCCTTCAACTCTTCAACTCTGCGCGAAAGCATGAAGATCCGCGCATTTCGGGGTCTTAAGGGTCGGTTTGGCAGAGAACGTCCATTACCATGTAAAGTAGGCTTGAGCTTCTTTTCTGACGAGACATGAAATGACATGAACCTAGAGGAGCACGCCCTGCTGGAGTTGCCGGGGCCAGCTGTCGTAGATGACGATGATGGGCCCTGCACGCACCGCTGCGCCGCGGCCTCCAGGGTCCGCTCTGCGAGCTTAAGAGCTGCATGGGTCGAGTCGGAATGAGTCGGAGGCTTCATGAGGCTTCATTCACTATATCAGTGGCAGCGAATTGTCCCTTCCTTTCGCCTTTAGTGTCGGGAGGTGGGGAGACGGGGAGACTTTATCCCTGTGATGCTTACCGTAGGGTTTGCAGCGCTTATTGGGAGCTAGGGTTTCGGGTTTCAGAGCAAGAGGAGTGATGCGTCAGGCGAAACTTGCACTCATACAGGATAAGAAGGGATGATGCATACAGCAGGTTACAGTCTCCTGAACGGGCCACTCTGTCATGATGTACTCCTAAACCATGATAACACCTGGTTGTGCAGAGGACAGTAGCCACTGCCCTCCTGAACTCCCCAAGTGCCCCAAAGCTTGTGACGAAATCGCCACTGAAAACGAGTTGTAACCAAACCTAACTCCACACAACACTCGTCTCGGGACCGGTGAGCTACTTCATTTGGCTTCCTACAAACTCCGTGGTGCCAAACAAGTTGAGGCAAGAAATGCAAAGTTCAGAGGCCCAGCAGTGCAGAGGAGGACCCTGGGGACATACATATTGTGGCAACTCACTTACACGACTGCCGAACCATGAGCCGCTTGGAGCCCGCTTTCACCCCCAACCTGCACCGTGCTAACCCATCAAAAAGAGCAAAGAGACTCGGAGATTCCAACATCTGAAGCCATGGTCAGTAGAATTCACGACTCACGGTTAGTTGGAGATGGTCAACATGAGTCAACATGGCTTGAGATTTCGGCAGTCGCGGGTGTCTGAATCCGCCCCAGTTTGCAAAGCAAAGCCCTGCCGCAGCAGAGAGCCACTCTTGACCCGGGTAAGGGATGTAGGCCTTCCTTTGGCCTCCGCATCCCTAAAAGTGCGTTTTGCTCGAGTTCTTGTGCGGCTGCCTGCCACCACAGGGTAGTTTCGTTTCGATTGCATGCGTGGCCTGCGCTTACGACAAGTTTCAATGTGCCCTGCAGAAGCAGCAGAAGCTGCAACCAAGTCGGCCACTGTAAGTTGCACGTCCTACTACGTCCTATTATTCTGGGTTAGAGGCTTAGAGGACGCTGCAGTTCCGATTGTCTCGCCCACAAAAATTGTCAAGCTCTCACAACGTGTTCCCTACAAGTGGCCAGGAGACATGCCAGATGTGTACCTTGACCCAAGCACCCAGATGAAGGATCTGCAGATCTGCCGAAATTATGCAGATTGATTTCTGATCTTGCGTGAAACTTCAACATGAACAAGCCATCCGGAGTCTGGGTCAGCGGATCACCCAGGTGCTGTCCGCGGTATTGAGTAACTGCGGACAGTCTTCCCAGGCAGTGTTCATGGGACGGCCAGATGTTTTGAAGTGAACTGCAAGTAACTAAATAACCCATGCACATTCACGTTGAGAGTGTTCTTGGACCTGTCATGCTAGTAAAGTACGTATGCAGTGCTCCTGTTTGCAGTTTTTGAGGCTTTTTGGGCAACCTTTCTAAACGGTATCCATGTTTGCTCATGCTTCTCCGCCCTGGGCAAGTACGTTCAGGGGCAAAAGGGAACAGGTAACCTGGCCGAGGAATCCCCAAACGGCACCTTGAGACCTTCCAGGATTTGGATCCTGTCTCTCAACCAAGGCGAACAAGTTGATAAAGAAAGCAGAAAGCTTAGGCTTCATCGATTCACGTACAGTCGCAGGCTGCTGTTGCAGACTGCGGTCCCCAGAGCGAACAAAGCTCTGAGAAAGGCCCCCATGAAGTTTTGGTGGCGATAAGGCCTGGGCCTTTTGTGCGAGGAGCCTGGACAGGCGGCCAAACAGGCAATGATGGGTTCAGGGCATTGAATGGACGATTAAGGCATAGATTGGGCCTGGTCAAGACAGGGTCTTTCTGGTGGTGCCTCTATTCTTAAGTTACGCCATGCGGTTTGCGAGGACTGTGCAGCTGTAACTTGCCGGTACCTTTACTCACTTTACGAGAAGCAGCTGCCCCTGCATGATCATGTAGCATCTTGGATGTAGAGACGTGAGCGCAACACTGCTCTGCGTGTCAACAGTTCAGGGTGTTCAACTCGAGCTTCGTACTCGTACTGTGTTTCGAACTGAAGATACATGCTGCAGAAGTTCAGGCCTCCGTGTGCATGAGCTGAGCACTGAAGGATGCCATGGCTCGCGCCGAGGGCGGTTGGGCCAAGCAACGGAGGATTGCCGCAACCCATTGAATGGAATAAATGCCAAGGCTGTCATGACCTTTCTACTGCCTGTGTTATGAAGCTTTTGACGACAATCCTCCAATCATATGGCAACAATCCTTCAGTAAATTCGAGTATGGAATTGGATCCTGCTCAAAGGCAGGGCTCTGGGTGAGCTTCGCGGCAGCGTCGCTTGTTTTCCTACCTGCTGCCACAAGGTACGCCCATCTACTGCAGCGCCACTAGATTCACTACCATATGTTTGAAGGGATTCAGATGAGTGAGGTACATGATTCGGCCAGCTGAGCTTGTTGTGGAGCCTGCGAGAAGATTCTCAAAGCTGATGAGCTTTCAACTGCCAACTTGGGTCCACCTTTGGTGCCCACTTCTAGAACAGAAGCCTAAGGCGATGGCGAGGCAATCAATTTACAGAACCCCGACATATCAAATCTGCCGTGTTCTTGGTGCTGCATCGAGGTAGATTTCACTGTCACCACCCGGCTTGTTGTCATGATACAGGCCTGTTTGAGTTCGGTTCTACAGCCTGCATCCAGGGCTTTCCGGGTATGGGCTGTATGTCGATGAATTGCTTCACAGGTGCACTACTGTAGCAAGATGCCCTGCTGACTATCCCAGGATGTGCAAGATTTGAGTGAGGTGTGGTGTTTTTTGGGGTCGAAGCCCGTGATGCCACAGTAGTGGATGGTGAAACATTACCCTTCGCCCTCGACTTACCCCGACCACATGTTGGCCGTCTTAAACGTGCAGATCCGACCTGAAGCAGACTTAATCGCGTGTCTCGCGATCCATTTGGGGGCACATCGCCAGGCTCCCGCAAGCTCCCAGAAGTCTTTACTCCTCACGGGCCCTCTGAGTTTGGACTTCTCCGTACGGACGGCGTGCCTCAGAGACCTCTATCGGGTCGGATTCGACGAGTGGAGAAGGGTCTTCAAAGCTTCAATCCACTGGAGAGTACCCAGAAGACTCACTTTGCTACACCCATCTCAACAGTGTATTTTCAGGCATCCCTGTTTTTTCTGCACTCACCAAGAGCCTATGCTCTCAGATTCTCATACCTTCCCAGACCTCCAATACAAAGTCCGAAAGAAACCTTGGCGGCGTGTCCAGACTCATGGGGCAGTCATGTCTTGAACCTACTGGAGCATTATGCGGTGATGCCAGCCAGATCTATGCTCCAACGGCTCTCACTTTCACATCGCTTTACGAAGCGTGCCTGTGCTGCTTTGCCAACCATCAGCAACCACAGCAACCAACACTTTCTGTCTCTGTGTTCGGCTAGGTAGACTCGAGCGCTTTCTGAAGGAGCTTGGACATGAGGATATAATGAGCGGGCGCTTCAAGTTCAGATAGCATGCTGCATCAAATCCTTATCGGAACAGGATCTGCTGGATTCGTCCCAAGTCTCCCAGTCCCAAACCCCAAAGCATTCGAAGTGGTTTCGAGGCAATTATGGTTTTTAAGCCATGGCCTGGCAAAGTAGGGCAGCCCAGCCAGATAGCTCCGCGCTCAAAAAGATGAGCTCTTGCTGCACTGACCGTACGGGGCAGTTCGAAGGTTCCAAGCTCTTGTAGATGCATTCTGATGCAACCTTGTTTCTAAGAAGTTCAGAAACACGGTAGGGTTTCGGGTTCCATCTGGCATAAGCTGAATACTCCCCGTAGCCCTGGACCCTCTACAGCCTCTACAAGTCGACTCAGTGACCCGCCCATACTGAAACCTAAACTGACATGCCATGACATCCCCCTGATATCCCCCAGCAGCCACCAAAGCCAGGGCTTTTCGGGCTTGGGGCTACCACTTGGAGCTGAGGTGGAGGAGGCACGCTGAATGTCCACTGCTCACAGTGTGTTCTCTGGTTCTCTGGAGGCAAGTCCCAAGCCCGCCTGCACACCCCTTAACATCAAGAAGGAAAGCCCAAAACCAACATAATCCAGAAGAGCACAAAAGAGCACAACAGCCTCTCGCCAGGCCACGAATCCGCCTCAGGCTCTGGGCCCGCAGCTTTGCTTGGACGAGGCCTGACAACTAAGTACTAAGAATTTGCAGAAGAGACTTATCAGGCTGAAGGTTTAAAGGTCATATTGAAGGACATGTTGCACTGTTGGAAGTACGTCGCTCGCATTGCTCAGCTGACTGCATTAAGCTCACCTGGACAGGCTTAATGTACAGTAATGTGGTACGCCGTTCGCTGCCCAAGACAGGTGAGGCTCCAAAATCATCGCTTGATGAGAATGATACGGCGATGTTGGCTTTTCACATCTCTTGTACACTATCTCGAAAAGGCAGTATCTGCTTGTCTGGCCCTTGCTTCACAGCTTTGGCGTTGTGGTCTGAGATGCTATGACGATTCCACAAGACGAAGCTCTTGTTCATAACGGAGTCATGCAAGGCATGCCCTGCAACCGCTATGGCTTCCCCCAAATTCAATCCCCAGTCCTTCACGACAACTGAAGCCCATCTCGGCAGTCCGGCAACATCGTGCTCAACCAGTCCAGCCTCTCGCGCAACCTAGCAACTGGGGCATATTTTGGCAGCCGCTTGTTGTTGCTAGGCGTATGCGAACGAACTCGTGTATACGGATCTAGATGGTGAGAACCTACATATATAATATGCGTTTTGTTTGTTTGCATCATGTATGAACATGTTTATTCCCCCGCGCCCCGTCACCACCCGCTGTCCTTGACGCCCAAAGGGCTGGCTCCCAGCACCCCCAATTTGCACCTAAAGTTCTGTGAACGAACTGACATTCGCAAGACTGCCCTCATGATACAATAGCATCCTGTCCATTGCTCATCGAGTTTAAGCCTTCCATAGCCTTCCTATGTCTTTAGTTTCGTGAACTTTTGATATGATTGAAGTTTGAAGTTGAAACTTTATGGTCCCTACAGTCGAAACAGACTTGTATTTCCCATTTCACAACTAGGAAATTTGTCCATGTTACATCGGACGATAAACCGATCAAACTCTTCAGTTTCTTTTCAATCAGAAGAAAGATGTTTCTTGCCATGTGCTGGAATATGGGGATGTCAAAGGCCTGCAAAAACCTTCCATACATAGCAACTTGAATCCCGAATCTTGACCCCGGGCCTTGATTTGAATAGAGACAGTTGAGTATAGCTGATGGTTCCTCCGTCCCTCCCAAAACTGCCAAATAAACACAAACCTAAATTCCGGAGCTTTGTGTTGGCAGGTAACTATGGACACCTCCGCCCTGCACCCCCCGCCCCCCATGACCTACCGTAGTCTTGTAGTCTTTTTCAGCTCGCCCCAACCCCCATGACCTTCCCGGAGGCCATGAAGATCGGGTGGCAAAACCCACGCTTCTGCCCAGAAACCAGGAGAAATCCACCCCTCTCCTTACCCCCCTCCCTTTCCCCGCCCCTCCCCTGCCTAAGCCCTCTTCCGGGGCACCCCCTCCCGTCCCCTGGATCTTGGATCCTCAACGCTTTGGCTTCTCAGCCTAACAACATCTTGAACTTCAGATCTTGGCCTCTTCTCAGCATATTTTTTCTGCAGAACAGACATGACTGGACACGAGCTCAGTTCATGAAACCCAAATGCAGCTTAATCATGATAGTCAGGTGCTACTTTTGTTTACGTTGTTGGCATTGAACGGAAATAGCACATGTTCTTTATTCAACGAAGAGAACTTGCAAACTAATATTCAAAATGAAAGTAAGAGTCCCTCAGCAAAAATTGAGAAGTTTACTTGCACCGAAGAACATGAATGGAGGTCAAGCATATATCCCAGGTTATGGCGAGACCCCTTTGCAGGGAGGCGCCTGAATTAAATAAAAATGCGCTGTAGAAGTGGCCCAGAATGTTAGAAGAGAATGACGGACAGCAATCTGGGACAATCGATGCGCAAATTAGCTTCTCTCAGGCGCCGACGCCTTCAAAAAGCAACGGCGGAGTTCCCACTAAAGCCAAATTATGTGTTGAAAAGGCCATCTGGGCCGTGAATTTTCTGATTAAGTTGAAGTCATCTCATAGCCACCTGTTGTGTGCACTCATGAACTAAGCCGAAAGTTGTAAGTTTGCACGCTGCGAAATTCGACTGAATTGCGCAGAATTCAAGGAAGTGTTTCATTAGATAAGCAAACTATGTTTAAATGAAGGGCCATGTTATTAGTTTAAAGTCTTTCAACTACACAATGATACCAAAGATGTTTGACTGTACTTGTGTCAAGAGCGAGAAGTGAGTGAGTATAAACCGTTGCCCGGCAGTGGCAAGTACTGAAGTACGTGCATAAACAGTCTCTAAGCAAGACCATAGGGCCATAAGGATACGCAACAAGGCAACGCAAAAATCGACCATAGCCGCAAGGTTGGCCAGGTAGGTCATGGACGGAGGGGAAGTTGCTTATACATATATATGTATATGTATATATATATATGTGTATATATATATATACATATGTATATATGTATATATGTATAAACAAATACATAAATATATGTATATGTATAGATATAAATAAAAAATAGAAATATAAATGTCAATGTAATATATACATATATATTATATGTGTGTGTGTGTGTCAAACCCTGTACCAAAGGGCATCTGTTTCGCACTTAACTTTCTGCATTGAAGTTCGCAGGGGCATTGGGCACTCCTTGGCAAACCCAGTGCAACGAAGCTATTGGACGGAAGAGGGTTCGCATTCTTACGATTTAAGGGCTCTCCTCGGGCCTTTTCTCTTTAGGATCCCCCTCTTTGAAAATTTCGGGCTTTGGGAGTAGGACTTCGATTTGAGGATCCCGCTCTTTCGGATGTAGTGAAACGGATTCGGGAACGGGTTCCATTTTTGGGGATTTCGGGGCTTTTTCTTTAGGAATTAGGGACCACTTGCCTCATGGTTTTTTTAAGACTAGGGAAATACGATTTAGGGAACAAGACCTAGGGATCCCGCTCTGTAAGCTTTGGCGAGCAGGGCTTGGGTTCAGGACACCCGCTTTTTGGGCTTACGGAGGATTTAGGGAGCCAACGTTAAGGGAATAAATTTAAGGATAACGACAAGATTTAGGTACAGGGTTAGTTGCTTTGGGGGGGGGGGGGGGGTAGGGCCTCCCCCCCCCTCCAATGGTACCCCGCCCCGCCCCCCCCTGTGGTGTGGTTGTGGGTTGGTTTTCGAGCTTCGAGTTTTAGGGTTGGTTTAGGGTTTAGAGTTCAGGGTTTAGGGTCAGGGTTAACGGTTTAGGAGTTTAGGGGGTTGGGGGGGGGGGGGGGGGGGGTGGGGTACCACATACAAGCGGGGGGGGGGGGGGGCGGCCGCGGATCATATATGTGCATATGTTTTTGTTATATTAGTATGGGCCCGTAGACCAGAACTAGTCCAGTCGTAGATTTGACTGTGCAGCTTCATCTGATTAATTATGCTTGTTTTTCACATGTTCCGGCCCTGACCCAGGCAAATGTCGAAGACCCCATTCAGGAGGCCTGCAAAAGCTTGCCCGCTCAAAGCCCACAAAGCAATCGGAGCGAACAAACAATGCAACTCGGGTTCGCGCTTCTTGCTCCGATTCTCCGACCATTCACAACTAGCGACAATGAGCGACACCTTCTGCTAGCGACCTGATTGCATGAGCTCTAAGCTCTAACCCTGAAGTTCTTGGAGCCGAAGAGCTTTGCCGGCAGAAGCTCTGTAGCCCGAAGTTGGTTTCTGTGTCCCAAGAACATCTAGCGCCACTATGTGGCCTAAGGCTTCAGCTTTGTTTGGAAGCTGGGCGAAGGATGGCAGTTTACCCCAAAACTGGCGCCGAAGCAGGTCCAGAGTCCTCTTCCTTTTCCCCGTGAAGCCCTGTTAGGGTCCCACCCCAAAGCCATCCAAAGCCCCAGGGGCAAGGAGTGCAAGAAGCGGTCAGTTTTGAGCTCAGCCTTTGGGAGACCTTGCGAGGAGAAAGCAGGAATCGTCACGAAGCTTTTCATGTTCAGGACTTTTTCGGCTTTCTTGAAGCTTTTTTTTGAAGCTTATGAGGCAGTGTGGAAGGCAAGCAGAAACCGTGTAGAACTTCACCATCCAATCTCAGAGTTTCACAGTGCCGAAGGTTGTTAGAGCAGCTTTGCATCGCCATGCCACTCGGCTGCAGCTTGATACTGGGGAGTCCCGTCTCAGGTCAGTACTCCAGTGCCTACAAAAGGACGCCAGAGGCTCAGCTGCTTTTGGGCGCTCTCAAGCCCAAGGTACAACAAGGGCTTTGCATCCTTCCTTAAGCTCGGCACTTTCCGAAGACACAAGTGAGACGTGAGAGGTTGAGGGAAGTGATTGTTTTTGCGATGCTTTTGAGACCCTAAAAAAAGTACCGAGGCCAGCGTGCAAATGGACAGCCAATGAGACACAGATGTTCTACGAGGCAGGGATTTATTGCACTCCGAGCGTCCAAAAGCTACTTAGCGGGTTACGGTATTTGCTTTTCCAATAATTGTTGATGGCTTGTTCTGGGGCTTCGAACATCGTAACAGTCAGACTCTCCGACTGTCCACAGGAAATGTCTGCAAACTATCGCATATCTGCCGGTTCAGATCGACATTGACACGTCATATGTTGGAAGCCGTCCCCGGCCATACCAAAGCCAAGCCAAAGGCACCCCACAATTTGTTAAGGGCCAGAATGGTTGCATTTTTTGGCTCTTTACAGTGGTGCCTGATGCCTGTGAACAGCCAGAAATGCAGTTTCGCGGTATTTGCAGCCTGTGAACCATGAGGAATGCTGAAGTTTGCAATGCTCGGAGCCTGTGAGCACCCCGACATGCTGTAGGTTTGCTGTGCTTGGTCTCAACCCAAGAAAACCGACAAAAACAGAACAATCAGCTTGGAACATCAACTTGGATCCCTTGAGCAAGCAGTGTAGCTTAGCAGCGAGCCGCTGTCCTGGCTTCCTGTCCCTGGACGTCAGTCCGCAAATCCCGTGCCCCGCCCAAATCGTCGTCAGCGGCTGTCAGGCATTGTCCCTGTATGGCACGGACTTGTTCCTGGCGCGCGCCCCAGGCAGAAGACAAAGTGATGCAAACCGTCGTGTAACCCTGACCCTGCCTGCCAACTTGAATCTGCACGCCTTGCAGCCCTTCTGGCACAGTATCAGAAAGCCGGGAGAGTCCCGTTACAGCGATGCTTCCAAGAGCCCACCGGTCAGTCGGTGTTTTGATGTTTTTTGTGTTTTCAGATTCAGAAGTCCAGTGGCTTTAGAATTGTGAGGCATCGGCTGTTGTGGTCCATGGCTCCGGTACTCCCTGAGGTGCAGACCTTCTTTCGCAACAAGAGTGCTGCCAGGGTCGCAGACAGCTTCAGAGGGGCGAATCGCTTACAGCCTGCAAGGGATCAGAGACGTAGCATTACGTAGCGCCATGCAGCCACCTGGACAACTGGATAGAGGGGTCCCTCTCTTTGGGGCCGTCGGTTCCTTAGATCACGTTGCTTGGGGAGTTTTGCAGTGCAAAGTTCAGCGGCTGCAGCTCGATCGAGTGATCCTGGAGTCTAGTGACCCCCTGCTCCCAGGGCCAGATCAAGACCAAGTACTCGAAGGAGCTGAAGAAGAACCCCAGCAAGGTTGAGGAGGCGTGCATTCCCGTGATGCTCTCCAGCTTTGAACTTCAGGATCGCACTCCGATCCCGTACTTGCTTGAAGAGTCGAAGCTGACCGAACAATCGATTAGAACCTTCATGGAGTGAAAATGGGAGATACTTGAATAATACCGTGTCGGCACCACAGAACAGGGCAAAAGGGTATCCTCCAAATCTGCCCAAATCGGCTTCGAGACTCACGTCGGGTCGCCCTGCAGCCGAGCACCCCAGTGCGTGAAAAACCACGAAGCCCTGCATCTGCAATACCCCGGAAACGAAGACATGCTCAAAGGCTTTGACAACGAAGTCGCAGAAGCTGACGAAGGCCTTCTTGGGATGGATCTGATCTAAGGGTCTCGAATTCGGCAGCCTAGAGGCAAGCAAGCTTTGGTGTTGTGGGATCACCTGCACTGCGCATTCAAACCGTTCCTAGGCAGCAAGTGACAGCTCATTGTGAGCTGCATGAGCTGCAGAACCCAGTATATAGCTTGGCTGTATTTCCGGGAGTCCCTCCATCATGCTTGACTTGGTGCATTGGCGGTGCACTGCACTTGCCTCGTGCGTGCTTAGTGCGTCTAACTCCACCTATTGGTGATTCTACAGAGTAAAGTGTCAGAGAACTGCGGTATAGGGACCCTTTGTGAAGACTTGATTCCTCTTCCTGTGTACGTTTTGTTGGGTGGCGAGTGGAGGTGCTGGGTAGGATAAGCGGACAGCTTCAAAGCGTGTACACCGTTTTGCATCCAGCCGATGTGCTGTCTGGGGCAGGCCAAGACAGCTGAGAGGCTTTTAACTTTAAAAGTTTGTACTGTGGTGTGGTGGCCATTGGTGACACTCGTGCTCTACCGGGTAACACGTCAGGATACCTTCGAAAAGCTGCACGGGAAGTTCGGCCCTCGCTTCACAATGCATGTGTTCATACTTCATCCTTGCTGCCTTTTGAGTTCTGGGGCTTTGCTTCTCTTTTGTTTCTGTTCTTTTCTCTCACTCCGTCTCCCAGGATTGACACCTCGAAGCACTACAAGCCGCCGCTGACTCCGGAGCCAGGCCTCTGGAGCCTCTGGGCTGTTGCGCTTTTGAGTGTCGCTTTGTGCGTCTTGGGGGTTGTGGGGCTTAAGAGTGGTTGAGAGCAGAGCTTGCTGCCTTTTTTTTGTCTTTTCGGTAGGAGGTTTGGATGTGGGCCAAACTTCGTCAGCTCATGAAGCACGTAAACACTTCGGATTGAAGCTGCTATTTGCTTGCTGTAGAGACGGAGAAATCTCGGAAACTGCTGCGTTGTTTTTCTTACCAAGCCCTGCTTAGTTGCCAAACATGTCGGCGACTGTGTGCAAGAGATCATGCCGTGAGCAGGTGACAATCCAGAACCAGATGGGCAAGTGCCACAGGAGGACTTGAAGCACCATGCACTACCATCGTCCAACACAAACTCCAATGCCCATTCCACCTGCTACGACTCCTACTACTGGCACTGCTACACCAAGAATACATAGTCAGGAGGATCGGCTACTTGCAACTTATGCCCTCGGTGACAGCGTGCAATGCTACTGCGACACACCATTTCGAGGCTTTTTAGGTTTCTCAGGGCTGTGTGCCATGCCGTGGGTGCTGGTGCCCGTCGGCGCCCTGAAGTCCTTGCGACCGTCAGGTTTTCTGTGTAGCGGGCTATGGGGCTTAGTGTGAGGAGTGGAACCCAATTTGCCAGGAGGAAGACGACCTCGGAGATCTAGGTGGCATGTCTCGGCCTTTTGCAGAGCGCAGATACCAGGTGGTTGCCCGGTGGTGTGGGAAGCCATTAAATAAGCACTTTCAGCATCAGCACGAACTCGACATTGCAGGCTGTCCTCCCTCAATCTTGAAGCTATGTGTAACTATGTGTATACAACTATGTGTGTCTATCCGCTGAGGCCTCCTCCGGAGCCTGAGTACTCTGCTGAAGATGAAAGTCGCGCGCTGAGTTGTGTTTCGGGCTCTTCGGGCATTGCAGTTCAAAAAGTCGCACTTTTCAGATTTGAGCCAAGGACGCGACCTCTTTCAACCCCAGAATTGGTTCTTGACAATCCTGACCAAAGTTAGTGATAGGGTCTGCTTCACAGATACTTGACCTTGCAACCCAAAAATGTGTTGGGAATCCAACCAAGAACCGACTGTAGCTCGACCAGGTTTAACCACCAATCGGCTCATGGCACTCTTCGATTGAGAGATGGCCAAGGCTTTCTAGGTGCGCGGCGCCATTCGATCTCAGGGGTTTAGAGTTTGGGCTGTCGTTCCTGTAAAGCTTTTCAAGCCTCCGGCGCTGAAATGCCAGGCAGCTCGAGTCCATGTGTCGTTAGGGTGTTTAGGGTTTTTGAGTTTTTGGTAATGAGGATACTTAGGCCCAAAACCCAGGCGGCATGTCGCTTGTGGGAATGCGGGACTGCATGGGGTCCAGGACTGAGGACATCAGCATGTACAGCAGAGGTTGTTGTCCCTGCAGCTCCGAAAAAGACAAGCAGACTGTCACAACTTGGGGTTTTCGGGGCTCGGGCAAGCGAACGTGAGGTAAATCTGGACCTTGCACTGAATTGCGTCCCTGGCCCGAAGCCGCGAAGCGCCCCTACCTTGTAAGGCGATTCTCCCTTTGAAATACTATCCTTACTGGCCACTCGGAAGGTTCAACGGTATTGGGATCTACAGTACCTTTAAACGGGTTTTTAAGAAAGTACGCACTCTGAGAGAACAGGTCTACGCTGCATCAGGGATGTGCAAGAAATCAATTGGGACCGGGTATCGGGAAGTGAGGGACACGCACAGCAGTTGGGAGGAATCCTATGCCTTGTGCAAGTTCTATAGGGATCTCGTCTACGTACTGCTTTCTCAGTTGCTCGACTCCCACACAAGGTAGATAAGTAGCAATGCAGTAAAATCCGCACTACAGTCGGCTCCCAGCCGATATTATCTGTTATTCGAACGATAGTTCTGTCCAGGTTGTGACATCTTGCCCCTGCCGTAGCATTCTCGAAGAGCAAGATTTGACTGCGCAACAAATATAAAGGACATGCTGATACGATCAAACCAACAGTTTCGTGTTCAGGCTGGCCCCGCAAAACCTGTTCAGGGCATCATAAACATGTTGCATCCATGACGAGGTAAGTCTGGATCTGCAATGCATATCAATGCATATGCGCTCGACCTCCAGCCTCCGGCAAGTTTCATGTTGAACACACGGTGCATACCAGATCCTGGAAGAAAGCAGCTGATACACCATCATTCCTTCCTCCCTTCTTGGTGGCCGTCAATACCTGCACATGCCGAAAGCTGCACAGGTGATGATGGCTTTCAAGTCATTAAGGGCTTGTCAACGTGCGATGACTGCAGCATCTTAACGCGGGAGCTGGTGCCACTGGCAAATCTCTCAGCGACTATGCTCGTCATCGTGGTGAAGAGCAGTCCAACTACGGAAATGTAGATAGTGCCAAGTTCATCGGGACAACATGATCCGGTCCAGCTTTCGCGGCTTAGGGTTTAGGGCTCCTATACAGATCTTGCAGACGGCAAGCGGGCATGGCGCTGTTGAAGTGGCGGGGGTTGTCAACTGTCCACATCCAAGAGAGCCGCAACTTTAATCCCACAGAGCCAGCCTGCAAGCCTTCCTGCAACATCCCGCAACTCTGGATCACGCAACCCCAAAAGCCCAAACACATCCGCATCCACAGACTGCCTAGACCCTTTGGGCTCAGCAGCTGCCCTCTAGCCGTCCAACAACATTCATCTTGGTCGCGCCTCTTGGCAGCCCTTTTGGTATCTTTCTTCAGGCTTGGCTTGTCACTGTTGGCAGTGTCCCGGTTTTGGTAAGACAGCTTCGTCACAGGCTAGTTTGCATGTGCCCTGGCTTGAGAGCAAAGGCCGCGAAGGTGCGAATGTGACTGTTTCTTCCTGGCCGGTTTCAGAGCCCAGGTCGCCTTCGTGCTACAGAAAACCAGGAAAGCCATGCTCAGCTCGATCTTCCTCTTGTTTGTGGGTACAGGCTACCGCGAGGGCCTGCTGTGACATGCTGTGACGTTGAGTGCTGGTCGACGGTGAGAATCCAAGTCTGAAGCTACGGGCAGTACATCGTGTCTGTTGTCGCCCAAACTCCCAAATCTACTTGTATCCCTTCAGCCCACAAGACATAGAGAGGCATCCCAGTGCGGTCCCAAGATGCCCAAAACATTCACGCCTAACATCTCCAAAAAGACACCCGACCTCCCGAATCGAAACAGGCATCGGCGCCTACAACGCGGAGCAACTCAGGTGCGCCCCCTACCAACAACCTGAATCGCTACAAGACGCCACTTTGGCAACGCTGTCCCCTACCGCAAGTATTCCCCAATTCTTGTTTTGGGAGCAAGAACATCAGACCACACAGAACGCCCGCAAGCAAACGCAGCCTCGAAATCGATGCCGCTCTCTACTTCCTGTGGCCCAGACGCTCTTGTCTAGGCCCGTGCACATTTCAGGGCCCGCAAACCTCAAGAGGCTTCGCCAAATCGCGCTCCCTCACAAGAAAACGCGCACTTTTTGAGGCTTGCGCGGTTCCGGTCATTCCGTGTTGCGAAAACGGCAGGGGCGCACTTTCGTGCAGGAAATTTGATTTTTCTCGTGCTGGCCTTCGCCTCGGCCACGTGACCCACAATGACCCACATGAGCAGTCATGAGCGTGCACTTGTGGAGCGCAGAGCTGTCGTTGCCCAGAGTCTTGGAGTGCTGCGGGGGTCTTCGAGTGGTCTTGGACTGGTGTGGCGTGATGTTGGGCACCCCCGTCCACACTCATGCACAACTGGATTGTGTACAGTAGGGTTTGGGGGTGAATTTTTCTGCAGCCCTTGGAAGGGACTTGGCCGTCCCAAAATCCAAGGGGTGTCAATCATCCTCAAGGGTAGGAATAGCGGAACAGGCGCTATTGAAGGGGTTTCGGTTGTGAGCTTTCTCCAGGCATGGGAAGGCTTTTGCACACCTCCCTCCCTCCATCCCTCTCGCTCGCTCTCTCGCACTCTCTCTCTTCTTATCTCTCTCTTTCTCTCTCTCTCTCTCTCTTTCTTTCTCTCTCTCTTTTTTTTTTCTCTCTCTCTCTCTCTCTCTCGCTCTCTTTCTCTCTCTCTTTCTCTCTCCTTTCTCTCTTTCTCTTTCTCTCTTTCTCTTTCTCTCTTTCTCTCTTTCTCTTTCTCTCTCTTTCTCTCTTTCTCTCTTTCTCTCTTTCTCTCTTTCTCCTTCTCTCTTTCTCTTTCTCTCTTTCTCTTTCCCTTTCTCTGTTTCTCTTTCTCTTTCTCTCTTTCTCTTTCTCTTTCTCTCTGTCTCTCCCTCTCCCTTTCTCTTTCCCTTTCTCGTTCTCTTTCTCTTTATCTTTCTCTTTCTCGTGCTCTTTCTTTCCTTCCGATTCTTGCTTGCACGCTGGCAACTTTTTACATGTATTTACAATTACAATGCAGCTCTATACATATATATATATATGTATGTATTTATTTCTTTACTTATTTATTTGTTTATTTATTTAGATTCTTATTTATATTTATACCTATATGTATATTTATACTTATATATTTATATGTACACACATATATCTATATCTCTATATATATGTATACACAAACCGGTACAAATCGGTACAAGTTGTACCGGCCCCGTAACACCAAGAACCAAGAACCAAGATTGCAGGGCAAGACCTCCCTGCAATCTTGGCTCTTGGCGTTCTTGGTTCCAGGGGCCGGAGCCTGTACAACTTGTACCGTTTTGTACCAGCTTGTACCGGCCCGTGTGTTTCGACAAGTTTGAGGAGTGTAAGGGCTTTAGAAAATGTAAAAAATTGGCCGGGCCTTTTACCAAAACAACGATTGTGTTTCAACATTTCAAGGATTTGAGGAATTTACGGATTTACAAAATTCAAACGGGCCGGGCCTTTCCCAAATTTGTTTAGTTTTTTTCAATATTTTACGGATTTTGAAGTATTTGCGTGGCCTTTTACATCCTTAACATTTTGAAAGCCAGAGGCCTTTCAAAATGTTAAGGAGTTTAAGCACTTTAAAGAAATGAAGGGTCCTTTTAAATTCCTCAAAATCCTAAAAACTTTGAAAGGGGAGACAGAACCATCAAATAGTACGTAAAGGTGAGTCGTACACAGGGTTATAAGGTTCTAATTCTATAGGTAATGCCTCAACCTTAAACCATAAACATCTGAACCCTATAGGCCTATAGGGTTTAAACCCTATAGGGCAACCCCGTGAGGGCTTTGGAGGTCAACAGTTAAAAATCCTGAACCGTTAAACTTTATGGGGTCTACAGGTTTCAAGACCTAAGGTTCAGCGCCTAAAGGGTTAAAACTTTTGAGGCTTTTAGAGCCCCGTAGGCTTTCAGGGTTCTGACCCTAAAGGGCTAGGGATTTAAGCCTCAAGCCTCATAGGGTTTTTCAGGCTCTAATCACTCTAATCCTATAGGCAATGCCTAAACCTTAAGCCCTAAACTGTTGAACCCTTTCGGCCTAGTGAGGGCTTTAGAGATCAACCTTGAAAAATCCTGAACCTTTAGACTTTACGGGGTTTAAGGGTTGAAAAACCTCAGGTCTGGGCATGTATACCTTCGGCGCATATGGGGTTAAAACTTTCAGCCTTGTTGAGCCCTATAGGCTTTCAGGGTTCTGACCCTAAAGGGTTCAGGTTTAGGTACCTAAACAGCAAACCCTCAAGGTTTAAACTCTATGGGCTTAGGTTTAAATACTTGGATCTTAAATCTTCAAACCTGTTAACCCTATTGGATTTAAAGGTTAAGGGTTTAGGTGTAATTGCTTAACCTTGAAACCCTATGGATCTAAAGGTTCAGGTTTCAGGTTGAACCCTAAACCCTATCGGCTTTAAGCCCTAAACCCTATAGGGTTTCGGGGCATCTCTTTTCATAAGACTTACACCTTAACCGAGAGGGTTTTAGAGATAAGCCCTGAAAAAAAACATTTACGAAAACCAGGGAGCGCAGCGGAGCGGAAGGGAGGGGAGGCGAGGAGTCGCTGTGCCCAGTGTTTGGGCAGATGGAGGGGACTCAGCATCTCAGGGACTCATGCATTTACGTTATGCAGGGGGGGGGGGCGGGGAGGGGGAGTTCAGGGGTCACCGCGGCCCGTGAACGCTCTAATTGGCTCGCAACTACAAAAAGCGTGGATAACCACAAAAAAGCGTGGATATCCCTGGGGGGGGGGGGGGGGGTAGCATACATATATATATATATATATACATACATGTATTAATATATGTACAGGCATATATATATATATATGGTACCCAATATATATATATATATATACACGTGGGCGAGCACAATCAAGCCTCCCGAGCCATGGAACACCTCAGCCCACCCTGGTACGCAGGCCCTGTCTTGGCGACAGTGCGTCTTGCACTTGGTAGGGGCTCAGCGTGTACGGGATGTTTGAATACCGAGTGTTTCGCTTATGTGCATGCCAATACACGCAGTTCTCGAGGTCCAACATAGTGTCCACCTATGTCCTAGGTACACAGTGGCTTTGGAGATTGTGCACAGCACCTGAACTATAGTGAGCACAGCCCAGGAGGGTCGCACAGGAGAAAGCTACACCCGCCGGCTGGCTGCACTTAAACCTGGAGATTTGAGATGCAGGGCCCGTTGTATCTGGAGTTCTGGGACTTTTCAAATAGGGGTACGTCACTTTCACCATCTTGGAGTCTGAGTGATTTCGCACTCTGAGGCTGGATCAGCGGTGGTGTCTTGTGATCCCGTCTTCTCGCTCATTGCAGAACTTTCAGCCAAAGCAGAAAATCGTGCAAAACCACCTCAGCTCGCATGCAAACACCATAACATTTCTGAGTCAATTGGGTCGAGTTCGAGTGGAGTGCAGTGGAGTGGAGTGGACCGAGGCACGAGCCTGGCCTAACAAAGGACGCCGCTTCCGGCCCGAAGGCTTAAAGTGACAGCCCACGACGACGACGAGGGAAGGGAACTCAACCAAGGCAGAGGCCTGATGTCTGAAGCATGAGAAGCAGAGCAAGGCCAGCAAGCAGGGGGTGCAACGAACAAGCTTTTCCACGAAGAGGTCGATTGTAACCGGGGAGTGGCCCCGAAAACTCACCAACAAGCTTCGCCACGAAAAGGTCGATTGCAACCGGGAAGGGCCCCCCGAAAACCCACCTCGATTGCAACCAGGGGGTTTGGGTAGAGTCGGTCATATATCTTCGCACAGAATCGCACAAAGAACAACATCGCTTGCGACATCTTGCGACCTTGTGGCTGGTCTGAACACCATCGAAACTCTGTCTGAGTGACTTTGAGAGAGCCCCTGAAGTCCCTTGGACCTCGTGACTGTGGTGGTTGCATATCGCTCATGAAATATTGAAAGGAAGTCTCCAAGTCACGGCCCAGCGGCACAAGGGGAGGTGTGCCACAACAGAGCTTGAACTCCGGTCACACCACGTCCCTTCACCTAAAACCCTCCCAAACTTCCCGAAGCTCCCAGCATAAACCCTTCACCCGACTGCCAGGTCATGAAGCAGATGTCCTCCAAGGTTGCTGAGCAAGCCAGGCGTGCCGGGGCACTGTCTAAGTCTAAGAGCCTGCAGTTGAGTGGTTCATTGCTTCGAGTGTTTTTGCCAACTGCTGTTGCTTCAGTGGATCGGTGTACGGTAGGCCACGAGTGAAGCGATAGGCCCGTCCGAACATGAATTTGGGTACCTGTAATAGTAATTGAGCAAGATCGCTTAGCAACACTCTTTTTGGATCACTTAGCAACGAGGTTTGTTGGGGAATGATGGGGCGTGTTTAGGATGATATATGCTGAACCGGAATCGGCAAATGAGAGAATACACACTGTACCGGAATCGGGAAATGAGAGGGCGTGTTTTAAGACATATGACGCCGAATCGCCAAGTGAGGGGTCGTGTTCAAGATACATATGATTCCGAATCGCCAAATGAGGGGGTGTGTTTAAGATATATGATATATGATGACTCCGGAATCGCATAATGAGTGGCCGTGCTTAAGATACATGATGACTCCGAATTGCCTAATGAGGGGTCGTTGCGAGGGGCCGTGCTTAGGACGGATGATGAGACGGACTTGCCACATGAGGGGGCGTCTTTCAGAGATATTATGAACCGGAATCGCCAAATGAGGAGGCGTGTTTAAGTTACATGATGAACAGGAATCGCGAGGGGCCGAAACAAAATGCTGCTAAGTGAGCCGACAAAATAGTTGCTAAGTGATCCGAAACGGTGTGGATCCGGTGTGGTTAAGTGATCCGAAAAAGTGTTGCTAAGTGATCCGTCAACCTCACTGGTGACTTTCACCGTTTGGGGTCACGTTTGGGGTCTATAGGACCCCAACCGAAGCAGCGATCTCTCATGGCTGGTTTTGATGTCTTGCGGAGGCCCTACCTGGAGAAGGTGCAGGTGCGCCTGCCAAGCCTGCGTATGTGCTTTGTGAGTCTGTGTGACTGCTGCAAAGACTCTCAAAAATAGACTCTCCTACCCCAAGGTTCAAGTCAAGTTATCTAGTGTGTGCACCCCTCTGTGTGTTGTGTGTGTGTGTGTGCGAGGTCTCTTGGGGCTGCTTTAGGTTTGGCTAAGGCGTTGGGGAGATGCTGGTCAATTTGTCATTCCAGTTCTTCAAACCATCGACCTAAACTCCGGACATCCTAAACATCAACTCCCGAAACCGGTGCATCCCAAAGGCCCAAACCCTCAGCTGTCTTTTGTCACCGAAATCCGGCGCAGTCTCTTCAGGACCAGATCAGCTCGATGCGCGCGGTTCTTGGACTCCTGGGCTTTAGGGTCTCGATTCACAGAGGTGATTTAAAATCAAGATTGGATTGTTTGGAAGTTGTCTGAGACTGAGTCCTTGACAGAGAGGGTTGGCCTCTCACACGCTTTTGCAAATCGCAAACATGACAATCGTTGGAGCCCAAGTGAACCTCGGCTGAACCAGCCCCAGGCGGACAGAAGTGAGATTCCCACAAGCACGGGCAACTGCAGGCAAGCTTTTTCCAGAAGGTACCTGGGGGACGCCAGTCTCCCAGGCGCTTCTTGCTTCACCCTCTTTGGCGGTGGTGTGAAGCCTATGAGTCGTGTCGTTGTGCCCAAACTTTGCAGAGTTCAAGACCGCGCACTGCGCATATCGGAGCCAATAGAAGAGACACAGCCTGCAAGTTCGGGCGCAAAAAGCTGGCAGGCATGCAGCAGGCTGATATAGTCTTCCACCGGGAAGCCCAGCTGCACCTGAGACCTCTTTCCTGGCAGGGCCCTTCTCAGGGGCAGCGAGATTGGTGTTGGCAGAGGAACTTTTGTCGATTCAAAGAGCTTGCTTACTGCCCACCTGTGGTAGTGGTCTTAGCCAGGGAAGCGGCGTGACGTTCAAGAAGGTGTCAGACACAACACGCGATTTCTTGGAGGAAAAGTCTGCAGTAGCCGAGAAGTGCCAATTGAGTCAACGAATCTTACCATACAAGTCCGAGGCCTGACTGGCCTCCCCTGCAGATCGCAGCCGATTGTTCACTGAGTGTTTGAGTTTCAGGGGCAAACAGGGGCATTAGCAGAGGCCCTGAGAAGTCATTACAATTTCGAGGCTAGTTCCACGAACCTGGAGGCCCTGGTGAGTAGGAAGTGCCCCACGCGAGCCATTCCCAGCTTGGACCATGCCGGGCCAGGACTCAATGAAATTGTAGGACGCTTATGGGACACTTGTGATCGCTTCAACCCCCGACTTGAATCAAAACCCCGACACACTAGTGCAGCAAACCTGCGGGCCCTCGCAGGACCGTGGAAGGTCCAGATCCCCTGCCGCGGGTCTGAACACTCGCAGGATCTCCTCTGTGCCTTGGCGGCACTCGGAGCAGACGTTAGGACTTTCAGGGCTTCAGCATGAGATTCATGGCATCTAGCACCCATTTGGTGTTTTGATCTTTAGTGTTCAGCGCTAAGAGCGGGCTTTGAAGTTGCTGCGGGATGTACATGTTGATGCGCTGCTCCAAGGCTATTTGCGGAATGGTGCGCTACGAGATACTTGCCAAGACAAGTTCATGACCCGATTCGGAGCTTGAAAATTTCAGCAACTTTGAGGCGTATATGGGCACACATGGGGTTTGGAAGTGCGGCTACAGGCTGCCTCGCTGATCTTAGGAAGAACCGCCCGGCGGGCCTTCACGTGGACAGCGATGGCACGTTCGATCTTGACAACTTGATGGAGGTTTGGGCTCTGAGATGTTGCAAGGTATGCATCGCATCCGACCTCTCTGAAGAGCGGACCCACCCTTATCCAGGCTATACGATTTTCATGCGTGCTCGTAGCTGTTCGATGTTGTCCAATAATGTCCATGGAGGTCTGGGGCGAGCGCCAAGGCCACCATTACTGGGTGCTACTGCGTACTACATGTGATTACTGAGTTTTGTTCGAAGGTTTTTATGCTCAAACTGGGGGCTTGGTAGCGGACAGAACTAGGGTGTAGGCGGCTACGGGGTTTGGGCTTAACCGTAAAACAATTAAAGCATGTAGGGTTTCAATGTTTAGGTATGTAGGTTGATGCACGTTCAGGACAGGAGAGGGTTTGCAGTCGAGTTCACAGGCTTTTATTAAAGTGCTTGTGAGGCGAGGCTTGAGCAGGTTCAGGCTGCAGGCGGAAGGGTCTTAAGCACACATAGGCGCACTGTCGCATCAACTTCGGAACAGAGTGTTGACTCTTCGCGACATGCGGAACTCCTCAAGCGAGTCCCAACCTTGCATTTTTGGTTGGCTGCTCCACGTCCTTTCGAACCTGACAGGGCCAATTCAAGATTCCGGCCGCATAGCAGTGTCGGCCGTGGCTGAGCTCCGCCGAACAATGCCGAACAGTTGCTACAGCGTACTGCAACTGTTGTTTCGTTTTGTTTTCTCCGACCTCGAGACCAATTTTTCACAAAGTGCGCCAGACATAATTCCGGGCCCAGTCATAATTCCGGGCCCAGTCCGCTTCTGCCGGCCCTTTCTCCCGACACACTGCCCTTCTGGGTTTACTTTCCTTGGTTTCGCAGCCTTCGTGGTCCACGTCATGAGTGTCATGGCCAAGTTCAGCAGCAATGTCCTCGACCCAGGCAATCTTCAGCGCCGCACCTTCTGGGAACCGTCTGCTCACCCCCAAGTCTGAAAAAGCAGCGGCCTGTCGTCCATCACAACCGCTTCGACAGAGTGACAGAGAGCACCGGTGTCCTTCCCGACACGCAGGTTTTGGGCACCATTCAACCAGAAGCCGCAAGAAACTTTGCTCTTCATGGCCACCATAACTTAGGACACTACAAGACACAGCAAGTGCCTGCAAGTGCTCTTTCCTTCCTTGCTCCCCTTCCCATCCCGCCAGACAAGAACCTCCAGGAAAAGGTAAGAAGACAGCACGTCGATCACAAATGTCACATTTGACTCCCTGATTCAGTCTCCTTTTGGTGGCAGCCGCGTTGTGCCCACACAAAGGCAGTGCCCACACAACAGAAGGGGGTGAGCCCATACAGAGCCGAACTTGGTGCTGGGATCATGCTCGGGGGCAGTCCCGAGCTCGTTTGTGTGTTCCTCCTCAGTCATGAACCTCAAGAAAGACCCAACCCCCTAAAACCTAATGTCTGTGGAGCTTGCCACCCCCTTGTCGAAGCCCAAGCTTGTTGAAATGGCATGTACGCAGGCCTCACAAAGCAGGGCATCATCAACGCGGTCCAGGCCAGGCATGAGCCTTCTGCAGCGATGAGTCTTGCCGTATAGCTTTGTTTAACACTGCTGGCCTCGCCCCAACACCTTCAAGCCTACCAAGCGAGAATTGAAGCCTGAAGTCGTCGTTCGACCCATAACTTCTGTGCAGTTTCAAACCCACTCGCCCCAAGCAAGGATTGCAAAAGCCATTCTTGAAAAGTTGCCCGAGGTCCACATGTTCCAGGACCAGATTTCACGCACCCTCCGCTACTCCATGAAAGAGGCCGCTGGCTGAGGGACGTGTGGGATCGTGTCTTGGAGTCTTAGAGTCCGGTAAAATCTCGGTACGTGGGCTGGGCTTGGGGGTGTGTGGCCACGACGGGAGGCTTTGAGATGAACGCTCAGTGTTTCAGGTGCTGCGTTTGTAGGCCGGCCCTCTGCCACATGCATCCATTTCGGTTCATATACGTGAGGCTGTCGGAAATCTCGAGCAAATCGCAACGACTGAAAGGAAGCGGCAGGTAGGAGAATGCCACACGTCACGTGCAATCTTGTCACGTGACACTACGGCTTGTGATGAAGTGGGTAGCACCTCTACCGAAACTTTGCCATGGGCCCCTAGCTAAACTGCTCGTATGAATCCGCATTGTTTGAGACGCTTTGCAGGAGGACAACGAGGTTGTCTCAATCCGGGTCCACCCCAGTCGTAACCAAGGACACCAGCCCTGCCCTCTTGAATTTCGGGCTTAGGTGTTAGCTTAAGGCGGGCCGCGACCTGCATGGATCTGACAGTTGAACCCCGCGTTTCAAGACTTACGTCTTTTGTTTGGGCCTTATAGTTGCTGATCAGGAACTTCTGTGGAAATATTGTAGTTGTAAACACTGCATGTCGACTGCCTCGGCACGGCCCGAACAGCAACAAGGCCCATCGAAGGTTACCTACAGAGAGCTCGGGGAGATTCTAGGGGCGTTTAAGGGCCTTTGAAATGTTAACCTTCTGGGCTTTTGGTTTCACTAAGTCTTCAGGGGTTGTGGTCCCTCGAAGTTTGTAGGGGCTTCCTAAAAAAAGTCCTGGGAGTCCCTCATGGTCAACTTCCAAGGGGCAAGCGTAACGGTCCTCGAGAAGAGGGGGGGGGGCGTGCACCAACTCAAGGAGCTGTGCCAAATGGCAGAAGCGACTGTTGGTCACAGAAGCAGTACTGAAATGTACTGAAGCATTGATCAGATCGCATGATGGGAGTAAACATGGATCGCAATACACTGCGCCAGACAGTCGAAGGGCTCCATTTTGTGGTGCAGGAGGGCGCTTCAGCGGTGCTTCGGTGTCGCGGCACAATCGGAAGGAATCACGCGGGGGCACGTGGTGGCGCGACAAGTGACGCTGGGCTGCAACACTACATCGAGATGTGCCATCTCAAGATGACAGGCCGTACAGGCCGTAGACTCCTGTGAATGAGATTCCGCAATTAAGTACCCGGACTCGAACCCAATTTTTGTATTTTGCTACAAGCTTCGGGGTCGCGAAGCCAAGTTTTGAGTTCATTGTTTCCAGCATTGGTTGGATTTTGGGTGGATGATCTTGTCGTGTTGGAGTTGCGAAATATCGTTGGTGGATGGTCCTGTCCGCCAATGTTCCAGTGTGTCGAGTGGAAGAGGGCTTTTCGCAGCAAGGGCCCTTCTCGTCTGGCCCGTCTGGCTACTCTACTATAGTGTGTCTCTACTGAACTCAGACCTTATCCTGAATCCTTTCCACGCTATCCACGTCACCAAGCCCTGGGAAATGTCGAAGCCTACTCGCCTGTCTTGCTTCCAGCCCCTTTCAAACTTTCAGACTGAGATCGCTGGAGTGGTGGTCAAGGAGACGAAGGCGGCATCACCGATGAGGAGGACGTTCTAGGCACCGGATGTTAAGTTTGGCTTCAGCTGGGCTGAACGGAGCAGGCAGCTGTGGGATTGCCAGGGGCTGCGAAGCGGGAGCCCGGAGGGGAGTGGCCAGCCTCCGCCACGAAGAAGGAGAAGGAGCCGCGGACTTGAGAGATTTTGATTGAGTCCATGATCATGCCGGCGAAATCAAAGAAAATGGGCGATAAGTTGATGTTCGTTTCATCAGTTTCGTGCTTTTGGGCGTGTGTCTCCACGAGGACGCAGCTTCGTGGTCCGGCACCTGGGCAAAAGCCGAGCCAGAGGAAGACTGGAACTGGGCCAGCAACTCCTGGGGCAGCGGCCAATGGCGGACCAAGTCCCTTGACAGCATTTGAGACAGCATTGTCCATCGAGCAGCATGGTCGGCAGTGTGGGTCTCCTGGACAGTTTCGCACAGTTTCGAGGCACGAGCAAGAGGATGTTTGAGATGTCACTGGTGCCCCACAAGCTGGTGCATGAAAAATGTTGCTTTCCTTGCACAGCCTTTCATTGAGGTCTTTGGTAGTTCTTTGGTGTATCCGGCAGTATCCGCCCAAATCCTGTGACGTAATATTAGGGCCTGAGTTCTTTACGAAGCCGGATACAAGCCAGAAAAGGCTTCCTAGGATCAGCTCCCGGAAGAATCCCCTTTCAGTTTTTCGGGGTCAAAGTTGTAGTGGTTTTGGTGCCAGGCTCTTTCCTGAGAGGTTTGCTTCTATCCGCACCTTCCAAAAAGTTGGGCCTGGAGGTGCTTCCCAAATTACAATAAATCTTCGACAGCTGCGAGGGACAACAGTCATTTTGGGCTCACTTTTTCTCGTTATACCCGACATTTTCAAAGCCGGAAAGCTGTCACGAAGTTACATGTCCTCACAGGGGGTTTCCAGCGCGTTCTCCAGTTTAGGGTGCAACGTGGGCTCCGCTGTGCTTTCTTGGGACTCGTCTCTTCGGGCATGGCTCCAAAACCTGCAGCCTTCCGGTGTCCGGCAGATGGGCCATACTTAGGCTAACTTGGATTCTGCCGAATGCCAAAGCAAACAAGCCACGGCAAGCCCTAGCATGTTCGAAGTCGGGCCCCCGCAGCCTCGGCTCAAGTCTTGATTTGGGTCTGGGTGCCGTCTACTTTCTGGGCCATGTGGGCGGGATTTGAAATAGTTGAACATCCCTTAAGTTTTTTATGGCGTGTCGAGGTTTTGTTCTGTTTTGATATGCATGACTACTTCATGATAAGCACGACTGCCATAAGCGGCCCCTGCAAGGTGGCTGGCCAACCCAACCGTTTGGTCTCTGACCCTACTCCTGCGTGCCTTGTTCCAAACGTATTGTCTCGTCATTTTGCTTGCGGCCTCTTTGCTGCCGTTGCATTAAGAATCTCACTGTGCCATTAAGTGTCAAGCTGCATCCCCACACTCCCATCAGAAATCACGAGTGCAATTGGACTCCCGAGAAACCACCCGAATGCCTTCTTGACGGTTCTACCGTTCAACGCTGCTTCCCAGGTCTTCATTTTGTCCAGGCAGGATCAGTGCCGCATTGCGCGGGATCCAACTGTGCAGCTGCCGCTTCGGCGCCTTCGCTGTTGGCCGTGAAGGCAGGGAATGGGAGTGAGAGTTGGAGGCAACAATAAGAAGGCTCTAGCTGCGGCGGCCTTTTGCTGCAACCTTATTGTAAAAGTTCGAGCCCTCGAAGGCAGCAGCAGACCATTAACTTCGCGTGTCCTTTCAGGTCTTAAGCCTTGAGCATGCATAAAAACGCCAGGCATGGCAGAACAACTGTCCCAGTACTGTACTCAATGTGACTCTGGAGGCAGAGACCCGTGCGGCAACCATCGACGAAACTGAAAATCTCCGGGATGTCCCCTTCGACTTGACGGAGGGTGTCGCGGTTGAATTGTTTCGGTCAAGGCCTAAAGATTTTTAGGAGCATGTTGGAGCAGGAACTGCACGATGGGGGATGCAAATCACGGTCGGAGCACGTCTCAGCGTTTCGGAAAGTTTAGGGACATGGCTGATCATGGCATGGCTCAGTCTGAACCCTGCGACATGCCTTCACGAGGCTGAGGACGTTTGGTTGCTCCGGGTCTTTGCAGTATGTTACAGTATGTGTTGAATCTTCGAAGCGACCGCAGAGGCAACAACGCCACCAACATCAGCAACGTTACCAACGAGACCCTTGAGCAGAGCATCATGAAAAACTTGGAGCCTTGGTCACCTAACCTCTGGATATTCCGTCCGAGCCTGCGGATATTCACGACGAAAAGTCTAGCCCTCGAAGCCTAGCTGAGTTTTTTCTGGCAACAGGCGCGAATGCCACGGCCTCACCGGCCTATTTTGGACCCTTACACCATGGTTCCCCCGCTCTTCACAACTCAAAAGGCAGGGGCTCTTCAGGTTGTCTTGGTGAGCGTAAAGGTCACAACGTATCCAACCAAGTTTGCTTGATGTTTTCTTCGCCTTCACCTTGCTTCAGCATGAGATGGATCTTGACTTTCAGTGCCCAACCCCACATCTTCCAAAACCCCATGCTCTCAAAGCTCGCAGCCTCGGAACGGTCCCGCGCACGTGTAGCTCTGTGGATCTGCAATGCCAACTGCGATGAGGCGCAGCATGTTGTTTTGCCTAGTTTTTCATAGTTTTTCGAAACTCCCCTTTGCGCCTGCCGACGTCCAAGTGCAAAGTCAGCGTGTGTAGGATCTTGTAGGGCTGTATAGGGGTTCAAGGTCCAGGGACTGGGGTGTGGCCTCGCAGCTTTCAGTTGTCCGCTTCCAGGAAGATTCACTTCCGCTCCTTGATGTGAACGTCCACTCACGGTCTAATAGTGTCGGCAAGCCGCCGGGTGCGGCCGGCAAGTCCGTATAGTAGCTGGATGCCTGCCGCAGTAGACGGAATTACGTGCCATTTAAGTTGCAGCACCGCCATCCTGGCATACATGATCGCCTCCCTGCGTGACACCATAATGTTGCACTGACTTTAATAGAACTAGGGTGTATAATCACAAGTTTCGAAAATTTGTTCTGCGAACCGAGTTTGTTGGTGTAACACCCTATAATCACAAGTATTTTTCCGGACGGCTTTTTTTCTAAGGGTTTGTGTTTTTAGGGTTAAGGGCTTACGCAGTAAGGCTTGAGCCCTGAGGGTGTTGGGCTCCAGGAATCTTAAAGAGCCAGAGCCCGGAGAATCCAGAAAGCTAAGCCCGGCCAGTTCCATGTAAAGCCCTATGGAATTTCATTACGAAACGAGGCCCCAAACAAATTTCGTGATGGGTAGCCCACGGGCCGGCCGAACTGCCTTTAGTAAGTTTGTCTGGTCACCCTCTATAATGCACATGTTTTTTCCGGATGATTGTTTTTTCAAGGGTTTGTGTTCAGGGTTGAGGGCTAAGGCTTGAGAAGCTTCAGGCCTTAAGGAGGCCCTGGGGGGGGGGCTCCCCCCCCCCCCCCCCCCCCCCCCCCATTTGTTTGGGGGGGTCGCTGCGCCACGCGTTTATAGAGGGTCCAAATTTGTTGCGGGAGGGGGGGGGGTGTCTATTTATTAAAAGCAGTGCAACATGATGGCTGCGTTGGGTTTCTGTTGCGATCTCGGCTTCGACGACATGAAGCTTGTTTAGATAGACGTTCTCAAAAACGAGCCGAACCAGCTCAAACCCACGCAGAAAGGGCCAGTCACATCCAAAGAAGTGCTCGCCAGCATCACGAAAGCTCAGGAGCACGACCTCCACGAGGCGATTGGCATACCGGATTTGGACGCTCCCCGCATGGGACCCGCAAAACCCGATCCTCAAAGCCCAGGGCTTTATAATGCCATATACCATCTGGATTGCGGCGTCGACCTGTCCATGCAGTCCATGCAGTGCCATGCCTTTCCTCAGGTTGAGGGTGTCCCAACGTGTCCTCGTCCTAGAATTTCACCCGAAGCCCAAACAAGCAACCGAGGACAACAGCACGAACGCATCAGGCCGTCATGGCCTTGGTCAGCTCGGGGCCAACCTCGAGTTCTTGATGCTTAAGGTGGGTGAGTTCTATTGGGGAGGGTTGTCTTTGGATGTCCGTGTCAAGGCAATATTAGGACTATGCAATGGTTGTTCACTTTGTTGAAGAGGAGGAAAGGCGAGACGAGCTGGGATGCTCTCAAAGAGCTCCCATGGAGCTTCTTAAATTGCGCTAGGCAACAAACTGCTAACAGATACGCCAGCTTGTTCTGCCATCGTTGAATCCTTTGTTCCACATCCTTTGTTCTACCACACTTCCACTTCCACATCTGTAAGGATACCCACACGTTCCCAAAGCCAAGCGGCTTCTTGGTTTTGTCTTAGATGCTGCTGCTAACATACTCAACACTGCTACACACCTGAAGCAGAGACTCCCCAAACAGGTGGCCCAGTTGGAGCCCCTGGGTTGCATCTTGAGAAGTGTTTGGCTTTGCGTGGTATTGCTCAGTGAGTATACTGAACCGAGTCCCAAGAATGACGGTGAGCCCAACCCAGGACGATCGTGGAGCTCCAGCAGATCGAGATCCACAGCTTGAGCGAGTGGAAGCGCAGCCAGACGGCCAGCCAGGCCTGAACATGTCTGCACCAATTGTAACCCTTTGGCGTATTGTCTTCGTTCGTAAATTACACCAGACACTTGACAAGTCGGGCATTTTCGACCACATAAGTCCTTGACTCCAGCACCAACAGGCCAGCCCCTCGGCGGCGGAGTTGAAGGCACAAGAGGAGGCCAGCACCCAAAAGGCCACGAAGGTCTTGAAGAAGCATGGCTCGTGAGTCCTGAGGGCAGTCTTCCAGTCTTCCAGTCAGAAGCAACATGTAGATCTCCCTGCCCAAGTAAGGAAAGTCCTCCACAAGCACAACTACCAGCGGGAGAAGCACGCATTCGTGCAGGAGCGACGACCAGGCGGCGAGGTGAAGGCCAGCACATGCTGGTCGAAAACCCTAACTCCTTTGGTTTGAAACGCGAAGCCGGGTGTTTTGCAAGGTTTTTCATAGCATATATGTTGATCAAAACCCCGAAGTTTTTGTGGAGATGTAGCCCCACTGAGGCTGGCGAGGATATGAGCAACGCCAGGACTCAGCTCTTCCAGCGAAGTGCGCAGGCATCACAGAGGTCCCTGGGACCGACTAGGACCTACAAAGAAAAGATTCAGAGAATTCTCAATCCACGTGCTGTCTTCATGCATCTTGCAGTATGCAAGTATGCCCGTTGTGTGAGCTCAAGATGAAGCCCCAAAGGTCCAATGCCACCGGCAAGTCACGGGCAACATCTCTTGACTCGGCCGTGTCCTCCAAGGCCCACGGAATTCCTAAGTGTGAGGAAAGGCGGCTTATTTGTGCTTGGCAGCGCTCCGTCATTGATGCTGATTAATTGTTCCCGCACCTCGAGCACAGATCCCCATCGTGGATGACGTTGTGGATGTGGCTACAGATGGCACCTCGGACCTTCATGCTCTCGAAGACTCGAAAGCTCGAAGACTGGAACATGTCGGAACAGGAAGGCGTGTGAACTCTGCCGTCGCCGCCGCGATACTTCCCCGGGTCCAATCAAACCCATAATCCAAGGCACGGGTCTGGTGGGCGACGCTTTGGGGGACGCGTACGAAGCAGCCGAGGATCAGGTCGGGGAACCCGGAGGCCCCTTGTTAAGCTTGTGCTCCGTGGTCAGGAAGCTGCTGTACTTGTATAGGGTGGGATGCTGTCTGCGATCCAGACATGATTGCTGGGTTTAGGTTTTGTGCCGCCCTCGTACGCAGTGGTAGGCCCTGCCAGGCTTGTTTGGTGGAAATAGTGGAGGGCCAGTCTCAGTGTCCCATAACAGTTTGTGTTCTCAATCACTTCAGACCCAAGAATCGGCACCGCAAGCCGCAAGCCCTCTGCCTTCCCTTAGGTCAGCTTCGTCGCCAACACTGTCATCGACTCGGTCGAGATGGCTGTGGACATCCTCCTCCGTGGCTGTGACCAGCAATAGAAGCTACCTAGGCTCTGCCTTCGTTCTTTTGCTGGAGGGCTATCGCCGACCCAACCCACGGGACGTGCACGTCGGCAGTCCGAGCGATGCATCTCGGAGTTTCCGGTCCTCATGGTCGGGGTGCAGATATGGAATGCAACCGCGGGTCAGCCGAAAAACACAGGCGAGCACCCGACCCATAAAGATCTCTTTTGCCTCAGAAAAAAAACGGTGCTTGCAGTGGGCGAAAGCCAAGGCCTTCAGTGTGTACCTTTTCAGTGTTCTTCCGTGCTCGTCTGTTGTGCTGGCGGGAGCCTTAAGACCCGAATTCAGTCTCCCCCACATGGGTTTGGCCGCGGGCCCAGACAGGAGAAGGATGTAGACCAGATCTTGGTTTGTTTGTTCCAGACGCCTGTCGGCCGGACGCCGAGCGACATATATAGTGCAAGAGTTACAGAGTCAAAATGCATTCGCTCAAGAGCCCCCACTCTTTCTTCCAGAGCATACCTCCAAACCTGAATCGGCGCAGCATGCGCAGTCATTAATTAAACCAGCTCGTACAATCCGAAGCACTTCAAACAATCCCATGCTGTGGAAGCCCTACGGAACTACCCATTACCCCCTCTTTCAAGAGCCCTGAGTTTTGCAGGTGGCTTTACCGACTGGAATGCTGGCTGTGATGAGAACAGGTCCCTTCAGCATTTTTTATAGTTTGGTCGGTCATGTGATTATCTTCAATCTTTTCATATGTCTTCTGACCTAGAGTATCTCTTTCGGCCCGTCTGGAGCGGATGACGGCTTCCTTTGCGGAGTCTTCGTGCTATGTCAGAATGAACTGAGGTTTTTTGCATATGGCCCCGCACATGCACATCAACACGATTTTGATTCCCTCAACATGTCTGTTAGTACAACAATCTCCCGCCGTATACCATGTCCTCACCAGATCGCCAAGCATTTTCTTGACCAGCATACCATCAATTGTCCACCATCTCTTCCAACTTACCAACCTCCAGCAACCTCCATTCCCCCAATCAAAACTAGCCAACCTTGTGACCCCGAAGCGTGCACATCTTCAGCATCCCGTTCCTCAAGGTGCCTACTACAAACAAACATTCAACAAAAACGGCGCGTTTTGCCACTTCCTTCAGCAACCCCGATGGAGAGAGGCCACTGACTAGTCACTAGCTTGCCGGCTACACTGCAGACATGTGGGTGGATCAATCAGGTGGCCCTCCATGTCTGTGGATTCGAATGGCCTGGACGTCGACTGGGGCCGGCAGAAGTGCTGGGTCTGGCTCCGAGAGTCCGAGAGACCAGGGATGTTCAGGCACATTAACGTGTTCGAAAGGTCTGGTGAGGTTTCGAAAGTGAGAGGGTTTGGTTTGTCCAGCTCAACTCCCCAGTCTAGCTTCGAACGTTGTTTGGGGTGTGCTTCGGGGCGGCCGCGGGGTTTTAGGGTTTGGTGGGCCTTGTCCTGCTAGTAGGACTGACACCCGACGCCCGGAATGAATGTCGCTGCCCGAAGCAGGCAATCGTGTTGATCACGGGCCCCCTGAACCCGGCCACCTCTCTGTGCGCGGAAAGAGGTGAGACTCATGGGCCAAACCTGCACTCTCTTCGACTTCAACTTCGGGACAACGGCTCTCAGCTGGCCGGAGCCACTGAAGACAGCAGTGGAATTTGGCATCAAGCCCATCAAGGCCAGCCATTCCCAAACGCACTTACTTACACTGTACAGCGCTGGAGGGCATGGATGGGCGTAGTGGACATTGTGGCATACTTTGAAAGATGCGTGCCGGACTCGGCCTGCAGTAATGGCATAAAGCACTGTCAGTCTCAGTTGGTTCTGAGTCACATTGGTCACATGTGTATTTCGCATTTCGCAGTGGGTCACTTTGTATGTCCGGAGGCCGTATTTGGTTTGGGCAGAGAGCTGGTGCACTGTGCCACGATTGATTCCCCCGTCGAGCTGATCAAGTGCTTTGGATACAAGCTCATCGAGGTCGTCCCTCCACTGCGCCTGGGCCGACTGGGGCTTCCATTTTGAGAAGTCTGCACAGAATCAGGCGGAATGCAGTCAGAAACGCTGTTGATGTATAAACGTTCAACCCCAAATTGTCAATCCCCGAGATCGGAGGAGCACCTTAAACCGTCTCAGCGACATGCTGACTAACTTCATTGAAGTCTTCGCCAAGATCGCTGCTTCCGTCATCCGCAAGGCGGCGAACGTTTAGGCTCCATGAACAAGAAGCCCGCACCTCCTCTCCTCCTGATTTTTGCTCCTGTTCTCCAGGTGCTGGAGGACAAGCAATCTCTGGTGCAGCAGGCCGCTGTCTCCAAATTCCCGGCTGCTGGGTCAGCAGCTGTCGTCCACCACTCCAGCGGCTGGGCTGAAGTTGCTGAAGCGGGGCACCTCCTCGGGTACCTTGCGCCTTGCGCAACATGCGCTCCCAGCCTAGGCAAGAACCTCGTCATCAAGACCCACGCGCAGCACCCGAAGCGGACCAAATCCAAGCTCCCACGGGAACTGTCGGCAGCACAGGCGAAGCCACATCCTCAAGCCTTCAGCGCATGCTAAGCACGCGAAGAGCAGTCTCCACAACCAACGGACGATGTGCCTGAAAGAAAATATCACCTATGACCCGCATTGACAGGATTGGTTGATATTAACAGACTCAACATACACCGTTGCCTCCGACCAGGTTCTACCAGACAGCAACCAGATATTACCAGATTATCACCCAAGATCACCCAATATCACAAATGACAATGCCTGCAGAAAGGCTCCGACACAATGCAAGCCTCCATGGCAGTCCATATTATGAAACCTGGAAGCCAACACCACGGGGCCCGCCACCGGAAAAGCTGGGCAGGTGCGAACTGAAGGTGACGACGACGACGGTGGTGGCGCTCAGGGATCCATCAGCTTTGCAGTCCATGACCAGGAGGGCGCAGTATTCATGCTGATTCATGCTCAAAATTGCACAGCCGTGTGTTTGGAGGTACAGAATGCCGAGGGGTTGTAAAGGCTTCAGCAAGATGTTGAAATTTCTCGTTCAGGATGTCAGTGGATCGAGGCTTTCATGTCTTGCACTTTACATGAATCTTTCAGTCTGGGTCGCAGCTTGCATCGTACGTTACCGTGAGTACAGAGAGAAGGCCGTATTATAGTTTCAAGCTTTAATGAAACCTTGCGTGAGTTGCGCAGTAATTCTGGCAGATTCTGGCTGCCACGGTCAGGACGGCAACTATGCGACAAAGCTGATCACCCAGTTCAACGGCAAAGAGACAGACACGAGCTCTTGCTTGGCCTTTGCTCCAAAGAACAAGCACGGAAGCCACAACCAGGCGAACGCGTGTGTATAACCACAATTCTGTGGTCAAAGAGTCCGGACGCTGTCAGCTCCTGGGTCGTCATCCTCCGCGCGATGCCACTGATGCTGTTTGTTCGCTGAATCTTGCAATGACGCTCTTGCACTTGTAACTCCCCCCCCCCCCCCCCGGATGTAGCGACCTTGTTTTGGCTAAGTCAAAAGGACTGGTGCAGCAGTTTGCGGCTATAAGGGTGCCAAGCGAATACAGCCATTAATTTGCGAAACTAAGTTGATTAAGTGCAGTATGCATATAGCCTTTAGTTCTGTTAGCCGTTAGCTGCCCACAAGTTATTTATTGTGCGCCCCCCCCCCCCCCCCCCCTTGAGCACATGGTTGGTTTTTGTGAAGCTGGCCCATACTATCAACATGAGAATATTACGTGCCGAATGGACCACCTGTTTCTTACAACAAATTCCCGGCCGTTCTATCGCCTCCTCGCCAGCTTAAGAATAAACAACGAAACAACATATAGAGTATAATTAGTTGTGTTTCCTCATTCAGTTTTTTGGGTAATATTGCCTGTGCTGTGCCTTAGGCATGAAGGCGGTCTGGGGATACGCAGAAGTATGACAACTATATTCACTATACTTTTTTTCAGGTGACCCCTTAAGCAAGTTCAGAAGCATTATACGGGTGGTGTGATACGTCTACTAGCGGTAGCAAATGTATCCATTTTGCTTCGGTATGTTTTCTAGCTGGAGGTGAACCCTAAACCCGATCCCTCCCATCAAGGGGGCTAGAGGAGGCGGGGTGCGCCATGGTCGAAGAATCCCGCAGTGAATGCAATATGGAGGGGGCTCGGCTTAGCAAATGCGAGTGATTTCATGATTTAGAGTTTCAGCGGCTGAATTATGCCGTAGTTGTATTCATGTGTGCTTTCTTACATATTCATGGTGAGGGTTGCCGAAGTAAATGACACATTCATATGGAATCCTCGGTCTGACCGCTGATATCTATACTAAGAGAAATTATCCATAAAGCTGATCCAGTATATATGGACAAGGAGCCTCTACAATGTCTTCGAGAGTTTCTTTCGAACGACTTCAAACCAGGCATCAAAAATCACAAAACAACAAAATCCTAAGCCCCGATTTTTGGAGAAGCCGATAAAGAGTGTCTTGATTTCTTGGTGTTGTTGCGTCTTTGTTGTCTTTTCCGTGCTTGGTTTGACAGCATTGGTTAAACCGATGAACTCCATGAAGTCAATGTTCCAGGACTGTCCTTCACTCTTTATTTCCTGGAGTCCCAATAGCTGTCCTTCTTTCGTACACATCTATACCGCCAACTTCGAAACCTTGAAGAAAAACGAGTACTGCCTCGCCAGGCAAGGCAAATCAAGAGGAACAATGGGGTAGGTACATGCCGGGGGGCAAAAAACATATATTTCTACATTTCCCTGACTTTTGTTTTGTATGTTTTGGAGTGGCAGGGTGGTGCATACGTGATTCTTTCGCATGCATCTCTGCCTGAAATCATGCGCTCCGTGAAGCATAGGGTTATGGATAATCAATGATGGTTTCATTTTTGAATACGAACAAGAGTGGCGGTGGGTGCGAGTTTGCCAGAAACAACGGCGACAGATCCATCCACACTATGATATTGTTGCCGGCTAATGCCGCCACCACCGCTCCATACCCCACCACCATTCCCACCTTGTGACCATGACTCGACATAAACACTTCACTCACTTTTAATCGCAGGCGACGGAGTCGGACTGGCAGGTTAGCAACGAGGGTGACTTCATTCAGCTGGAGCATCCCGGCGTAGCAAAGTCTGCACATGCACAGGACAATGTCAATTATGCTCGCCGAGGCCCTGGGCAGTGCCCTGCGACAACTCGTGGATGAAGGACCGCGCTTTTGCCGGTGGTGCAGTGGTGGTGGTGCTGGAGGTAGTGGTCGGTGCTGATGTTTGTTGTGGTGTTTCGTCTGCGTTTGTATAGTGGTCGTTGTTCTCATGGTGCCCGTCCTCCTTGTGTGGCATGAGTAGCAATTGCAATGATATACCCATAACTTAACATTGTATATATCATATATGACTACATATAGCTAGCAGTAGCAGCAAGTCATGGTCAAAGGACTGGTAGTGCATTTTAATCAAGTAGCCACTCTGTCTGATGAAGGACCACTGGGACAAGTGGCAAGGCTATTCCTTCTACACGTGGGAAATGTCCATTGAGAAGTGCGTGACCGTGAGCTATGCACTTTCGATGCAGCCCGTGCTCTCTTTCGTCGGCGCCTCAATGAGACAAGGAGTCAAAACTGTCACAACTGTAATTCAAGATTTGGGCCGACACAATTGGTGATGCAGTTCGTGGTCCACCAAGCTGCAGAATTCTGTTACCGTTGCTGCAAGAACTTCGAAGGGCTAGACATGACTAGAGATGCCCAGCGATGCCCAGGTAGGTGGAATGGAGTTTGACTTGATGCCAGCACCCCTGGCCTCCCTGGACACCGTCGTTTGCTGGCCGGCTCGGGGGTTGTATGCAGGAGAGGTTACGGAAAGTCGAAATGCCCAGAACTACGTAGCCCTCCTGTCTCAACAGCTGGACAATGGCGGGTTAATGTTGCAAGGCAGTCTCCTGCTCTAATTAGGCCAGTCCAACACCTCTGAATCGCAAGATGCCCAGCATCCAGAAGCTTTGAAACTCCAGCTCAAACCCGCAAAGGCCTGATAAGCAACCTGGCGGCGTCGACCTCAGTGTCCTGCGTTCGGAGATCCGCTCCGCTGGCGTCCTCCTTTTCAGCCGGACCTTGTGTAGTCAATGTAATGTTAGTAATGTAGTCATAGTCGTGAGATGGATTACAAGGTTCTGAAGACACTGATGTTTGGCCGTCTGCTTCAGGACACTCCGCTTGACCAAGCGCTTTGGCGGCGGCACGGACTTTACCGACGAGAACACCTTCGGTGCTCATGAGACCTGGCGCAACCCCATTGGCATCGCCACCGGCCAGCATCCTGACTTTTTCTGATGCCTCACTTTGGAGCCTTCCTCATGACTGTGAGGTGCATGCCCAAAGGTCTGGATGAACCCTGAAGAAGCACCGGAAGTGGGAAGCGGGGCTTCGAAGCTTTGAAATGCTCTCTCAGTGAAGCAAACGTGTAGAGTCTACGAACATATTCGAACTTGATTCCCGAAGGCATGCCGTCGAGGATGACCGGACCTTGGAGCCCATGGCTAGGACCACCGTGCTAAGGGATGGTTCTGTAGTTAACAATAAGCATTTCCTTTATGATACTTCATTATGATAGTTTCTGATAGTTCTGCCTTCCGCACTAGCCGCCAAGCTCCGCCCACACAAGCATGTCAGGACGTCCCTCACGCAGGGCAACCACAGCCTTAAAGCATCGGAAGCCGGAGCAGAAAGCAGAGAACGCATCCGTGGCACAGAGGAGCGATTACTTGCAGGGTTGCCAGGATTGTCGCTGGCGCTTGGGGCTTCATTCTTTGACAGATCTTGGTATTGGCACAGGTTGTGGCAGCTTGTAGGTACTTATTTCAGTACCACTAGCGCACTAGCGCTGATGCCGGAGGAATCCGTAGGAACTGGCGAGCTGCACTGTGGGAAATTGACTTTCCAGGGCTCAGCGGTGTTTTGGAATGTTGTGTTTCATGTTTTTTGTGTTCAAGATGCAATCGGATGAGCGTTGAAAGTCGAGATGAGTGTTGAAAGCACCTTTTCTGACTTATTATATATCGATGTTAATATACGTGTAAATCTAAACATGCACGGCTTCAGCTTCAATATGTTTAATTCTCCCACACAAAACTGAAAGAAAAGAAGCAGTTGCGGTATACCTTTGTCGAAAAATAAGTAGCAAGCTTCAAGCGCCCATGCCCGACCACCAATCGTCGACTATAGATCAACCCTCAGGACAGCGGCACGCTTGTCTGGGAGACGGACGTGGAGGACTTCCACCTGGCATCCATTGACTATGGCCAGGACTGCTTTGCTTCAATACCTCGGTCAGAAATCTCTGGCCTATGTGAAGCGCTCTGAGTCTGTCTAGGCCTCAGGGGTTTCGAGGGTCAGGGGCATTTTGGGCGTGTGCTGCAAGGGTGTTTTCTTACACTTTCCGGATACGCCAGCTTGAAAAACCCATGATCTTTAAACTTGTATTGTTCATGTTTTCTTGGGAAGAAATCGTCAAAAAATCGCATTTAAGTTCAGCCAACTGGATCGATGGCAAAACCGGATTCTGGTCTGATAGATGAACCTCAATAAATGGTATTTTCATCTACTTCGCGAACGTCCGGTTCGTGTTTTGATTTAGAGAGTAGGTCAAATCAACCTAGAGTGTTTTTTCGTGAGCGAATTCAAGGCCTCACTCCAAATGGTGGCGATTAGCAACCAACCTGGTAAACATGATTTCCATGGCATGGGCTGCATTTCGCCAATAAAGTTCGGACGCAAGGACGTGCTCAACAGAGTCGCTCTTGAATCTTCGCTTGGCTTCCATTTCGATTGATCGATCTGAGATCTATAAATATAGAGAACATTCGAGAACGCATCCGGCTTTTGGATAACCTGAAAATGAGAACCATGCCATGCCGATGAACTTCAGCAACGAGAAGAGTGGGAACTAAAGTGTTGCATCCCAGCGGGAACTATCACAGCGGGAAATTGACAGCTGAATACTTGAATGGCGGAGTCTTCTTTGTTTGAGTAGAGAATGTATCCAATAAATCTATGAAAATGGATCGAACGGAGCTTCAGTGGTCACTGGTTACACTTTTTTGTTGAACTCAGACATGGCATCAGAAAATGTGGCGGCGTTGACAACAGTGATAACTTTGAAAGGTCGCCCGATAAAAGCCTCCGCGAGTCTGGCTGGCGTGCGTCCACGGCTTGGAAGCCACGAAAGCACTGGAACCATTATGAACCATTGACATAGGGCTTGTAAGCCCAGATAGGCCTTGCCTTTCAAGGACCTGAGCATCAACAAAACATCGGAAAAGCATGGTGCAGCCGCCTTCAGCGCCTTGCAGGGCGAGGCTGGTGTAGTGATGCGTGGCCGGCATCCATGTCAGGGAATCTGTGGGGCGCCATAGTTTCGAGTCTGACCAGCGTTGAATTGAGGAAAAGGAGTTGACTTGAAGGCTGTCTGGCTTGGCCCGAGGCATAGGAGGCTTCAGGAAGCAGTGCGCGCGTTCTAGCAACACAAAAACACGAGCCAGAGAACGAGCTGGGATGCCCATCTTGCTTTACTGGAAAATAGGCTGATAGCCCAGCAGACAGGATGGAAAGGCAGACTACTTTCAGCTGTTCAGCTTCAAGTGCCCCCGGCATAACTTGCATCACTTGTTTCTGCTGGTCCATTCTTAGATTTCGTTCGGGGGAGTTGATGAAGTGCAATTGGGGACACTGGAAGAGCCTCGCAGGAACCCGACTTTCAGCCTCATTCAGCCAGAACTCTAGCATGAAAACCCCGTGATAACCCTTCCGCTGCGCACTGTCAGCCTCAGCTTCCCACCCCTTCCCTTCAAAGACGAAGAGCCGAAGAGCGGAGCCAAGTCTTGTCCCCAAGGTTAGAAAAAGTTCCCGGAAAGCCCCTTCGCAAAGCCCTGAGAGCCCCAGGAACCCGGGCATGGCGAGCTTTGAAGTCCAAGGGCTGCTAGAAGACAACAGCCTGGAGCTTGGCATGAAGGCGCCAACGATGGCAAAAAAGCGTTTAACGCCACATGAAGTGAAGATGCAGACAACGCAGATTTTCGCTCTAGGTCCTAGGTTCCCCGAGGTTCCCCGATGTAGGGCCTTTGACGCTTACTTCCCAAGGCCGATCTCAGATTTCCAAAGGGTCCCCAAGCCCGGAAGGAACCCCAAGAAGGAGGCTCGAGGAAGCAGAAGAAGAAGAAGCGTTGGCATGCGTTGGCACATGTTGGCACATGCTGGCACAGAGGTGCGTTTTGGCCCCTTCGAGTCGCCGGAGAAGAGGATTCCGTTGATCAACATCGTCGACCAGCTTCCGGCTGGCAAACTTTTCAGATCACAGCTTACGTACCTCTCACAATGCTTAACTGCGTAGTTCGACGAGTGTTCTACGACATTCTATGAAGCAATGGCTTCATTTCTTCTTACCAAGCAACTGGCACAGTGAGTCTTGCACCGGATAGGACAGCGACAACTACAAGGGCCTTTGACCGGCTCAGCAGTGCCTCCCATTTTGAGGTTCTCCATCGTGTTGACAGCCCTGCCTTTCGTGTCAGTCGACACGAAGATGAAGGCTCTTGCTTCCCTACGAGGCTTCACAAAGAACGACATGGAGAAGGCAGGAGGAATTGGGTGGCTTTGCCTGGCTTGTCGGGATTTCATCCTTATATAGCTGTGCTTTCAGGGGGTCTTTTGATACTCTTCGCGTGAGGTGGCAGAGCCGGTGCCGCCTCCGGCTTTGAGACCAGGAAGCATGATCGCCCTGCGCCTTTGAAGACTTCAGCATCTTTAGGCAATTGCAATATTGGAATCAACTTGCGAATCGCGTACTGAGAGACGGTGACAGGGGATTGGAGGAGGAGTCACAAGATCTTATATGGTGATACCAAGGTACAGCAAGAAGTGGAAGCGGTACCTCCGCATGAACGACCAGGCAGGTCTCAAAGCTATAGCTGTTTTAAGCCATCTCGGGTTGGAAGCCATCACTCCTCGACTGCCCAACTTGCCAAGACCCAAACAACGCAACATAGTCAGAACGTAGCGCAATGCCCACCGGAGAGATTCCCGCAATTTGCCGATCCAGGCAGACCTGGATGGAAGCGGCACCAGAGAGCTCGAGGATGGTGTGCCCGACGATTGGTCATGGGAGCGCTTCACCGTGGTGGCTGAGTGAAGGGGTTTGACGGCTCAGGGCGGGCTGTTCTCTGCATTTCCGCATGTTCCCTTACAAGTACGCGTGCTTGACTATCATGTTTAGTTTTGGGATGGAGGCATCCAACGCTTCGGTCTTGTGGACAAGCTTTTGTGAGCGGCTTGTTTGTGGCCAGACATTCATTTGGCTGAACGGAATGCCGGGATCTAGCACACAAGTTGGCTCATTGAAACACATCTGCTCCTCTGCGTAGCCCGAGATTTGTTTAACGTTCTTCGGCCCCAGCTGTTGAGGTGGACGGCGGAAATGGCCAGATTGCTTTGCACAGTTCCAAGTGGAATCGCTTTGTGAAGATGGCAGACGATGAGATGACAGCAACTTGGTGCCGAGGTAGGAATGCTGTGACTGCTGGGCTAGTTGCTTTGGTCCGAGACATCCTGAGCTCTATTGGTTGCTCGTCGGAAGCAGAGAAGTGGCAGCATTCTTCAGCTCTCTGCGCGTGGCGCAAGTTTTGGGATGGTGTTCCCCACTCCTGTTCCAAGGCGAGCGCCGTCAAGGCTGCTAACCTTCTTCCTCCGCCAAATGTCTGGACATGGGAGCGCTTCACCGTGGTCTACGTCGGCGACGGTGAAATTGCCTTGCACAATTCTCTCCACAACCGCTACATCCGCCTCGGCAACAATGGCCATGTCGACAGCAGCAGCACTCGCAGCATCGCCGATGGTGTGCCCGACGATTGGTCCTGGGAGCGCTTCACCGTTGTGGAAGTAAAGCCCTACTTGAAGCCAGGTGAGCGATGGTGAGAGGAGAGCTGAAGAGAGCAAAACTGCAGAGAGAGCTTTGTGATGTGTTGCGATGTTAGTTGCAGCTTTTCCATCAGTAGCGATACTTCTCATTGGCCTTTACATGTCAGAACGTTCACCAACGTCCACATGCATAAAGTAAATTTGCGGTTGGTCCGAAACCCAGAAAGGCTCTGTGGTTGCCCTGCACAGTGCCAAGTGGAACCGTTTTCTGCGCATGAACAACAACGCCGACATGGACCGCAGCAGTGAAAAGGCAGTCAATGAACTACCGGATGGTTGGAGTTTCTGCGGCGTTCAACAGCATGAGTCGTTTTGATGTCCAAAGTGATTCCTCAGGCTGCCAATGCTATTCTGCACTTAAAAACACTTTTGAAACACGCTGAAATACGTTGAACATTTGCATTCGCTTCAGGTTGGGAGCGCTTTCGAGTGGTGGATGGCCAAAACGGGCAGGCAGAGCAAAGCTCAGGTTAAAATTTCCAGTTCTAGTCCGATCATGTCTTTGCTGGGCCGAGGGCTAAATGGCTTTAAGGATGCTTTAAGGTGCCGGAAGGCTTCCAAGTTGGAAGTCCGTTTCCCCAGGGCACGTGCATGCAGGCGTGCTTCTCGAGACACTGGTAAAACTGCTTGTCAACCGCTGGCAAATCCAGTTCTGCGCACGCACCTCCCCGGATCCACTCAATGTGGATCTTGGTTATCGCATGAATCTGCAGAACCCAAGCCACTGAAATGAACCTGTCCTCCCCAAATCCTGGTGCAGGTTGCCTTGCACAGTGCCAAGTGGAACCGCTTCATCAAGATGAACGATGAAAACATGGAGGCTCCTGTTCGGGCGCGTTTGAGGTTTACTTAGGGTATCTTGGGGTTGTTTTGTTTTCATTGCTTGGATGCGGGGTTTGACCTAAGGTAGATCTTGGACGACACCCATCAGGCAGATTCTAGAAGGCTGTTGTGTTGAGCGATGTCGAGACGAGGCAAGCATCATCAAAGCTGCTGACGACCTACCCCCGCCGACCGAGTGGACCTACGAGCGCTTTGCGGTTGTGCCCGCAGGGAACGGGGAAATCGCTCTGCACAACACCTTGCATAACCGCTTCGTCCGCACCCTTGGCTTGCCAAAGACCCCTACAGACATAGAGAGTCCTGAGCCCCGGCCCCGAAGCGTACAACCATGTACAACCCGAAGCGCGAAAGCCAAAAAACAGCCCCCCCTTCCCGACTCAGGCATGACGGACCAGCATGTGGACGGCAGTGGCCACAAAAACGCACAGGATTTGCCAAGCAACTGGGACTGGGAGCGGTTCCGCGTTGTGGAGGTCTCCGACCTTGGCACGGATGAAGACGATTCCGGCTGGTCCTTCCAAGCGAGATAAAGGCCTTAAGCTCTGTCATGGGCCCCGATCCTCATTTCCTGGCAAGGGCATGATCTAGTCCCTGATCCCCGAAACTCCATGCCATGTTCCATGTTCCCCCCGTTCTCTTGCGCGCCTGTTGGGCACAAACCGTTCCATGATCACTGCGTTGTCTTGCAGGTGCGCACAAACTGGCCATCCAATCTTCGCGAAAGCTCTAACCCGAAGCCAACCCCCAGAGTGGTTTTCGTGAAATTTGCAGACGCCTTACCTTTACTAACCCGAGCACACTCCCCGAAAGTATCCGAGCTAGGCTTGTGTCTGGTCCATAGCACTGTGTTGGTTTCAGGCCATGGACTGGATGGGCACTTGCCGGAGCTTGGTGTGATTCGTGTGCGCTTCTTGTGCTAAGAAGAGGGAGTACAGGGAGTACACCCTCACCATCCTCGGCAAGTGCTTGCGGCAAAAAATGCAAAAAAAAATCAACAGAGTTGGTTTGCAGTGTAGATTGTCCATTTCTATGGGTCCCGCTCTGGGACTTTTAGGGAAGCTTTCCTCTGTGCATCAGGCAAGCGCCAGTGTGTTGGGGCTTGTCAGGAGAAATGCCTGCTTGAAGTTCGACAAAAAGCGAGTTAAAGACCTAAACCCTAAACCCTCAACCCTAAACCCTAAACCCTAAGGTTTAGGGTTTAAGGGTTTAGGGTTTCAGGGTTTAGGGTTAAGGGTTTAAGGTTTGGGGTTTAGAGGGTTTAGGGTTCAGAGGGTTTAGGGTTCAGAGGGTTCAGAGGGTTTAGAGGGTTTAGAGGGTTTAGAGGGTTTAGAGGGTTTAGAGGGTTTAGAGGGTTTAGAGGGTTTAGGTGGTTTAGGGGGTTTTGGGGGTTTTTAGGGTTTAGGGGGGTTTTAGGGTTTAGGGGTTTTTTAGGGTTTGGGGGGCTTTTAGGGTTTAGGGGTTTTTTAGGGCTTAGGGTGTTTTTAGGGTTAGGGGGTTTTTAGGGTTTAGGGTTTTTTTAGGTCTTAGGGTTTAGGGTCTTAGGGTCTTAGGGTTTATGGTCTTAGGGTTTTAGGGTTTAGGGTCTTAGGGTTTTAGGGTTTAGGGTCTTAGGGTTCAGGGTTTAGGGTTTAGGGGTTTAGGGGTTTAGGGGTTTAGGGGTTTAGGGGTTTAGGGGTTTAGGGGTTTAGGGGTTTAGGGGTTTAGGGGTTTAGGGGTTTAGGGGTTTAGGGGTTTAGGGGTTTAGGGGTTTAGGGGTTTGGGGGTGTAGGGGTTTAGGGG